>ML682018.1:24219330-24425181 GCA_007922195.1 Podocnemis expansa
GGGGGGGGGAGCACAGCGAGCAACACAAGGTGCTCAGCTGCTCTCTCCCCTTAGAGGGAACATTGACCTCCATGTGTGGTTCTTTCATGGCTGACGGCTAGTGAGCAGTTGTGCTCCTCCCCTGTGAGGGAGATACTATGTGGCAGCAGGAAACCATCCACATGGGCCATATATGCTGCTAAGTGGCACAGGTTTGCACGGTGGGCCGCGGTCAACGGAGAGGGTCCAACTACGGTCTCGATTCAGCACATACTGGACTATTTATGGCACCTGAAATCGAGTGGGCTGTCATTGTCATCTCTTAAGGTCCACTTAGCGGCAATTGTGGCTTTTCGTTGGACCCCCAAGGAGGACTCACTTTTCTCCCTCCCCATAGTGAAAAGGTTCCTAAAAGGCCTCTCTAAGCTATATCCGGCAGTGAAACCGCCAACGGTCCAGTGGGACTTAAATGTGGTCCTGTCACAACTCACCAGACCCCCCTTCGAGCCATTGGCGACGTGTTCGCTGCTATACCTTTCATGGAAGGTCACGTTTCTAGTGGCAATCACGTCATCCCAAAGGATGTCAGAGCTGTGTGCCCTGGTGGCAGAGCCGCCATTCACTCTGTTTTTTAAGGACAAGGTGCAGTTACGTCCACACTCATCCTTTAGGCCCAAGGTGGTGTCACAATTCCATGCGAACCAGGACATTTGCCTGCCTGTCTTTCATCCTAAGCCCCATGCGTTGGAGGAGGATAGGTCCCTCCATACCCTGGACGTGCATAGGGTGCTGGCCTTTTACATCGAAAAGACGAAGCCTTTTCGCAAGACCCCCCAGCTCTTTGTGGTAGTGGCGAACTCCAAGAGAGGCCAGCCGGTGTCTACACAAAGGATCACTTCCTGGATTGCGGCTTGCATTAAGGAGTGTTACAAGCTGGGAGGCAGGCACCTGCGACGGGCAACGGCCCATTCGACGAGGGCCCAGGCCACTTCAGGGGCATTCCTAGTGGGAGTCCCAATCGCAGACATATGCAAGGCAGCGACGTGGTCCTCTCTGCACACCTTTGCGCAGCATTATGCCATCACCCAGCAAGCGCAGCAGGATGCGGCAGTGTGAAGGGCGGTGCTGCAATCTGTGTGTCTGTGATGTCTCCCACCTCCAAGGTAAGGCTAGATACTCACCTACAAGGAAATGGACAGGAGCAGCACTCGAAGAAGAGGAGGAGGTTACTTACCGGTAACCGGTGTTCTTCGAGAAGTGTGCTCCTGGCCATTCCAATCCCTCCCACCTCCCCTCAGACATTCAGGGTAGAAGGAACTGAGGAGGGATGGGTCGGCTGGGGACTATATAGGGAGTGGTGGCGGCGCCGCTCCAGGGGGCGCTACAGCCGATCCTACGGGTATTCTAGGAGAAAGAATTCCAGCGTGCCGTGCATGTGGCGTGCAGACACCTACAAGGGAATGGTCAGGAGCACACTTCTCGAAGAACACCGGTTACTGGTAAGTAACCTTCTCTTTCTCACAATAAAGACAAAATCTTGAAACTGCCTTGATGTGAAGGACAACAGCAGATGCGATCTTTCTACAGTACCAGGAGTAAAATTTCTTGTGTCAAATAAACAGCATCATCTCTTGCTGATTTTGATGATTAATTGCTGTCAAGTATGTGAACTATTTAAAAATAACTTTTTTCTGCTTATAACAGTTTGATAAAAATGTGTTAGTTTTAATTTAAAAGCAGTAACAAAAGGTAAAATTTTAAGCAATGGGGTATTAATATAGCATTTAACATGGTGTTTTGTATAATATATATTAAGGTGCTTTTAGTTTGTAGGCAGTCATCACACTCAGAGCCTTGCTCAGTGTAGGGAGTTGCCAGTATAAAGAGGTTAAGTTTTATACCATATATAGGATACATTGTTGAGGTGGAATTTCTGTAATCTAACAGCAAGTAGTTGAATTTATTCTTAATTTAAAATCTGACATTAGTTTTGTGGTTTGTTTAGCATGCACAAGATGCTTTTCGTATGTGTGAAAGGTTTAATACCATGAACCTAATTCATAGACTTCACAGTCTGTGTGATAATTATGCAAAATAACCATAGCTCTTTCAAGTGCTGTGGTATCTTTCTGATGACTTCAGGAAATGCTACACAAATGGCTGGTCAAAAGTAACTTCTCATTAAGAAGAATTTGTGTGTATAGTTTTGAAGTGCTTACTCATGTCCATTCCAGTATAAGTGTATGTGCATCCCATGCACTGTTGCCAGAAACTTTTTCACCAGTGATTTCGTCTGAATCAGCTCTGGTGTCCCCTGCAGTGGTGCCTTTCTGGAACTGCTGCCCTTTCAGTTCCTTCTTGTCCTCTGTGGCGTTTGCTGGAAAGCTTTTTCCTTCTTGCTCTGCAAGTTCTCTTCTTTGTGGTTTATCTTCTACTAATGGTAAATAGAGTATTAATAGTCATTTAGAGAGTAGTTGCTGCTAGTGGTTAGACTTCCCATTCAGTGGGGCTACCTGCAGTGCCTGGGACATTCCTTGCTCCCAAGGCTTTAGACAGTGTGACTTGCCGCATGAATATACTGGTGAGTAATTCACGCAAAAACTGCTTGAAGTGCCTTGGGGAAGGATGCATCCCTGCTAAATGCTGCATCTGCAAGAACTTCTTACCGAGCACCAGGGAGGAGCAAGATAGCAGATTAAAATTCCTTTGTCCAGCATCTGAACATCAACACCTTTCACCTCCTCAGTCCAGAGCATCCTGGTTTTGGTAAGGAAGTCCCAGCACAGGGCAGGATCCATGGTGCCTGTTGCTGCTTAGCACTGACATTCCTCCCCAGCACTGATAAAATTGTCACTTCTCATTATCGCTGGTGCCCCCCAGTTAGTTGAAGAGGTCAGACCAGGGATGCTCCTTGACAAAGAAGATCCAATTAGTGAGATTGACTCTGGTGTAACTGTGGTCAAGGGCCTCTCACTTGGCACCAGTGAGGTCTCTGGCTTGGAGTACAGAGCTGCTGAGTCCCATGCACATAGACTCCACTACAGAGGTGGACCATGAAGGAGATTTGAGCCTGGTTCTGCAAACAGTGCCAGCGGCATATCTGGCAGCAAGGAGTTTAACCCTCTCAGTATCTCCACTTCCCCAGGACTGTGGGCCTGGGAGACTCAGACATTGCAGGATTTGAGCATGCTGAGGAAGTTTCCAGTCATGGGGAAGACTGGAGCAATGGTGAAGCTCTGACCTTCATCCTGTGAGGCATCCATAGGCTCAGTGCCATGGTACTGGTCAAGATCATGGTCCCAGACCAAACCATGCTGGTGGCATTGATCTCAAGGACTGCACCAATTGCTATCTTGGCACCGCTGTGCAGCCTGATGTCAGTCCTGCCCTTGACACCAGTCCCCATCATGGCACCACTCTTCATTGAGATATCATCAACGATTGTAGCACCATTCTGCATCTTGGTATCGCTCAGCTTCAAGGATCTGGAACGTGGCACCGAGGGGGCATGCAACCCCATAATCAATCAGCAGACTCCAGATCTCTGGAAAGTTCTACATGTCTTGCAGAACCAGACACCAGTTGACTGAGGAACAAAGACTGGGCAAGCAAGCGACCATTCCACCATTGTGGCTTTTGGCTCAATGGCAGATACAACCTCAGTGGCCAGTATGGGGCACCATGGGCAGCTCATGCCCTCCAAGGCTCCTTGGTGGGTAGTCCCAATCAATGCCATGACAAGGGAGAGCATCCCCACCTTCCCTGTTGGAAAAGGATCTTGGTTGGGGGAGCAGAGTCCCTGGTCCTCTAGGTCAGTGGTTCCCAGGTCTTTGATCTGCCGTGGCACACCGTGTTGCACAGTCGCTCGCAGCTCCCAGACCCTGCTGCTGTTGGCAGCCCCCTGGCCAGGGCTGGATCCTGACACTGCTAGCGATCCCTGGACCATGGTCTGGGCTATGTCATGCTGCCGCTGGCAGCACATCAAAGGGGCTGCTGTGGCACAATGGTTGGGAACCACTGCTCTAGGTCACGCTAGAGGGAGATTGATCACTTTCGCAGCAAGGGCAAGACCTTGGAATGTCTCTTCCCTGGATGAGGCAAGAGCAGGCAGTGCCATGGAGCCAGTATACTACTGTTACAGTGTGCACCAAGAGTTTCTGGAAGGATGGCCCAAAACCATGGACTGCAGGTGGAGGAGATAAAGGAGTCAATGATGGCACTGGTAGCCATCCTTGTACCAGTGGGATGAGGCAAGGGTAGTCTTACATTTGAATGAGGCGGTTTCACAGCACATCAAGGTGCAGTGACAACTACCTGGCCCCCTCCAGTCCACAGTAAAGTGTGTTGAAAGAAGATGCTTTGTACCGCCCCAAAGGGGTATGAGTATCTCTACATGCACTTGCTGCCTGGTTCCCTGGTCATCGTTGTGACCAGTGAAGGAGTGGCAGGGCAAAAGATGCCAGAAGACGGACTTGCTGGGAAGAAAAAAAATATTCCACAGGGCCCTCCAGCTAAGAACTGAAAAACCACCAAGGCTTTGTAAGTTGTTATGGTTTTAATTTGAGTGACAATGTCAAAATTCAAAGAACTCCTCTTGGCAGAGTCTAGGTCAGAGTTTGGGGCACTGATTGATGAGGCAGGGCCATAACCAAGGAATGGCAGCCTTGGATGGCATAGATGTTGCAGTTCGCACCATGGGAGAGCGGTCATAATGAGATGTAGTCTGTGCCTGCAGTCAACTGTCCTACTGCATGAAGTCTAACAGACAGTACAGGACTGACTGTTTTGAAAGGCAGTACCTTTTCTTGGATTAGACCTTTGGCTCCATAGCCTGAAAGACTCAAACCAAACTCTAAAATGGTTAGGCCTCCAATAACTCCAGCCCCATCCAGAAAACATAGACTCATAGACTGTAAGATCAGAAAGGACAATCAGGGTCATCTGGTCTGACCTTCTGCACAATGTAGGCCAGAGGCCGTCATCCGTCCACTATTATAATAGACCCCTAACCTATGACTGAGTTATTGAAGTCCTCAAATAATGATTTAATGACTTCAGTGTACAGTGAATCTACCGGCAAGTGATCTATGCCTGGTGCTACAGAAGAAAGTGAAAACCCCCCAGGGCCTATGACAATCTGCCCTCTGGAAAAATTGCTGCCTGACCCTAAATATGGCAGCCAGTTAAATGGTGAGCATGTGGGAAAGATTCACCAGCCAAACACCCAGAAAGAATTCCCTGTAGTAATTCAGAACCCATCCCATCATAGGCCATTGAGCATAAGTACCGCTAGTAGTCAAAGGTCAATTAGTTGCTTAGACAGGCTGTTCCAACATTTGACTTCAGGCTTCCCATGGTTTGAGCCTGTAAACTGCTCTGATTTGCTGTTACTTTATGACCTGATCCTATGTTTTACACTCCCTTGCCTTTGGTTTCATTCCTTTCTGTAAGTTCACCCATCTTCGAAGCATCTGAGGAAGTGGGATCTTCTCCCACGAAAGCTCATGCAAAAAATAAATCTGTTAGTCTTAAAGTGCCACACAACTCCTTGTTGTTCCAACTTATCATCCCCTCTGTAAACTTATGAAGCTCAGTCATGAAGTCATCTAGGATTCCTGCCCCCATTGTTCTGGTTGGATGGCTATTCCAGAACTTTGCTCCCTGCTAGTCAGAAACCTTCATCTATTTTCATGTCTAAACTACATGATGGCTAATTTATATCCATATATTCTTGTGTCCACAATGGTGCTGAACTTAAATAACTTTGTTCCATCCCTGGTATTTATTTACACAAAATAATTCTGTCTCCCCTCAGCCTTCTTTTGGTTAGACTAAGCAAGTCAAGCTTTTCGTCTCCTCTCATAAGGCATTACTTGGATCATCCTTGTAACCCTTCTCAGCACCTGTTCCAGTATGAATTCATCTTCCTTAAACATTTGAGACCAGAACTGCACACAGTATTCCAGGTGAGAGTGGACCAACGCCTTGTATAACGGTACTTACACCTCCCTGTCTCTACTGGAAATACCTCATCTGATGCTTCCTAGGACTGCATTAGCTTTTTTTCGTGTCCACATCACATTGGCAGCTCATAGTCATTTTGTGATAAATTGATATGTTGCAGTGGTTCTTCTCTGTCACTTCCGACTGATACATCACCAGATTGCACTCCCTGAGGGGGCTAGAATGCTTGTACCCACAGCTGCACCGTTACCGCTATGGAATATCAGTTTAATGTTGTTAAAACTTATGGGGGCCCCATTTGAGCCAAAGTTAACATGTTTCCTGCTTTACTTTTCATGAAAGCTAGTGTCTGAACTGTCATACGCACTCTTATTTAAGGACAAGGTACAACATTGACCCTATCCAGCCTTGCTCCCAAAGGTAGTCTTGCATTTTCACAATATACATTACATATTTCTCCCAGTATTTCCCTGAAAGCCTCATGCTTCCAGAACAGAGACTCCATTCCTTGAACCTCAGACATGCACTGGCCCTCTACAAAAAGAGGACCAGTTTGCTCTGGATGACCACCCAGCTCTTCGTTGTCATTGCAGGTAGGATGAGATGTGAACCAGTATCTACTCAAAGGATTGCATCATGGATAATATCTTGCCTGTGAACATGCTGCAATCTGGTGAGAGTGCCACCTCCATGGCTGACTGTACAACAGTGGTCCCCAAACGGCTCATCGCGATCAACTCCTGCAAGGCAATTGCCATTAAAACCTATGACTGGTGTGCCATCTGCCAGCGAGAGGCTGGCGGCCACTGCTCTACAAGGTTACAATCTTTGGCACTGCTTTTGTGCTGCAGGTCTTGATTCTGTATACCTGTAGAGCAACAGTCTGCTCATTTGTATGTACATTCTTCTCTCACCAAGCAAGGAAGAAATGATTTTAGCCAAACAGTCCTCCAGTCAGGATTGCAATGAAATGCTGATGTCACCTCCTAACTTGTGGCTTAGTAATCACCTACATTGGAATGGATGTGAGCAAGCAGTTGAAGATAAGACATTTATCCTTTCCATAACTACTGTTCTGCAAGATGTGTTGCTCATGTTCATTCCACATACCCACCCACCTGCCCCTCTGTAGGAGTTGCTGTCAAGAAGGAAGTGAGGGGGCAGTGGTGGGGCGGGAGTTCCCTGTACACCATACTATAAAGGTACTGCTCTAGGGGGCACCGGAGTCAATCTGAAGGATGCCACTGAGGAAGAAGCTTCTGGCAGCTATGCACATGATGTGCATAAACCTTCATTGGAATGGACATAAGCAAAACATTCTTAAAGTAAAAAGAGTTACAGAAAAGTTAGTAAAATTGTTCTTTTTTTTTAGTAGGGACATGTATGGCTCTAACACAATACTGAACCATGGAATTATCTGTATCATTTCAAGGGAATATCTGTGACAGGTTGAGGAAGGAAGTTGGCTAGCAAGTTGGGTTTTATACTCAGTACTCTTCTAGAATAGGCAATACACCCAAAAGTTCAAAATACAGGTGCTACTTCTTGAGTATTTAACTTTCTTTCTGTTTTATTTCAGGTACCTGGAAGTAGAATGGGAAGCTAAACGAAAAACACACAGGGAATTCAGCAAAACAACAATGATGGATTTCTGTCCGAGAGTCCCAAAACAGGATAACAGCAGTGATTGTGGGGTATATTTACTGCAGTATGTGGAAACCTTCTTTCAGGTACAGCATAGAAATATTGGAAATGTCAGCCTTTATCCTCCTTTTGGGTGAAATCCTCAAATCAGTCTGGAAGCCTAATGGTCAGGCGCAACATATTCTTCCACTTGAAGAGTGGGGAGAGAATATCTACCCTAAACCTGGAGGCAAGACTGCAGAGTGGCCCCTTTGTTTTCGTTGGCATCTGGAATGTAGGCAAGTGCCCTTCTGGCCACTTGATTCAGTGTGGCTTCTACCCAAAGGCTCCCAGCCATGCTGGCATGTTTGAAGTCTATACAGAGCATGCTTTTTGGCATGAGGGAGTGGGGGGCAGAGGGACCCTTTATATGTCTGTTCTTCTTCTCCACATTCCTGAACCGAAGTCCTATGCATGGAGGGCCTCGTGCGGGCATCAGCCCATGTGGAAAGGGTGAACTGAAGTTCAGTACTAATCTTTCTGCACAGCTCATTTTCTAACCATTTGATGAGGCACTTTTCTGTGCTCTGAGCCTGACTTTTTTCTCTTCATTATAACTTACTTCAATTTCACATTTTTCTTCCTGTAAATGATGAAATGTGTGGTCATTTGAATAAATAATTTTAAAGAAGTTCGCTTAAAAAAAATAAATACAGGCTGGCCTTGTGGAAGCTGATTTTTTGGCATTTAGTTGAGTCAGGACAAGAACATTCTTGACCTCATCCCCATTTTCTTCTCTCAGCATAATGTTGTGCAGTGGTCCAATGACAGAACAAATATTTGTGTCCCAGTCATCATCTGGTGCCACAGAGCAAACAGTTTTAGCTCATTCTGCAGTCTCCCCTGTGGTGTCCTGCTGAACCCTGAAATGATTTGCGCTTGTCATTTCTTCACCAGCACAGAGTCTGGTAGGGGAGGCAGGATGGACTGTTATGCTGTTAGCAGACTTCATCCAGCAATTTTCAGACCAATGTGAAATTCATTAGCTACTGGGCATAATGTGCGCTTGCTTGATCTTGCTCCCACCCTCCCATCCTGCTGTCTGTACCCACCTTGATAACTGCAGAATGTTTTTCCCTCACTTTGAATTAAGATACATTCCCAAAGGGTTATGGTTCTGCATATGCTCTCCTTTCTCAAGGATTTCCTTCCTTTTTCTGTCTGAGTGGTTGGTGCAAGATACCTCAGAATGTGTGTCTCATAACTGAGCCTTTAAAAGGCTCTTACCCAGTTTCCTGAGGCAAACAGTTATATTGAGTATGCCTTGTAGATTTCCAGTCTTCCTTTTTTATTTTACATCACACTGAGTGTAAGCTATGACAGCGCTGTCCAGTCCCAGCAATAATGTGCCATGGAGGTCTAGTGAAACAGATGACAGTGCAATGATATCTTTAAAAAATTACCTTTTTGCCGCCAGGATCCTATCGTTCACTTTGACCTCCCAATGCACTTGGAGCGGTGGTTCCCTCGTCGTGTGGTGAGGAGCAAACGGGAAGAAATTCGAGACCTGATCTTACAACTGCACTTGAAGCAGCAAAGTGGCAGCAGTAGCTAATGAGTCTGTTCTGCCAAACCTGGGACAAACATTATGGAATAAGGTTGCTGAACAGCAGCTTAGGAGCATTTAGACTCTGTCTGCCTTTCAAGAAAGAAAAAAATGCCACATGGTATTTTTATTTGTTCTTCTGTTGTAAATTTAATTTAAGGATTTTTATTTAAATTGTATGTGAAGGATGCTGAGGTGGGTGGTGTAGGTTGTAGATAAAATGTAAATATGTATTTAAAGTTCATTAATATTTGTTGGCTGACTGAATTTTCACTTGGAATCTGGAAGCAGCATACAGGTATATGCCGCAGAAATGTGAGAATATTTTAATTCTAACAAATCTGTTCCTCACCGTTTGTACATTCATATAACTCTGTGAGCAGAGTGAGCGTATAGGTGTCATGTGATGCCTCTTTGTTTAACTTTGTGACCAATATGAGCTCAGACCTCTATTGTAGCTCTCCCTATTTTGCAATTCTCGTGTATAGTATAAATACTATATATTTTTAGTTTGACAATATTGTACTGAACCTTAGAGATGCATTTTGTGGCATATTTTTTAATAAACTGAGACAGAAGTAACCGGCACCCAACAGGAGATCAGCCTGTTGAGAGTTGAATTGTCTGTTTCAGTGTTTTCCATTATAAATTTGATTTTCAAGGAGTTGAAAACTTTTGCTCCTGAGTGAAGCTTGAAGCCTTGCAAGAAGAAAAGTGGACTTTTTTCTCTGTTTTTAAATTTTTTTCCTTAACCAAATTTTAGAAGATTGGTCTTGATTTTAAACTGTAGCAACAAGCTCGTTGGAAAGATTGTGAATAAAATCCCAGTTGCGTTCCTACCCATCTTATTCTTGTGAGTTGTCCTATTGACTCCACTAAGGTGATTGGCATTTGTGTAAGGCAAGTGAGGTTTGGCCAATTATGCTAGTTTTAGGAGCTTTAATGGGAAATATATGCACATGCCTTCACTCAAAAAAGCCCATTTTATATATGTATATGTAATGTATTGTAAGAGACCTTATACATATTTGGGGTCTATTCCTGCAAAAAATTAGGTCTGTCTGTAACTTTGCTAATGGTGGGGGGGAGGTTAGTCCTGTGAATCCTATTGGGTAAAAAGACACACTGATGTTTGTGTTTGAACTGGGCCTTTATTTGATAAGCTAGAACAAGTGATTGTATAAATATATATTTAGCCAGTTTTCAGAGACATTAGTCACAGAAAAGTTTAATGCCTTCTATATACATATATATATATATATAGAAGGCATTATATACATAATATTTCTCCCATGGTCACTAATAGGTGGCTGTGCTGAGAAGGAGCTTTCTTCTGTCCTCTGTGGTAAGTGAGTGCATGTTTGAAAGAACTGTACTTTAATTAATCACCAATGCTTCCCTTCCCATGCCTGTATTTTCAAGCTGCATTGCAGCTAAGTACCAGAAAAAGCTGAAACATTGAAAGCTGAATGTGGATTGCAGAGCTACAATGAAAATGGAAGGAAGCCCAGAAACATGGTGAATGCCCCAGACTCAGGGTCACATCCTCAGCTGATGTAAACCAGTGCAACTCCATATACTTAATTTACATCAGTGGTAGGATATGGCCTTCACTGCAGGAGAACGCACAGTGCAGAAATGCATCGTCAAATCAGAAAGAGCTGAATGATTTTACAAGATGCAGAATAACCAAATTTCTTGCTGACTGTCATTACCCTCTGTATGTCTTCAGCTAGCTTCATGAGGGCATGAAGTACACATTTCTGAGCTTAATTTCATTTCCATTTTACTTCTGCCGTTGACTTTCAAGCTAAAACTACAGCAGCTTCATTTTTTAGTTGCATGGATTCAGAGCATTATGTATAAAATCACACTATGCTTTTTCTATTGATGGGTATTTTTTCTCCTGAGCCTGTTAAAGTTGTATTATAAATTGGTTTTTTACTACAGTAAAATTGGTTTTCACCATAAAATAATACTGGAGCTCTTTTAGATTGGCTTATAATCATTTTTCAAAATAAAAGGGGCAATCTTTTAAAATTATTTTTATCACACAGATCTTCCTTACAAATTGATGATGGAAATGTGTTTTGAAAATGCTAATGTTTGAGATTAAAAATCTTTAAAAGCCATTGGACTTGATTGGTCCTTTTTTGAGCAACCACTGAGTTAAATGTAGGCTGAGGTGTCTTATCAATTTGTCACTTACCTAATACATATCTCTTAACCTATGTGGGCTTTTTGTTGTGTTTTGTTTTTTGAAGACTGTAACTTTCCTAATTAATTTTGAAGAGGGTTGTTGCTGGTCAGCATTTAAGCATTTGAATAGGTCACAGCTTCTTGACTGAAAAGCATTTGATTCTTTTTCTATCCAGATTCTTGATCCCTGTGAGCTACCTGTGAGGATAATGCAGCTTTTAACCTGTCCTATGTGCTCAGCTGGAGAGTCCCCTGGCTCCACTAGCTACATGCCCCCTGCCCTCCTTTCAGTCTTTCCTGTATGATGGATGGCGCATGAGTGATGTGGAGTGTGGTAGAAGGCATTGTGCTCTGCAGAGCCGTGCTTTCAACAAAACAAGCAAGGAGTCTGGTGGCACTTCTAACAAATTTATTTATTGCATGAGCTTTTGTGGGAGGAATATTGCACTTTGTCAGACGCTTGGCAGATGGGGAAGATGGCTTTCAGCAGTGGTCTTTTGGGAGCCATTGGTGGCAGCATAAATTAGAACTACCCTGAGACTGTGCTGACTTGTATTGGGGTCACACTAGTACAACCACCGTTACCCACATGTTCTCTCCCCATCCAGGTCCTGTGTCGAGTACAGTGTAGCTGAACGAGGGGATTGAGGCACAGATTAACACTAGTTCAAAAGCTACAGTTCATAGCAAAGATTTATACCATTTGTATACAACTTTGGCACCATGGTTTTTTTTTATATTTAAAAACCTATGCAGTTCACAAATATTGGTCTGTTTCAACTGAGGTCACCAGACTCTCGCAGTGCCAGGCCATCAGTGAAATAAGTATTTGGAAGATTGGTCTCTGCAGAAAATATTTTGGCACCACGTCACAGAGAAGTCAAATCCGGAAAAAACACTGCAAGAGCAACCTAGAAGCTAGGTATGGGAGGCTATAGGAAATAAATCCTTGATTAAAATGTGTAAATAACTAGTCATCAGCATGCATCAGAGGATTGAGAGAGTCATAAATCAAGTGTGTGTGTTTTTGTGGGTTGCTGGATTTATCCATTGTGATGGAAGGCAAAAACATCATGTAATTCACCTATGTTACCTGAGACTGAACTTCCAAGCCCTGGAATTCTCATTTTGGCAAGTATCTGCTACACATCACAAATGAAAAAAGAGAAAAGTCAGACTGGCAGCACTCTCTTTTTGATAATGGCATAAAGGGCAATAGTCCATTAGGTAACCAGGAATCAAAATCCTCCTGTTTCCACATTTAAGCTCTGTAGCCAAGAGTCAATTAAAAGGCCTTTCTGGGTTGAGAGAATTTTCTTCAAGTACCCAACCATACAGATGCTGAAAATGTTGTGAAAGGATGGGTGCAGGCATTCTGCCATCACGATTTCACCCAAATTATTGAGCAGGGCAAAAAGTGTGCTCCAGATCAGCAGCTACAAAGAGAAGGAAGATTTAAGATTATTACACTGGAAGCCTTGTGGACAGACTGTACTTCGAAGTGTTAGATTAATTTAGTTGACTATTTCAATTTTGAATTGCTGCTGCTTTCTCAAACAATGCACAATGAAACTGAACCATGATTAAGATGTTTAAAACAGTGTAATTGGACTCCTATAATCCAATCAGAAGAGACTATTTAAAACAGCGATGTCAGTATATGGCCCACCAACCTCATTGGTCCAGTCTGCAGTGCTCCCTGTCTTATCTCTCTTTCTCTCTCTCTCCCCCCCCCCCCCAAAAGAGGGGGAGAATGTGTACAGATCTTGTGGCATCGTGCAAAGCTCTGTGTGTGCAAGACTGCGCTCCAAAAAGTTGGAGAAGAGAGTGTGGTCTCCTGGCATCACGGAGGGCAGAACTACTGCTTCTTCACAGCTCATTTGCTTCCCAATATGAGCTGCTTTCAGTTGCAGAAAAACCTTCCTACATCTGTTCATAGGTCATCATCTTCTCTCACTTCAGTTATGGCCGTCCATACGTCTTCCCAGAAGAACCCTTCCAAAAATACTTTGGCAAAGAGCTTAAGAAAGACAAGCCAATTCTGTTAGATTTGTTCAGACTGAAAGACATCTGCTCTTTCTCTCTCTAGTTAAGGCACATGTTATAAAGGCACATCTTTTTCTTCTGAACCATTTTGGAATTACTCAGTTCTCCTATGGAACAAACAAGAACAAGCCTTCAAAATATCAGCGTAAGCTTCCAAAGTAAAATACCATCAAACCATGATAGTGTCATACGTTGTAAGAGGCTTTTACAGCTAAACAACAGAGATGACTAATATCTCATGGCATCATGGGGCACCGTGTATGCCAGACTTATGGATGTGCTTAGTATTTCAAATCACAGTATGTATGTCCCACTTAAAGTACATTTAAATCACATGTGGCCCATCACAGCAAATGATTTTGACATCTCTGATTTAGAAGTTCCACAGGGGTAGTTATGTTAGTTTAGCTCAGTAAAACAGTGTGTCCTGTGGCACTTTTAAGGACTAACAAATTTATTGCATGAGCTGATTTAGAAGCTTATGATTTGAACCATGGAAGAGGGAGAAAGACAGGGAAGAGGGAGAAAGACAGTGATGTCCTGTGGGTGCTGCACCTTAGGTGTAGCATCCCTGCGCTGCTGAACAGTTATCCTAGCAGTTAATGTGAAGCTGCGCTTGTGCAGAAGGTGTCTCGTGCCTGCTCCAACGAGCTCTCAGTGTGCGCGTGGCTGTCTCCCCTCAGTTCCTTTTCAATGGTCCCCAGCTCTGCAATGGATCCTTTCCTCTCTGGCTTATCTCCTTATGGGATACCTCGACTTTTAATTCTGATACTTACCTTTTCCTCACAAATAGCCTTCTTTAACCCTAAACAAATATTTAAAAAAAAAAAGACCACAGTTAATTCTCGGATCTCTTCGCTCCCGCTGCAGTTCCCCCTCCCTTGTCCCCCGCAGTGCCTGCTTCTGAAAACAATAGAAAGGCTGTAAGAAAAAAAAAAAAGGGGGAGAGAAGAGTGAACAGAAGAACAAAACAGGAACGGCGAAGGAACAACAGGTTGTTCATAGTATGTCGGTGGCTCCTGGCCTTAAAAGATGCGGGCAATGTAATGAGGCGATGCCAGCCTCTGACGGCCATTCTCAGTGCATTTGCTGTTTAGGCGAATTTACATTTGCCTCAGAAGTGTCCCCATTGTCTAAATTTAAGCTCCAGAGCATGTAAGGACAGGGAGCTGAGACTAAAGGTTTTATTAATGGAGAAATCTCTGGTGCCTGCATCAGATTCAGCCTCACATAAACCTACTGTGAGTCACTCAGATGACAGCCATAACAGGTGAAAGTCGTCAGATAAGACAGCTATAACACCCAGGAAGGGTAGTTCACTTGAGCCTAAACCAACATCAAAAAAACCTGCTAAAGAGGCAGAAGGATCCTCGAGGGCTACAGTTGCCGTACGGCACCGCCACTCTAAGGTGCAGAATGGCAGTGTGTCAGGCAGCGCTAAACAGCCTGCCCACACAAGCGCATTGGCACCCCCCCCCATTAGCAATCACCAGTTCTGCCTCAGCCTCCACAGGCTGTTCCACCCCTCTCAGTGCTGAATTAGCAAACGGCACCATGCTCAGAGCCTGCTCTAGATCACGCTCTGAATGCGGAACTGAGGACTGACAATGAATCACATCCCAAGACTTCAAAGACACCGCGTTCAAAGAGGGATACTTGTTCTAATCACAGCCAGCTGCCCTCTCCGCCTAGAAAAAGGTTGCATAAGCAGCGACACATATCTCCTTGCTACTCTGTAAATTCTGCTAATTTTAGGCAGCATAGCAGATGTTCCTCGTGTGGCACCTATGACTCCTCCCACCACGGATACTGTCATTCGACACGATCTGTCACAGCGCAGCGTTACCATTATAGCAGGTCAAGATCGCCCTGCAGACATTCTAGATGCTCCTGCCACTCTCATTATTACCCTCGGCACTCTTATCGCAGACACAGTAGGACTTGCAGTAATAATCGCTCGCATCACCATTCTATATCACCCGCTAACCGCGTTAACTCTAGGAGGGATGAAAACAGGCTGTCTGTATGTACTAACTTATCACATTCTTCCCACCATTCAGAAGCAGTTGCTTCTGTTGCCACAGTACGATCACAGCCATCGCCCCCAGGAGCATCTCCGGCACAAGAATCACTTGTTCCTTTAACACACAACTACGTAGATGACCACAGACAGTTTAATGAGTTGTTTCGCAGAGTGGCCCCGGAGCTAGAAATACCTTTAGAGGAAGACGCAGAACCACAACACAAGCTGCTAAAGATCTTAAGCACAACACCTTCCTCAAAAATAGCACTTCCTATGGACGAGGCAATAATGGATCCTGCCAGAATCATTTGGCAAACACCAGCCTCCATAACACCAACCAATAAACACATAGATAGAAAATACTTCATCTCATCTAAGGGAATGGAATTCTTGTTTACACATCCGGCACCAAATTCCCTAGTAATAGATGCGGCGAATCAAAGAAATAAGAATCCTACTTTCAGATCTACACCAGCAGACAGAAATTGGAAGCACATGGATAATTTGGGCAGAAAAGTATATTCATCTTCCACTTTACTTATGAGAGTTGCAAATTACCTTGCTCTCCTCTTTAATTATAGCCATAACATCTTTGACAAATTAGCTAAATTAACACCTGATATCACAGAAGCTAAAAAAGACCAGTTCAGGTCTATACGTACTGAAGGGCAACGTGTCGAACGAACCTTCTTACAAGCCTCAATGGACATGGCGGATTCAGTGGCTAGGATTATTGCAACAGCCATTGTACTAAGAAGGGCATCCTGGATCCATACGGCAGCACTTCCACACGATCTGCAAAGTAAAATAGAGGACTTATCTTTTGAGAAGAACCAGCTCTTTGCGGATAAGACAGATCAGGTATTGCACTCAGTGAAGGACTCCAGGGCCACCTTGAGAACACTAGGCATATACGCACCTACCTTTAAGAGGAGACCATTTAAGCCTCAGCAATACCCCCGTCGCTCTAGCCAGCAATACCAGCCTTTGTACCAACCTAGACCCTCCGAACACCAACAGAGAACGAGACAATGCTCGTATAAAAGAAAGCAACAAATACAGCCATCCCTAAACAACCAGTCTCTTCCACCAAACACACAATTCTAAAGTCTTGGTCAAGGGTCTGAGAACATATCCCCATGCGTTAGCACACACAACAACGCTAATCTTGAATCTCAGTTAAGGAGATTTTCACATAATTGGGCCAGCATAACCTCAGATAGGTGGGTTTTGGATATCATAAATCAAGGTCTTACTATTCCCTTTATTAAAATTCCCCCTTTACACTACCCCTCCCTGTCCCTCTTTAGGGACCCAACTCATGTACAAGTCCTCAGAGATGACTACTGAGCCTAGGAACAATTGAAAGATTGAGGCACTATCACAAGAGAAAGGGGTTCTATTCGAAATACTTTGTTATCCAAAAGAAAACTGGTGGATGGAGACCAATATTAGATTTAAGGCCCTTAAATTAAATACATTAAAAAGGAAAGATTCAGAATGGTAACACTCAACACTATTATTCCGATGCTACAACAGGGTAACTGGTTTTCAGCCCTTGACCTAAAAGTTGCATATTTTCATATTTCTATTCATCCTTCCCACAGGAAATTCCTGAGATTTTCTTTCGGCGCACATCACCACCAATACCGAGTCCTTCCTTTCAGACTCTGTGGCCCCTTGAGTGTTCTCCAAGGTCCTTGCTGTAGTCGCGGCCTATCTAAGAACGAAATGCATAACTATTTATCCATACCTAGATGACTGCCTGATCGTGGCAAGGACATTTGAAGACACAAAAGCAGCCACAAACTTCACTATGGCACTTTTCCAAAGCTTAGGCCTGAGAATAAACAGAAAAATCAACTATAGTTCCATCATGAAACATACAATTTTATAGGAGCTCTCCTAGATGCAACGGCTGCCAGAGCAGTTCTGCCTGAGCCTCGTGTTACAGCCATTGCCAATCTCGTCAAATATGTACAAGTGGTTCCTACAGTACCAATAAGAATTATACTTCAGCTACCAGGGCACATGGCAGTGGCCACCGCGGTGGTACCATATGCAAGATTCAGAATGAGGCCATTGAAAGCTTGGCAACGGTTTACAGACTGACCACACTGCCATTCATTACACGGCATGCTCACTGTACCAAACACTATCAGGAGATCTCTCGACTGGTGGAAGGTCCCAAACAATGTCTGACAAGGCGTTCCATTTGCAAGCCCACAGGCATCAGTAACGATGACAACAGATGCCTCCCTTACGGGATGGGGAGTGCACACCAATTCACACGAGATCCAAGGCAGATGGACAAAAAATGAACAAACAATGCACATAAACATCCTAGAAATGAGAGCAGTCCAGTACGCCTGCCACAACTTTCTCTCGATAATAAGAGGAAAGATTGTTACAATAATGATGGACAACACAGCAACCATGTTGTATATAAACCGACAAGGCAGCGCAAGATCCCCCTCTCTGTGTGTGGAAGCCATAAGATTATGGAATTGGCGTCTTCAACATTCAGGGTATGTTCACACACGCTTCTTATTTCGAAACAACAGAGGTTGTTTCGAAATAAGAACTGCCATGGCCACATGATGCACGGCCATTTCGAAACAAGCAAACCGCTTGTTTCAAAATGGCCGCCGTTCTTTCGGAACGGCTAAAACCTTGTTTGGTTTTGAAACAGCCCTGTGCGAACATGTTGTTTTCCCTCCCCAAGCGAAATAGCACGTCCACATTGTGGACGTGCTATTTCGCTCCCTTATTTCGAGGACACTGTTTTTGTCCTTCGAAATAAGGTGTTTCAAAATAAAGACTTATTTCGAAACAGTTTGTTTTGAAACATGTTGTTTCAAAACAAGCCCTCTCTGTGTGAACATAGCCTCAGTGACGCTATCAGCCGTATACTGCCTGGGAACAAAAACCTAATGGCAGATGTGCTCAGCAGAAGTTTCCTATTCGCCCATGAGTGGGAACTGCGCAACAGCGTTCTCATAGACATTTTTTGGAAATGGGGCTTTCCACCGGTAGGCCTCTTTGCTACGTTCAACAACAGAATATGTCCGCTTTTCTGCTTGAGAGCAGGAAACAATCCAAGATCTCTAAGAGATGCCTTTGTCATAAATTGGTCACATCACCTACTATACGCCTTCCCAACAATTCCACTCATATGCAGAGTGAATCAAAAGGTAGTTCGGGACCCTGCCACCCTCATCCTAATAGCACCGGCTTGGCTCAGACAGGTCTGGTACCCCCATCTACTCGCTCTATCGACACACAAACCACTCCCCCGTCTGGCCATTCCAACACTATCAACGCAAGCTATTACAACAACATCCCTACATTCACAAGTTACACATGACAGCCTGGTTCCTCAATGATTCCACGGTATAGAATTCCATTGTTCAGAACAGATGCGTGACATCCTTCTCAATAGCAGGAAGCCAGCCACATGAAAATCTTACTTTTTAAAATGGCACAGGTTTCAGTACAGGTGCCACAATAATCAAATTGTACCAGCCTCTTCCATCCCGCAAATACTGGAATATTTACTACATCCTAAGACAGGACGCTTATCAAACAGCTCCATAAGGGTACATCTCGCTGCAATTGCCACCTTCCATGATACACTCTCCGAGACGCCCATCTCAAACATTCCTGTTCTTTAATGCTTTTTATCAGGCCTGCAGAGGATGCATCCAAGTATACGTCCTAACATTCCATGGGACTTAAATGTAGTTCTGAAGGCCTTAACGAAACAGCGCTTTGAACTGATGTCGTCATGTTCTTTCTACCACTTATCCCTAAAGGTGGCATTCCTTGTGGCAATTACATCAGCAAGACGAGTTAATGAAATAAATGTGTTTAGGGCAGACCTGCCATATACAACATTTTACAAGGACAAAGTAACCCTTCGGCCAGATCCAAAATTTCTACCAAAGATTGTGTCACACTTCCATCTTAACCAACCCATACACTTGCCTAAATTCTATCCGAAACCACATCAAAATGCATACCAGGATGCCTTCCATACTTTAGATGTCAAGCGCACCATTGCATTTTACCTCGACAGGACCAAACAATTTCGACAATCAAATAACCTTTTAATCTCATTCGCCAAACGCCTCAAAGGGAAGCCTATCTCCAATCAGCAGCTATCCAAATGGACAAAGGATTGCATCCATCTATGCTATGAGTTATCAAATTGCTCATTGCCATCTAAAGTTCGCTTACATTCTGCCAGAGCCATGGTCTCCACCACGGCATTTCTCAACATTCCCATAATGGACATTCGTACAGCAGCTACTTGATCTACACCACATACTTTTATATCCCTTTATGCACTGGACTTACAGGAAGCTAATGACACCTAGATGGGAAGGGCAGTACTCTCCACCATACACGGAAACCCTCCTCCAGCATTAACAAACTGCTACACAGTCACCTAAGGTGGAGCACCCACAGGGCATCACTCGACGAAGAGTAGTTGCTCACCTGTAGTAACTCTGTTCTTCGAGATGTGTGTCCTGTGGTTGCTCCACCACCCACCCTCCCTCCCCTCTTTCCTACCTATTATTTCTTTAGATCCGTGGAGTGTCAAAAAGGAACTGAGGGGGGAGACAGCTGCGCACACGCTGAGGGCTCTTTTGGAGCAGGCACGAGACACCTTCTGCGCAAGCGCGGCTTCACATTAACTGCTAGGATAACTCTGTTCATCAGCGCAGGGACTCTACCACACCTAAGGTGGAGCAGCCACAGGGGACACATCTTGAAGAACAGAGTTACTACAGGTGAGCAACTGCTCTTTCTACAGACCCCATGTCTTTTTTTTAAGATCTGTTAATTAGTAACTTGTTGATTTGGCCATATCTTTATTTTACATTGTTTGTATTCTGGTGTACGATCTTCCCTATTACAGTTAGCAGAAATTGTGGTTGAAACTTCTCTGTTTCTGTGGTCTATCTAATTCTGAAGTTTTTCTGTATGCACAACTAATACCAATAAAGAAGTTGCCTTAAAACAGTATTTGCACAATAAGATTATGCATTCACCAGGTTTCCATTGCCCTACAGAAACAATGTAACACAAGTAATGAGCTTGCTTCTTAGCATTGACACAAAGATAGTTAAAAGGAAAAAAGCGTAAGGTCAAGGCGATATGTTCACTTCATATAAAATGCTTCATAGAGATTTCTGACATCTATCTAGACAGATATGTAGGTGCAGATTTAGATCTCAGAAATTTTAAATTTAGTGAAAGTCAAGGTTTATTTTGTTGGACATCTGAACCTTGGCCTGTAATGTCTCTTGGTGTGTGTTTTTCAGTAAACGTGCATTTTTAGAACCAAATTTGTAAAGATTTGGTTTAGCTGTTGTTGTGTGTTTCAGAATGCAGAGGATTACTTGGTAGATTTTAGATATTGGAGGTTTGCTTACATTTGCCTCATGTGAGTGCAAGTTTTAGTGTTGCGGAAGAAGTTTTATTGGCAACCGATTAATTGCTTTGCATGCTTTAAGGTATTTAAATGTTAAAACAGTGGTTGATAAATTCTGAGTAATGTATTTTGCTATAACCATTTTGAGCCAGCTACTCAACTGGCAATATTGCAGTCAGTATTGCTATTCCAACTTAAGCCAGATGGAGATCTGACCCTTGAAATAAACAGTTGCTGGTTTGAAGTAGTGCTACTACACAGCCACACTTAAACGTTTGAAAGGCTTTTTTGTCTTTCTCAGGAAAGCCTGAATGGCCATCAGAAATGCTAAGACAGGCTGTGGCAAAAAGCAGTCAAGCTTTGTATTATCCAGATTCTGAATAGGGATGAGTACCTTGTAGCTTGTCAATACCACTCAGGATTTGTCCTGTTACAGTTCTGTCTATTCAAGAAAACTTTATACCTGTTATCGATCAACAGTGCAAGCTCTGATGTAGGTAGGGTTCAGACATTTTTATCAATGTATTATAAAAACTTGCTCAGAATAGGTTTGTTGGGATGTTCATAACAGTGGCTGTGTGGAAGTAATGTTAGAGCCCTTGTCTGCATTAGTGTATATAGCATAGTTATTCTAGATTCACGTGCATCAATAGTTGCTAGTGAGAACCACATTTTCTTCTTCGAGCAGTGTCACAGACATGCTCCACTTCAGGTGTGTGGGCACACACTGCACCTGGATCGGAGATTTTGCAGCACTATCCGTATTGGAGGAGGTGCGCGTGCTGGGAGCGAAGCAGTGTCATTTTTGTGCCACTGGTGACACGCCCTTCCACGTCCCCCCTGGTCCCTCAGTTCTTTTTCTACCGCTCCAACTGTTGGACGGAGATCACGGCAGCGCCTCACAGTCTCCCTCACACACTTACCAATACCAACCCTTTCATCTACTTTTTATTAACAACTGAAAACCAGAAACACACAAAGAAGAAAGAAAAACATAAAATCCTAAAATAAATTTATTAATAAAGACACTTAAACACGATGCCAAGCCCCTCAGGGTTCAAGCGTTGCGCCTCCTGCAACGAGGCAATGCAGACATCAGATGGACATGACTGCTATATTAAGGGCCTTGGTGAGACTCTCAGTTCTCACAAGTGCCAACACTGCAGAAACCTCACCTCTCGAACACGCAAAGAGAAGAAACTTAAACTTTTACTGATGGAGGGATGTCTCAGACCGGCATCAGACCCCCCTCCATCCTATCATACATTGGACGGAGTGGAGAAGAGACACTCCTGCGCTGTCTCCAGCGCCCTCAAAAAGATCCAGAGGCACAATCAGGAGTGTAAATAACCTGGAGGTGAAAGACTTCTCCAGTATGGAGACCCCAAAGAGTGGGGAATATCCGAAAAACTGTCCTAGAAAGCGTGGGCATAAGAATAGAGCAGTGGACCCTGAAGTGGCACCGATAAGCGCTCTAACAGCCAACCTCGTTCTGTCAATGGGCTCCTCAGTGCCATCAGCGGTGACTTCGGCACCATTACTGACTACGGTGCTGTGCTCATTTCCGACACCTGCCCCGACACCAGCACCTGCCTTTTTCTTACTGGCACCAGCTCTCATGCCTCAGGCTGCCCAGCCCTCACAGTCACTGAAGGACATCCCCATGCTGATGCACCAGTAGGATGCTCATGAAGTGTGCTTCCAGAACACTGCTCCCAGGAAGCATAAAAGAAAGTCCCATCACTTTGATGTAAGGGAGGATTTACCAATTGATTCCCCCCCAATTTCTTGCCACAGATTCATCTACAGATCGCCTGTCACCTTTATCACTCTCTTCAGAGCAGAGCCTGCTATTGGAGAGCATCAAAGCTCCCTCTGCTGACCAAAGACCATTACTACAACAGCCTCAGGCTCTGCCACAGAATCTCAATGTAAATTACCCATGGCAATACCCTCAATGGGCTGTGAACCCCTCATTCAGTATGCCATGGATGTTCTGGAAAAACTGGCTGCAGTATGGAGAATTACTAGCCATTCCATCAACATCACAGGTGACGATGCCCCTTCAGTAATCTGTATAGTTCCAACCACACCAACTTCAGAGTCAGTCAACCACCAGCCCAACTCAGTGTGTTCCTCTCAATTCCCAACAGGCTGAGGGCACTAAGAGTCCAGCTCAACACTCCAAGGCTGACGACTCAAGACAACTTCAAGAATTATTTAAATGAGTGGCAGATAGTAAGGATAGCGCCACCCAGGACACATCCACTACACAACATAGGTTATATAGAATTTTAAAATAATCAGTATCCAAAAAGATTGCACTACCGAAGGACGAGGGTATCATGGAGCTGGCAAATGTCATATGGCAAACGCCCACATCCTGCACCCCGACAAATAAGAAAACAGAAAGGAAACATTTTATTACCCGTAAGGGTAATGAATTCTTGTTTACGCATCCTCAACCAAACTCACAAGTTATCGAGGCTGCAAGCCAGAGATCAAAGCAGACTTGTAATAAGTCTGCTCCGGCAGATAAGGATGAAAAGAAGTTGGACGGTCTTGGCAAAAAGTGTATACCTCAGCCACTTTTCAGCTCAGAGTGGCTAATTAGACTGCAGTACTGTCTAATTACGACCATGACATCCACACAAAGATGCTAGACTTTATTCCAGAAGACAAAAAGGATGATTTCAACAGTCATTAAGGAAGAACAACTCGTGGCAAGAACAGCGTTATAAGCCTCTTTGGATGCGGCAGATGTAGCGGTGAGGACAATTGGCACAGCCATAGTGATGCAAAGATCTTTCTGTCTCCATGTGGCAGGTCTGCCTGAACAAATGCAAAACACCACTGAGGATTTGCCGTTTCTCAGAGACAAAATCTTTGCTGAGAAGACTAATGAGGTAATGCATACCCTAAAGGATTCAAGAACCACCCTACTTATGCTCGGAATATACATTCCTTTAACACGAAAACCGTACCAGAGATACCAAACTTAGTACCATAGATACTCCCAAAGTTTTTAAAACAGAAGATCTGACAACCAAAGAACAAGACTGAGACAACAGAGCAGGAGGAGACTGTGGAAGAATTCTGTGGCTGAGGCCTAACAGTGTGCTGAGGCCTAACAGCGTTGAGACATAGATAGCTCCGTAGGCCAGGGGTGGGGAGGAGGGATGAAGCTGCAGTTTCTCTGTTCCACTAGCATGCCTGGAAGAGGGCCAGTAGATAAGGTATGCTGTAAAGAGCTTCACTGTGTCTGTGCTTCAAGGACAAGCTGTGTACTGAAACTTGGAGACAGAGAAGGTGTTTGGATTTGCCTGCAGAATTCTAAAGGCATTCTACCCACACAAAAGAGAACCCATCTGGGCCAGCTCAGTGGCTAGGCCAGAGACCTGTGGCACAGATGAATTATGATTGAAGGTTATGTGGGGGGAAGGCGGATCAAAAGAAGGGATTGTAATTGGGGAAATTTTGGTGCAAAAAGGATGGACCCAGAACTTAATTGGCTATACAGCAATAGTTTATGCTTTGTAGTATGATGTAATATGTCACTATATAAGAATAGTGTACACTATTGTCGGGGCTCTTGGGTACTTGCCCTTGGACCCGCAGCTGTGTAGAATAAAGCTCCACTCCTCACTAAGTTTGTGGCCCCCACTTACTGAGAATTCCTCTACAGTTTGGTGTCAGAAGGGGATAAGTGGGACATGGCCTAGTCCGTGGTGCAGGCCAAGGTAATTTGCCACCCTGAGCCTAGTGTTGGAATCTGAACTCCAGGTTTAGTTCCAGATTTGGGCTTCGAGTTGAGCTCAGGAAATCCTCAAGGTTCTGGGTTTCTGGTCTCCTGGTATTCTGGTGTACAGTGCTGGTAAGTTTGGAGCTTCCTTCCTAGCGTTGGTGCTCCTCAGGTATTGCTTCCTCCCTTGTCTCCCCTCCTCGTGTGTCTTCGGGGACACCCTGCTCTTGGTCTCTTCCCTTTGGCTCTGGTGGGCTTCTGGTTCCCTCTCCCTTCTGTATTTGGAGCGGATAGCCGCTGTGGGCCTGCCCGGATGGGAGGAAGCCAGTCCGTGTCCCTCTGGGGACACGCTGGTAGCTATTATGTACAGGAAGTACAAAAAGCGAGCGGTTCGCTTCGTTTCTCAATGGCATTCCTATACTCGGGATGATGCTTCTTTGCAGTTTCCTTTGGAGGGAAGCTTTGACCCGGTGATTCTGACCTTCTTGTGTCATAATCTCGAGGACAACCATTCTAGTCAGATGGAGATATGGTACTTGTGGGATGATGAGGCGGAAAGCCTATGGGTTAGGGGTCAGCTAAAAAGAGACAAGGAGAAGGGAAAGCCTTTGGCCTCCCCTGTTATGATTTCTGCCTCTCCCGCTTGTTTGCCGCCACCAGTGGTGGGTACCTTTGTATCTGTGCTCCCACAGGCCCCTAGAGTTTATTCTTGTGCCCCAGATGATTTGCTGGAGAATTGGGTTCCTCTGCCATACTGCCCCCACCCCGACCAGAGGCAGCCTGATCGTTTGGGGGCCCACACCCACTGGTTCAGGACTTGCCCTCTGGTTCTGGAGGGACTGGGACTGCAGCCCAGTCTGTCACTCAGGTAGAGGACACAACAAGAGAGAGCCCAACAGGAAAACTCACCCTTGCGCAACTATAAGCTAGCATGCGTACTAACCTGTCTACACAATGGAAGCCACTTAGTACTAAATCCACCAGAATTAATGAGTATGTGGTGCATTGTCAGAATCGCCAGAACCCCTTTGTGTATCATGAGTTCTACTTGACATGAGAAAATTTTCCAGGGCTTTGGGATGACTTGGACCAGAGCCATGATAGTGGCCTCAACCTTGATAAGACCAGCGGCGGTAGCTCTAGGGCTGAGCCGCTTCTGACTGCACCTCTCAGGCTTTACCTGAATCCTGCTGGTGGTGACGCCACCATACTGCATGTCCCCTGGACCCTAGAGGATGTTATGAACTGGGCACAGACATTCCCTAAGCTGCGAGAGTCCCCAGGTGAATTCAGGCAGAAGTTAGCCCAGCTATTTGCAGTCTATAACCTTACCTGGGGGGGATGTTGAGATGCTCTTATCTGGACTACTCATGCCAGAGCAGAAGGCTTCACAGCTGGCAAAGAGCCGAGAAAATCATGATCCAGACAGTTGGCCTGAACAAGATCCAGGCCATGACACTGCAGCCCTGCGCACTTGCTTAACTGCTTATAGAAATAGACTTTTACAGGCTATAACTGAAATGGTTCCTGCATAACATGAATGGTGAAAGGTGGAAGCATATTAAGCAGGGTAAGGACAAACATCCAGCAGATTACAGGGCTCGATTCCTATCAGCACTTTGGAAGTTCTCTGCCATGGATCCAGCTGCTGAGGCCACCTGAGCTCTGGTAGTGGGGGCATATGTATGAGGGTTGCTGCAAATCATCTGTCAACAGCTGGAAGATGCAGTACTTGATTGGAGATCCCGAGACCTGGACAACATCCAAGAATCCTGTGCTCAAATCTGGGATTGAATTGTAGATGTCAGGGAGGGTAAGCAGATGCGGAGATAAGAGCAAGCAGATCATCTATGCGCCCTGCAGGTTTGGCAAATGGAGGTAAAACCCAAGGGACCCCACTGCAATATTTTCAGCATACCCCTTGGAAACCCCAAGAGCCATCGTGTGGCTCTCAATTCTATGTGTTAGGACCAAACACATGTCACTATTGTAGGCAGGAGGGACACTGGAAGGGGGAATGCCCAAGATGTTTCAGAGGACAGATTTCATCAAGGGCTTGCCATCCCAATCCAAGGAAGCCAGTGCTTACCACCCCTCAACTACTACAGCCTGCTCCTGCTGGGCCATCTCAACCATTTCCTCCACCCCCACTGGGCCTTACCCAGGACACTTCCAATCCTTCTGAGTCAAAACTTTTTGCCTGACTCTAGAATCAGAAAATTGTCCCTCTGCCTTTTCTGAGTCTACTCCTATTTCTGCTGTTTCCTTACCCATTGATCAAGGCAGACTCTATTTGGAGTGCACTATAGCCAGCACGGAGCTGCCTCTTCTCATAGATACTGGGGCTACGCGCTCCACTCTGAGAGCAGATGCAGTTCCCCAAGTCTGTCCTTCAGGTGAAAAAAATTAGCGCTATTGGGGTGGGTGGAAAGTCCCTATTGCACAACGTGTCCCAACCTGCTAGGCTACAGGT
The DNA here is from genome assembly GCA_007922195.1 of Podocnemis expansa. Classification (NCBI taxonomy): domain Eukaryota; kingdom Metazoa; phylum Chordata; order Testudines; family Podocnemididae; genus Podocnemis; species Podocnemis expansa. Next base: position 24,246,426 of record ML682018.1, read on the forward strand.
TGGGCCCCTGACCTGTGAGCATGCTTTCCTGTTAAGTCATTCTCCACCAGTTACCCCTCTGGGAAGAGACCTGTTGTGTTAATTGGGAGCTACCATATTCTGTACTCTGGACAGGGTGTTTGTGGGCATCCTCACAGATCAGGCCCCAAATTTCATGATGGCCCTGGTTATGGAGGGGGAACAGGATGAGCCTCCTGGTGGCCAGCAGGAGGATCTCAGTGCTGTTCCCGACTCCTTGTGGGCAGCCCACAGCAATGACGTAGGCTTGCTACTGGGGGTGCCACCTGTGGAAATTGAAGTTAAACCCAACAGGTCATTCCCATCTGTACCTCAGTATCCCCTCTCTTGCCAGGCGGAGGAGGGTATTGCACCTGTTATAGAGTCACTATTGTCTCGAGGGATTTTGGTACCCACTGTTAGTCCGGTTAATACTCCCATTTTGCCAGTTCCTAAAGAAGGAAGATTTATCCCAGAGGGAAAACAGATATACTGATCTGTTCAGGACCTTTGAGCTGTCATTGTGCCTAACCCCTCTACTATCCTTGCTTCCATCCCTGCATCAGCTACCTACTTTACAGTTGTTGATTTAAGCGGGGCCTTCTCTGTTCCCATGGCTGTTCAATCTCAGTTTTTATTTGCCTTCACCTATAGGGGGCGCCAGCTAACATTCACCAGATTGCCCCAAGGGTTCCAAGATTCACCCTGTTTGGTTTGGCCCTCAAGCAAACTGAGTTATCTTCAACTGCCCTAAGGAGTAGCATTGGTTTCACATGCTGATGACTTGTTGGTAGCTGCTGACAACCTTTCTATTTGCAGGGAGGCCTCCATTAAACTCTTGTGCCATCTTGCTCTCAAGGGCCATAGGGTTTCTAGAGATAAATTACAATTTTTTCTTCCAGAGGTTACCTATTTAGGTCATCTTATTTTGGCTTCTGAACGCAAGTTAAAGGGGTCCCGCATGGAGGCCATTCTCTCTCTCACCCAGTCAGCCACCAAGAAGCAACTTCATTGCTTCCTAGGTGTTGCCAATTATTGTCAACAATGGATCTATGGGTATGCTGCTATGGCCAAGCCTCTCTATGCCATCTCTCAGACTCCTCAACTGATCTGCTCCAGTGGTCAGAGAAGGCTGGAGAGGCTTTTGGTATGGTAAGAAAGACCTTGGCCTCTCCTCCTGCTTTACCCAGGCCAGACTATGAAAAACCTTTTACTCTGTATTGCAATGAGCCTGAGGGCTTTGCCCTAGGTGTTTTAACTCAGCCCTTTGGATCCTACAAATGCCAAGTGGCCTATTATAGTCTAGAATTGGATCCTGTTGCCCAAGGCTTACCACCCTGTCTGCGAGCAGTTGCTGCAGCAGCCACGACTGTGTCAAAGGTGTCAGACATAGTACTGGGGCACCTTCTAGTGGTGCCCATTCCATATGCAGTCCAAGCCCTTCTGACACGGAGTAAAACTCAACGTCTCTCAGCATCTCTCCAGACCAGGTATGAATTAGCCTTGTTGGCACCTGAAAATATTACCCTAGTTCGATCGCCATCTCTTAGTCCAGCTTCTCTGCTGCCCATTCCCAGTGATGGGATAAAACATATTATTCCCCATGACTGTTTTGATGCTATTGAATTTCTTACATCCCCTTGCCCAGACCTCAGAGATGCAGCTCTACAAAACCCCAACCTGGTCTTTTATGTTGATGGCAGCTGCTCACGGGCGCCAGATGGCTGGTTGCGTGCAGGCTATGCAGTGTGTTCTGATACCAAAGTCTTGGAGGCCTTTTCCTTACCTGAATTAACTTCAGCTGAGTTGGTAGCCCTAGCTTGTGCTTGTGCCATAGCCCAAGGAGACACTGTGAATGTTTACACTGATTCTCGGTATGCTTTCAGGGTTTGTCACTCCTTTGGGGTGTTGTGGTGCGAACATGGGTTCCTCACCTCCGGGGGCATCCCTATTTCTTGCGCTTCTTTTGTCAAGGCTTTGTTGGAAGCCATCCTATTACCTGCTGTCTTAGCTGTTATTCACTGTAGGGCTCATACATCCTTCTCCTCTGAAGAAGCTCAGGGAAACAGAAGGGCTGATTTTGCTGCCAAGTTTGCTGCCCAGAATGGGCCGGCTGGATCTGTTGTGCTGGCAACCTCACTACAACTACAAGCTACTCCCCTACTTGCTGACCTACGCTCCCTGCAGGAACAAGCTTCAGTGGAATAATTCCACCTATGGAGAAAATCCGCCTGTTGCAAGCATGATCAAGGCATCTGGTGACATGCTGATGGCCGACCCGTGGCCCCCCGAGCCTTAGTCCAGTGTTTAGTCCAAGTGGCTCGTTGGTGTGCACTCTAACAAAGGAGGGATATGCAGTAATATCTCAAAATTTTGGTTTGCTCCCTTTATAAACATTGAGGCAAAATGGCTGTGTGCCTCCTGCCCCACGTGTTGGTTGTACAATGTGGGTAAGGCAGAGCCTCCCCAGTCTTCAGCACGCCCCTGGTCTGAGGGGCCATTTCAGAATCTCCAAATTGATTTAATTCAGGCCTTAAATGAAGAACAAGCAGAAATTAGAAAAGCCGTTACAGAATTGCCTGGCCCCAGACTATTTACTACTTTGCACCAGCCATGGCTGTGAAGAGTTTGATGGACTCTGTTGCTTTAATCTAAGTGATCATTCACACAAGATCGAGTCTCGCTTGAAAGACCTAAAAGCCCTTGAGGGACTAAGAAGTGAACAAGAAGACAGCGGACTTCTATCCTGATGGTGGTCTTGGATGCCAGACGTGGGAGCATGGGGAAAACAACTAATATCTGGACTGATGTCACTGATTCTGCTTGTTGTCATACTGCATGTGGGTTGCAGAGATTTGTGCTGTGTGCTAAAGTCATGCTTGCAAAAGGAAAGCAAAATAGAAAAATGGTGCAAGGTAGTTTGAAAGGTAAGGGCACAGGAACTAGAATTAGAGAAGGTGAGGCTATCACCACAAGGTGTCGTAGCCTCAAAGGGGGGAATTGTGGAAGAATTCTGTGGTTGAGGCCTAACAGTGTGCTGAGGCCTAACAGCATTGAGACACGGATAGCTCCATAGGCCTTGGGGAGCGGGGGAGAAGCTGCAGTTTCTTTGTTCCACTAGCATGCCTGGAAGAGGGTCAGTAGATAAGGTACACTGTAAAGAGCTTTGCTGTGTCTGTGCTTCAAGGACGAGCTGTGTACTGAAATTTGGAGACAGAGAAGGTGTTTGGATTTGCCTGCAGAATTCTAAAAGTCAGTCTACCCAGATAAAAGAAAACCTGTTTGGGCCAGCTCAGTGGCTAGGCCAGAGACCTGTGGCGCAGACGAATTATGATTGGAGGTTATGCGGGGGTAAGGCAGATCAAAAGAAGGTGTGAAAGAATTCCTTAACTGAGAACTGACCAGGTTGAGACATGAATGGTTTAACAGGCCTGAAACAGAGAGGATTTAGAAGGAATGCACTCTAAGACAAGTAACAGTGCTATTAGAGATATGGTGAAAAACTGCAGACCTAAAGAATGTAATCAATACCTCTCTGTGCCAGCCTACCATGTCCTTGTTTTTCCCTCTTCATATGTTGTGCTGATATCTTTAACTTATTGTTTATTAAACCTGCCTGGATTGTGCTAACTTGTAATACTGTTTCTCTTGACTGTTATACGAGATTTGTCCCTTTTGACCCTGATTCCTTTTAGGGAACTGATATTAGTTTGTACCGATTAGAGAATGTTAGGTCTTGTTACATCTACCTATGTCTAAGCATGTATGTTAATGTAGCTGTTAAGCTATAAAAGTTTCTGTAATGCATCTCAGTGGCAGAGACCAGGATCTTATCTGCTCTCTCCGCTGCAGTGTAAATAAATAATAGCTGTTGGTTTTTTGCACTCAAAGTTGGGTTCAGCTGTTTTCTTTGACAAAGGGGTTGTAATTGGGGGGAATTTTAGTGCAAAAAGGATGGACCCAGAACTTAATTGGCTATACAGCAATAGTTTATGCTTTGTAATATGGTGTAATGTGTAACTATATAAGAATAGTGCCCACTATTCTCGGGGCTCTTGGGTACTTGTCCTTGGGCCTGCAGCTGTGTAGAATAATGCACCACTCCTCACTAAGTTTGTGGCCCCCACTTACTGAGAATTCCTCTATAAGACAGAGTAACCAGTCAGCCTCAAACTCTCAGGCAAGCAATCTGAAGCAACTGTTTGGATGTTTTGATTGAGGGTTCGTCCAACCATCCCAGTCTCATGCCAGATGGGTCTGTAACGAAACCTCCATCCTTCTGAGATCGATTATTATCATTCCTCCATCAATGGCAAAATATAACAGACAAGTGGGTCATAGAGATTATCAGCAAGGGTTATTCCATCCCTTTCATCTTGAGACCCATATCTCACTACCCTTCCCAGTCCCTTTTTAGGGACCCCAATCATGTACAACTCCTTCAACAAGAAATAGATAACCTCTTGCAGATCGGGGCAATAGAGGAAGTCCCGACCCAATTCCTGAGGAAGGGGTTTTACTTTTGATAGTTCATCACCGAGAAGACAGAAGGATGGAGGCCAATCCTAGACCTTCGGGAACTGAACAAATTTGTGTGAACGCAGAGGTTCAAAATGCTAATCCTAGGCATGATACTTCCATCTCTAGAGCAAGGGGATTGGCTGAGATCCCTCGATCTCAAAGACACTTATTTTCATGTGCCAATTCACCCAGCTCACAGGAAATTTCTAAGATTCTAGTTTTAAGACAGACATTAACAACATGCAGTACTCCCTTTTGGCCTCTATACAGCCCCCAGAGTATTTTCAAAACTCATGGTGGTTGTCATAGCCTTCCTATGCTGGCAAAAGATCACAATCTTTCCTTACCTTGATGACTTTTTGATAAAGGCACAAACATATCAGGAAGCAATACTAGTGACCAAAGCAACAGAGAAGACTTTCATTTTATTAGGACTAACAATCAATTACAAGAAGTCCTCAATCCACCCGGCACAGGAAATCCATTTTATTGGTGCACATATCCAGACTATCCCAGCCAGAGCATACTTACTGTAGCAAAGATACACAGCATAAAACAGCTGGCAGTCACCCTCCAATCATCACTAACTGGTCGCCTCATACGTGCATGCAAATGCTTGGACATATGGCAGCCACAACTTACCTCATCCACCACGCGAGACTCTACAAGGGGCTATTCCAGCTCTGGTTTCTCAAACAGCGGCAACAACAGAGCTGTTTTCCCAACCTTGTCCTCTCTATCCCAAAACTAGTGAAGAAGTCATTAACCTGGTGGACAAACGAAAACAATCTATGTCGGGGGTTCCATCTGCCACCCCAAAACCATCAACACTGATAACCACAGACACCTCCCTCACAGGATGAGGTGCGCATCTCCTGCAACAGGCTACTCAGGGATGGTGGTCCATGCAAGAAAAATCATTACACATAAACCTCCTTGAGTTAAGGGCTGTGCGATATGCATGCCAAGATTTCCTTCCAAGCATAGGAGAAAAAGCCATAAAGATTTTGCACAGACAACATAGCAAGCATACATTACATCAACCGCCAAGGGGGAACACACTCTCCACCCCTTCATAGAAACAATGAAAATATGGGACTGGTGCATCATGCACAGGGTCCACGTATCTGCAGTATGCCTCCCAGGCAAACACAACGTAATAGCAACTCGAGCAGAACATTCAAAATGCGCACGAATGGGGGATACGTAGCGACATTCTCCAAGGTATTCAGATGCTGGGGATTCCCGACCATAGACCTATTTGCGTCTGCACTGAATGAGAAATGTCTGAGATACTGCTCCAGGGCGGAAATGGGTCAGGGCTCCCAAGGAGATGCATTCCTGCTTGATTGGAGCCAATCACTTCCATATGCTTTTCCCCCAATACTCATGGTTTCCAAGGTACTTTGGAAAATCCATCAAGACAGGGCCACATTGATCATGATAGTGCCTGCATGGCCCCACCAAGTGTAGTATACTTACCTTCTCAGGTTGTTCACAAAATTTCCAATCACTCTGCCCTGCACTCCAACCCTTCTCTCACAGAACAGGGGAAGGACACTACATACTCACCTGGAAAGACTCCACCTCACAGCTTGGTACCCAGATAGTTTGATGACTTAGAAGCCCAATGTTTGGGTAAGATTAAGAATATCCTCCTAAATAGCAGAAAATCTGCAACAAGGTGCACTTACCTACAGAAGTGGCATCGTTTTTCCATCTGATGCTCTCAGAGATCCCTCAATCCAGTCGATGCTCCTATCCCCGAAATACTGGCATACCTCCTAAGCCTAAAAGAAACAAATATCTCTGTTAATACCATCAGAGTTCATTTAGCCGCCATTTCCGCCTTCCATACCCAAATGCTTGACTCCTCCATATTTGCACACCAAGTGCTGAAGAGTTTTATGGCTGGGCTCCAGAACTTATACCCCCAAACTTGTCCACTTCCACACCAATGGGGCCTCACCATGGTTCTAAGGATGCTAACGAGACCTCCGTTTGAGCCCTTAGCAACAAACTTGCTCCTTCAGATGTCCATGAAGATGGTGTTTTGAGTAGCAATCATGTAAGCCAGATGACTGGGAGAACTTGCAGCCCTTATGGCACATCCCTCCTACACAGTCTTTTACAAGGACAAGATAGCTCTCCATCTACATCCTAAGTTTCTTCCAAAGATCACATCTCCCTTTCACCTTAACCAGACAATACACCTCCCAATATTTTTCCCAAAGCCACATGACACACCTCAGCAGGCTGCTCTCCATGCTCTGGACGTCAGACTTTCCCTGGCCTTCTATTTACAAAGGACTTCAGGAAAACACCCAGCCTCTTTGTTTCCACCACAGAATGGTCTCAGTGCAATCCCTTATCAAAAATGAGGTTATTGCATTGGATTTCCTCATGCATAAGAACTGCCTATGCAATGTCAGGAACACACCCACCAGACTCTATTCGAGCTCATTCCACCAGATCATTAGCTGCATCTACAGCTTTCCTCAGCAATGACCCATTCTCAGACATTTGCGAAGCTGCCACATGGTCTTCCATGGATGCTTTTCTAAATCACTACGCTATAGAACAACTATCTAAACTAGATACCGCTGTTGGCCTAGCAGTCTTGAGGAAGTGTCACATCCAACACTCCAAAGTTCCCACCTCCTCAGCAGGGGACTGCTAAATACTCACCTGAAGTGGAACAGTCAGGGACACTGCTTGAAGAAGAAATGAAGGTTACTCACCTTGGTGCAGTAGCCGGAGTTCTTCAAGATGCATGTCCCTGACATGCTCCACTACCCTCCCACCTCCCGTCGTCTTCAGAACCTACCATATACACCATGGTCTCTGGTAGATAGGGAACTGAGGGAGGGGTGGGGCGCATGTCACAAGTGGCGTGAAAGTGACACTGCTTCACTCCTGGTGCGTGTGCCCCCTCCAATAGGGATACTGCTGCGAAATCTCTGATCCAGGTGTGAGGTGTGCCCACACGCCTGAAGTGGAGCATGCAGCGGACACACATCTCAAAGAACTCCAGCTACTGCACCAAGGTGAGTAACATTCATTTCTTGTGTAGATAGGGTCTTTATGGGAGCCACCAAACACGTTATTGCAAAAGAGAAAATGTTGAAATATCCTTATAAATCTGTAGTTTGAAAAGTTCAAATCGGTGCAATTTTGAAGTAAAATGTGATTACAATCTTTCACTTCATGGTAATATCAACTATGACAGCTTGTTGTGCAGCACAAATAACATAAAAAAGCAAAAGCGATATTTTTGACCCATAAGAACTAAACACAATATCTAACTCTCTTTGATGGTCCCTGTGTGGATTCCATCATGGATGCACATGTGCACTCGTCACTAGAGCTGGAACTGTTGAAAGCTGTATCCATTGACCTACGTGGACACTCACATTGGCCTTGTAGTATGTCTGAGGTTTTGTGTGTCCACGTGGGTCAATGACCCATTTGTTTTTTCTAACTATTGCATAGCTTGCGTCAGAACATCCTTTTATTATTAAAACTTGCATGGCAAATAAATGTTTCAAATAAATATTTCTTTAGCAATTAAGATTAATTCAGAGTAGTTAGTATTTAGTGTTAGTCCCTCCTGCCCCCCAATCTCCCCCCTTTTTTATTGTGCAGGAAAGTGTGCCTAAACAAGCCAGTTTTAAAAACTGCCCCACGTGCCCTCAATCTTTCTCAGTGAGTGACAAGCACCAACACTGTTTATACTGTTTGGAGGAGTCTCCTAAAGTCTCTTGGTGCTCCATCTGTTGATCCTTTCCACTGAGAACCCAAGAGGCAAGACAATTCAAACTTGGAAAATGCATAATGGAAGAAGCTAGATATACACATGCACGTAAGGAAGTGGAGTGCCCATCAGAACTGGCAACTCAAGCACCACCAACTGCACCAGTACTGGCAGTGTTGACAGCACCAGTTAAGACATATAAGAAAAGACAGGGCCACGGGCACAAGAGCAGATCCCTGACAAGGACCATCTCTAAACACTGTTTTCTCTCCCTGAGTCAGGTGAGAAGTCACATGCAGACTTGGTGGCTCCAGTGCCCAAAAGAGTAAAGATGTACAAGAAATCAAAACACATTGCCAGTCTGACCACCTTTGGAACCCTGTCGGACTACAGATTGTCATCAAGCCCTCTAGACCTGGTGCCAAGCACTCTCACCTACTTTCCATCGTTAACCCGTGTGGCAGAACTCTTACAGCTAATGGACAGCCCTGCATGTAAGGAGATATGGAGTATCATAAGACCGTTGTCTCCAGCAGATGAACTGTTACTGTACCACCAATTGGTACTACAATATTTTATGGCTGCAATGGGACCACTGGCCCCATGACCACAACCTCCACTAACCCCACAGCCCCCCATGGGCTCTGCAAGCTCTGCTGGACCTGCAGGCACTCATGGCACCTCTGCTACTAGAGCTGTTGGAATCTGATAGTTATATGAACCACAGTGCAACTTGGAATAATGTTATACACCCCTGCAAGTGTCACCACAACAGCAATGGTTTCAAAGCCCATGGTACCCAAACAAAAGACACAGCCCATGTTGGTAGGGAGGGGACCCTTTCTATGACTGGGAACCATATCTCATCTTCCACGAGTATATAGCATGCAGTGGTATCTGATGATCACACAAGGGCTATGGCACTGTCATTATATCAAGTCTGACAGATCCGCTACCTCCTATGGGAGCTTCATCGTTGCTGGATGATGCCATCATTCTGCCATCTGCAAATCCCCCAGATGATCATTACCAATATCAGGAACTCCTAGAACGCATGGCAACAACTCTGAAACTGCCAGTGGAAGATGTCATGGAGTCACAGGATGAATTCCTGGAAATCCTTCAACCAGCAGGCCCATCCAGGATAGTCTTGCCAATTCATAAGGCCATCTTACAGCCAGCATAGGTCATCTGGGACACCCCAGTGTCCTGTGCTCCAACACCCAAATGTGTTGAATGTATGTATCTGGTTTCAGCCAGCAATACTTATTTCTTCTTTGTGCACCCATCACACAACTGATTTGTGGTCCAACCTGCAGTGCAGTGAGCCAGACATCAACATTCCAAAACCACAGTCTCAGACCAGCTGCAAAAAAGCTAGATCTTGTCAGCCGCAAGGTATATTAATCTGCAGGTCTCCAGTTCTGCATAGCCAGTTATCAGGCCATACTGGCTAAATATGATTTCAAATCTGAGTCCAGGCTAGCAGAATTCCAGGCCTTGCTATCAGAGGGAAAGCATGCAGATCTCCAGGCCTTAATCAAGGAAGGCAAACTGGGTATCAAGTCTTGCTTCTGGTGACAGTTGATGCTACAGGTATAGCAGTTTGATCCCTGGCATCTGGTCTTGTATTGAGGTGAGACTCATGGCTACAGACCTTAGGCTTTCCAAAGGAGATTTGGATGACCCTAGAAAATTTGCTGTTTGACAGCCAAAAGTTGTTCAGTGACAAAAGACATGAGCCTTCACTTCTTGAAAGAATCAAGAGCCACTCTTTGATCACTGAGTCTTTATACCACAGCCCCTACAAGATTCCAACACAGGCAAGCATATTGACCTAGATATCAATCCACACCCAGTTACCAAACACAGCATCCATGTCCTCCATGGCAACAGGAACAGCAACGTCACCAGCAGTGTTCGCAATGTCCTCTACGCTTTCTGGCCACCACATCAGTGACTTTTACTCCCACACCAATGTTTGAGACTTCTTTTTTTAAAACTCTCAACAAGCCTTTTAAACTCTCAGCCCTCCCCAGCCCGATTTAGATATTGTACATTAAAACAAGCAGGGAGTCCTGTGGCACTTAAAGACTAATGAATTTATTTATTACATGAACCTTCCTGGGAGAAAATCCCACTTCGTCATGTTTTTAAGATGGGGGAACTTACAGAAAGGGGGGAAATCAATGCAGGGTAGTGTAAAGTCATGGGAACAGGTCACACTAACAGCAAATCAAAACAGTTGTAAAGATTAAAACATTGGGGAACAGCATACAGAGGAAGTTGAGGTCAAATCAACTATTGTAATGAGAGAACTAGACTAACATGGCTGCCCCTTTGTAACTTAGCAACATTATACATTGTGTACAACAATGCTACTCCATAGAATTCCCCACCTTTCCACCCTGGCATTTATATTGGCCACCAAGAGGGATGCAAATCTGATTCCCCTCTTGAGCCAGAATTCTTTGACACTGCTCCAAAAAGATGCCATAGAGCAAGTCCCTTCCTGCTATCAGAACCGTGATTTCTACTGCCCCTACTTCCTCATTCCAAACAAAGGGGCAGACCTCAGACCTGTTCTGGACCTATGGCTGCTCAACAAATTCATCTGCAAATTCCATTTTCAAATAGTAACAAAGCCTCAAATCACCCTCTCCCTCAAAAATGGAACTTGTTCTCAGTTCTTGGTATGAAGTACACTTATTTTCACATGGACAGCAACCCAGCCTGCAACAAATCCCTCCACTTCTAAATTGGACAATCACACCATTAGGTCTACGTTCTCCCTTTTGGGATATCTACTGCACTGGGAGTATTCATGAAAGTCTGCAGTAATGATGGTGTATGTGTGGTGATGGGATTCTTCCCTGTTCCTTTACCTGGATGACTGATTATTGGTGGCATTGTTGCATGAATGCCTGCTAGTGGCTATCAAGACCATACAAGATCTGTTTGCTGACCTCAGCATATGCATCAACAACAACAAATCCATTCTGGTTCCCACCAAAAAGCTCACTTTTATCGGCACCATGCTGGACTTTCAAGTACCACGAGTGTTTCTTCCCAAAGACTTATACGCCATCTTCACAAACATCATTGCACAATTGCACCACCATCCACGCATGCATGTTCACATGTGTGTTTAACTCTTTGGACGCATGGCAGCATCTATATCAATCACCCTGTGTGCCACCTACAGCACTGGTGACAGGCAGTTTTATGACCCAGGAAAAGACCAGCTGAACAAAGAGGTTTTCCTTCCTACACAAATGCTAATCTCCTTGATATGGGAAGACCCAAACCAGACATGATCCTAGGAACAGCCACATCACTTGTGGGCTAGAGCGCCCATGTGCATGGCCACACAGCACAAAGACTGTGGTCTCTCAGAGACGTGAGGATTCATATCAGTATCGTAAAAATGAGAGTGATTCTACATGACTGCCAAAACCTCCTCCCCTTACTCCAGGGTGAGCATGTTCAGTTCATGATGGACAACTTGTCAACAGTATTCTATATAACCAAATGAGGGGGAGCCGGAGCCAGATCCCTCTCCCTGTGCCAAGAAGTACATCTGTGGATCTGGTATCTACAGAGCAACATAACACAACAGGTGACACACCTGCCTAGAATAGAGAATGTCCTTGCAGTCAAGCTGAGTCATTCCTTCCATTGCTCTCAAGAATGGGAACTCCATGATTCCATTCTCTAGGATATCTTCCAACAGTGGGCAATCCCCATGTGACTCCTCTTTGGCAAGGTAATAAACAGTAAGCTCCCTCTCTTCAGCTTCATGGGCTTGTTAGGACAAAGATTACAGGGGGATGCATTTCTCATACCATGGATGCTAGGCCTCTGGTAGATCTTTCTGGTCATTCCTTGGGTTCTCAGCAAGATCAAACAGAGGTTATATTTGCAGTGCCACCATGGCTCAGACAACACTAGTACTCTTCCCCCCCTGCACCTATTGACCCACCATCCAATTCATCTGCCTCTCTCACTGAGCCTTCTCATTCAAAGTCATGACTGCATCCAACATCCCTCAGTTTGGCATCCCTCCTCCTCACATGGTATTATTATGGGGCTCATGAATAGGCAACATGTGCTCTTCCCCAGTGTGAAACAAGCACACAGCTGGTGTTCTGCAGCTACAGCTTGTTACTAAGTCAAATGGTAATGGTTTACTTAATGGGCCTCAGACAACCATTACTCATTATCAACCATGACCTTTTCTACTGTCCTGGACTACCTCCTCCACTTAGGACAGTCAGGTAGGGTGGATTCCTCCATAAAAGTTCACTTACCAGCCGTTAGTGGTTTTCTTCCACGCGCATGTGGCTCCACTGTCTTCACTCACCCAACCATCACTAGGGTTCTTATGGGGCTTACTGAACTTGTTTTCGACTGCCAGGAACCCCACCCCATCCTGGGACACAGTATAGTCCTTTCAGTACTCAGAAGGCCAACTTTCAAACCTCTATCATCCTCCTCCCTTATTTACCTGGCTCTAAACATAATTTTTCTTGTAGCTATTACTTCAGCTTTTTGAGTTAGTGAGCTAGAGACCATGATGGCAGACACCCCCTTACTATCTTCCCCAAGGTCAAAGTCATAGAATCATAGGGTTAGAAGGGACCTCATGAGGTCATCTAGTCCAACTCCCTATCGGGGAAAAAAAAAAAGCAGGACCACTCTCACTAAATTATTCCAGCCATGGTTTTGTCTAAAGGATCCTTAAGTACCTCCAAAGATGGAGATTCGACCACTTTTCCTAGGTAGCCCATTCCAATGCTTCACCACTCTCCTAGTAAGAAAGCTTTTCCTAACATCCAACCTCAACCTCCCCAGTTGCAACTTGAAACCATTGCTCCTTGTTCTGTGCTCTGTTACTACTGAGAACAGCTGAGCTCCATCTTCTTTGGAGCATCCATTCAAGTAGTTGAAGGTTGCTATCAAATGCCCCCTCAGTCTTCTCTTCAGCAGGCAAAATAAATCTAGTTCCTTCAGTCTCTCTTCATAGGTCTTGTGCTCCAGCCCCTTGATCATTTTTGTTGCCCTCCGCTGGACTCTTTCTAATTTGTCTATGTCCTTTTTGTAGTGGGGAGCCCAAAACTGGATACAGTACTCCAGATGTGGCCTCACCAGCACCGAATAGAGGGAAATGATCACATCCTTCGATCTGCTGGCAACACTTCTACTGATACAGCCCAGTATGCCATTAGCCTTTTTGACAGCAAGAGCACAGTGTTGACTCATATCCAGCTTCCCACCCACCATGACCCAAAGGTCCTTTTCTACAGTGCTGCTATTTAGCTGATCGCTCCCCAGCCTGTAGCAGTACGTGGGGTTTTTCTGTCCCAAATGCAGGACTTTGCACTTGTCCTTGTTGAACCTCATGAGATTTCTATTGGCCCTCTGCTCCAATTTGTCTAGGTCTACCTGAATCCTATCCTGCCCTCCAGCATGTCTACTGTTCCCCCCAGCTTGGTGTCATCTGTAAACTTACTGAGTGTGCAATCTGTCCCATCATCCAGATCATTAATGAAAAATGTTGACCAGAACTGGCCCCAGGACCAACCCCTGGGGCACACCACTCATTACTGGTTGCCAACTAGACGTGGAGCCATTGATTCCTACACGCTGGAACTGTTGATCTAGTTCTTTATCCACCTTACAGTCCACACATCCAACCCATACTTCCTTAACCAGCCAATGAGAATGCTGTGGGAAACTGTATCAAAAGCCTTGCTAAAGTCAAGGTATATCACATCAGCGGCTTTTCCCGCATCCACAAATCCAGTCATCTCATCATAGAAGGTGAAGAGGTTGGTCAGGCATGATTTACCCTTGGTGAATCCATGCTTACTGTTCCTGATCACGAGGATACCTGCGCTGTTCAGTAAGGGACCTATACGAGCCCTGATCCTCTTCTTGTTATTGACATACTTGTAGAACTCCTTCCTGTATCCTTCACATCTCTTGCTAGCCACAACTCCAATTGTCCTTTGGCCTTTCTGATTTTATCCCTGCAGTCCTGAGCAATATCTTTATATGCCTCTTTAGTCATCTGTCCAAGCTTCCACTTCTTGTAAGCTTCGTTTTTATGCTTTAGCTCAGTGCAGAGTTCTCTGTTAACCCACGTTGGGTGCCTTACACATTTGCTGTTCTTTCTGCTCATCGGAATGGTATCTACTTGTGCCCTTAGCAGGATTTCTTTAAAATACAGCCAGCTCTCTTTGACATCTTTCCCCTTCAGAGCAGCCTGCCAAGGGATCCTGCCCATCTGCTCCCTGAGGGAGCCAAAATCTGCTTTTCTGAAGTCCAGGGTCTGCGTTTTTCTTCTTTGCTTTTTTCATTAATCAGCATCTTGAACTCTACCATCACCTGGTCACTGCTGTCCAGGTTGCCATTCACTGCTACTTCCCCAATCAATTCTTCTCTGTTTGTGAGCAGCAGGTTGAGAGGTACAAGCTCTTAGTTGGTTCTTCCAGTATTTGTACCAGGAAGTTGTCCTCACCACTCTCCAAAAACATCCTGGATTGCCAGTGCACTGCTGTATTGCCATCCCAGCAGATGTCAGGGTAACTCAAGTCTCCCATGAGAACCAGGGCCTGTGATCTAGAAACTTTGCCAGTTGTCCATAGAATGCCTCATCCACCTTCTCCTTCTGGTCAGGTGGTTGACAGCAGACACCCACCACGACATCCCCCTTGTTGCCCTCTCCTCTAAACTTTACCCACAGACTTTCAACTGGCTTGTTTCGACTTCCATAATGGAGCTCTGAGCAGTCATAAAGCTGTTTTACATATAGCACTACTCCTCCACCCCTTCTTCCCTGCCTGTCCTTCCTGAACAATTTATACCCATCCATGGCAGAGCTCCAGTCATGCAAACTATCCCACCACCTCTGTTACTCCAATTATATCATTGTTCCTTGTCTGCACAAGTACTACTAATTCTTGCTTGTTTCCCAGGCTCCTCACATTTGTGGACAGGCACCTAAAATACCGGCTGATTGCCCTACTCTCCCCGTCGATTTTCAGTTCTATTGCATCTACCTCCTTGCATTTTCTCCAGGTGTTGTTCTCCCCCACTTGCCTCAGGTATCAGGGCTTCATTAGGACACCTAAGATAATTATTTGATTCCCCCCCCATGTTCCAACTCCCCTCACTTTTATCCTTGGTGTTACATGTTGAACCCCGGGTTCGCGATGTGACTGGGATGGACCGGCAACACCCACCAATGAGACGGACACCAGTTCAATTAAACAAAAAAACCCTACTTTTATAGTGACACCTTAAACACCTTTAACCACTTAACAGTGTAAAAGAAGGAGATCTATGGAAAACCCCTTGTAATCAACTAACAATATGAAGCAAAAATCTATATAGGACACATAACCAACTAATAGCATAAAGCAAAATCTAAATGAACACTTATAACTAAATGACAATATAAAGCTAAAAACCTATGCAGAGCACTTATAACCAAGTAACAGTGTGGAGCAAGAGTCTATATAAAGCACCTGTAAAACACCTCCAGCCAAACAACAGGATAAAGTATGAGAGTCTATGCAAAACACTTACAACCTACAAAAGTACTTATAGTTAAATAACAGTATGAATTAATGACCTACAAGAAGGTGGCGATAATAAGTCAAGGACTTTTCTGGCCTTTTACTGCCTCAACATTGGTATAGGCACTGACCAGCCCACCCGACGTGTATTTACCAATGGCTGGAAGCCATTCCTCCTTGCTAGCCAAGAAGGGTGGGCGGCAGAATGAAAAAAAAGTCAGATGAGAGAAAAATAAACCCCCACATTCCCCCCGTGTACACTGGGGAAGTTTGGGGCCAGCAGTTTAGAGCAGAAGCAGAGTAATGAACAATTATACAGTAAGAAGGATGCAAAATACAAATGACTAACAAAACACCTGGCAAATTAACAACACAAAACTATGCTAGACCTTAAACAACTATATCATAAAAAGATTATGCAGGATACAGAGGAAATAACAACAACTACACAAACTATGCAAAACTCAGGTGAAGAAGCTACAAACACAGACTATATATAAATGGTACCAAGTAGAATGATTAAGAGAAGGTAGGAGGCCTATATCAATTTATAATACCTGTCCCAGGACCACAGTAGAACCCAAAGCGAGGAGGCAGACCAGCTGCAGCATCTCAGCACTTAATCGTTCGGCCGGCAATCCGTGTACACCCCCAAAAAAAAGAGGGTCTTGGGGGTGGGTACTCCCTGTCTCAGTCGGGGGATCAGTCCGACCGGGTCGCGACGTGCCCTTTAGCATCCGAGGGTGGGAGAACAACAAGCTACCCGAGACAGGGGGTTTTAATTGAATTTTGCCCAGCCAGAGTAAAAAATAGCCAATTAGGAGTGGGATCCTGGTCAGGACCAATGATAAAACTGGGACCCCAGACAATGACCCCTCCTTCGTGGTGATGGGGGTGCCGAGAAACTGTTCAGGGGGGATAGGAACTCACCCCCCTCCTTGTTGACACAAAGCTAGGGAGGAAGAAACTCACACAGGAGATTGAGAGCCATCAGGGGAGATTGATACTTAACACTCTTTCCCCTTGTACTGGATGGCCCGGAGATGGAGGCCCATCAGGGAGCATAATCCAGGGGGCTACGTGTGGGGCGGGGTGGCCATCATGGCTGCCACCTCCGCTGACATTACAGTGCCAGCACCCCCAAGTTTCATCCCTTCCCCCAGGTCTCCCACATTGTGACTCACCTGTGGGCTTTGGTCTCCTTCCCTCTTCAAGCCTAGTTTAAAAACCCTCCTCACTAGGTTAGCCAGACTGTGTCCAAATATGCTCTTCCCCTGCCTTGACAGATGGAGTCCATCTCTGCCTAGCAGTTCCTCTTCCTGGAACAGCACCCCATGATCAAGGAAGGCAAAGCCCTCCTGACGATGACACCATCTTCATAGTCAGGCATCCACCTGTCTCTGCTCAGGCCCATACCCTTGACTGGAATAATTGAGGAGAACACCACCTGTGTTCCAGACTTTTTCACCCGGGCTCCCAGAGCCCTGTAGTCACCTTTGATCTGCTGAGGATAACCTTTTGCAGTATCATTGGTTCCCACATGGATGAGTAGCAGGGGTGTAGTAGTCAGAGGGGCAGATGATTCTCAACAATTCCTCTGTAATGTCTTGGATCCGGGCCCCCAGCAGGCAGCATACCTCTTGAGAAGCCTTGTCAGGGTGACAGATGGGTTCCTCCATCCCCCTCAGAAGACAGTCCCCAAACACCACAACCTGACGTTTCCTCCTGGGTGTGAAGGTTGTGATCCTCCCAGCCTCAGGGGTGCATGGCATATCCTCTTCCACCACATCCATCATCTCTAGTGCTGCACGTGTAATGGTTCTTCACCACAACAGAAGGTGGGATGGGAGCAGGGGTGGAGCACTGTCAGCTGCCAGAGGTAACCAGCTGTCAGTGTCATTCCTTTGTGATAGGCATCCATTCCTTCTCCACTGGTGTGGCAGTAGTCTTCAGCACCTAGATAGTACCCTCATCTTTGCATGTCTCCTCGTGGATGCTATTGAGGAAATTCTCCAGGGCATGGATACTCCTGAGCCTAGACACCTCGTCCTGTAACTGTCCCACCTGCCTCCTGAGATTCCACCAGAAGGCACCTGTCTCATTGATTCATCTCCCCAGCCTGATTGTCTGGAGCAGAAAATGCAGGCCACGGTCCCTGCAAGTCCACACCAGGATCTGGGTAGAGATATCTATGGTCAGGATGTCTGTCTGGCTACAGGCAAGGGTGCTGGCAGAAGCAGTGCGGCTCCTCTTCACCATCATGTCCTCACCAACTCCTTCCCAAATTCCCTCTCAAACTCCCCTGTTCGCAGTCCCCCTGGTTGCAAGCTCCCCCTGGTTGCTCAGCCACTGACTTTTAAGGCCTTCTCTGTCTAGGTCAGCCCTTGCCCCTCATTAAGCACACAGAGGATGGATGATCACAAGGCTGATTGAAGCTGGTGATCAAAGGTGAGCAGGGAACAGTGGTGCAAACAGCCCCCAGACAATCAAACAATCACAGTCCCAATTCCCACAGTAACTGACGAATAACAGAAATCACCTGTAGGGAAAGACACAAACACACAACAATTCACTCACCCAAGTTTTGCCCTCTTCCTTGCTGCTTTAGCTGAGGGATCACCTTAGCCTCCTTCTCAGGGCTTCACCAACTCCTTCCCTCTCAAACTCCCCTGTTTGCATTCCCCGAGTTCCCAAGCTAAGTCTCTCTACTACTTCACTCTAAATTTATTCTTAAGGTACTCTCCCTGTTCCAACTTAACCAGGTTATTCACCTCCCCAATGTCTGCCCTAAGCCTCACTCTTCCAGTAATGAAAGAATCCTACGATCCTTTGATGTCAGGGATCCACTGGCTTTCTATCTCCACCCCTTCAGGACTTTTTCTGAGACACTTTGGCTATGTCCTACATCTGCAAACTTAGTTCGGACTTGTTAGTCTGAACTAAGAAGTTCAAGCTTAGTTCAAACTAACCTGAGGTTGGTTCAAACTAACCTTGCACTTCTAAGTTTGAACTAACTGTGCATTCTAGTTCACACTAATGCTTATTTGGATTTAGAACATGTGGTTAGTTTGAACTAACCAGCTTAGTTTGAAGTTATTAAGTTCAAGCTAAGCATTAGTCCAGGTCATGGCTGGATTTAGTTTGAACAAATGTTCAAACTAAGATGGTGAGTCTGGACTAAGTGCTGGTATTAACTAGTTCAAAATAAGCTTTCCTTAGTTCGAACTAAGAAATTTCTTAGTTCTAACTAGGGAAAGCCTAGTATGACTATGGGCTGAATTAGTCTGGACTAAGCCTCCTTTCTGGACTAATTTGCCAGTGTAAACATAGCCTTTGTGGCAACAGCAAACCACTGCGAGGGGCATGCACTTTCTTCCCAGAGTCTCTCTCATTGGATTGTTTGCTGCATCATGGAGTGCCAGGTCCAAATTTCATGTAGCATCAGGGCACACTCTACGAGAGCACAAGCAACTACGCTGGCCTCCGTTTCCAGTGCTCCATGGCAGGACATCTGCAGAGCAGCAACTTGGACTTCCATACATATGTTCATGGCTCATTACACTTTAGCCAATGTTGCCTCCATCATTGTGCCAGTGGGCACTGCAGTCCTATGAACTCTGGCATCTGTGGAGCCCTAGCCCTGCCTTCACGTTGATTACTGCTAGCTATGCTTCCCCTATGGAGTACATCTAGTGACGATCACTTGAAGAAGGGGTGGTTATTTACTGTATCTGATGACTTGTCAAGATGTGTGATCCCTAGCTGGACTGCAGTCCTCTCCCGACCCCAGCCCCGTTACCTGTGATTAGGGCTTGAGGCCTAGTAGTAAGAGGAAACTGAGTGAGTGTTGATCCATGTGGACATACAAGACCTTGGACCATGTGGGTGATGCAAGGTGTGCACGGAGATTGATGGACACTGCTTTCAACTATTCCAGCTCTGGCGAATGGCGTATGTGAGCACCCATGATGGAATCCAGATAGGGACTGCATATCTCAAGCCACCATCTGTTACAGTAAGTAACTTTCCCTTCATTTGGGTAAAAAACCCTGATTCTGCCCTATTAAAAATAGGTATTGAGGGGCCTATCAACTATTTTGGTTTTTGGTGTGTGTTGGTCATGCATCCATATTAGGAGCCATATAATAACCTTGTACTGTAGTGTTATCTCCTCAGCTTTGGCCAAGTTTTAATAACTACGCCAATGTTAGTCAAAGTACACGGAAATGTTGAAGGATCTAATTTGTGGAAAATACAGGTGCTTATCCTCAGGTCAGCTATACTGGAGACTGTGCAAGTAGATCTCACAGAATTTAGAATTCACATATCCAGTCAAATTAATGGTCAGTCTAGTCTTCAGGATTCTTGACAATGCCCTGTACCAGATTCTTTGTCCCATCTAATTTTTGCCCAGGGCTTCCGTGTCTTCGGACGACTGTTCTACAGCCTAACAAATTTCACTATTAGGAAATGTTTCTTATATTTAACCTAAATTTTCCTTTGCTTGATTTAATCCTGTCATCCTTGATTATAGTACTTTCTTCTGCTCTAAGCAAGAGCTGCCCTTGCTTGGTTCACATAAATGCTTAGAGGTGGACAATCAACATCCAGTTACCCCTCATTATTTGATCAACCAATACATGTTATAACGTGTGGGATTTTTCCTTCCATAAATTTACTCTTCTAGCCACTAATCATTTTTGTCACTGATCCGATCCCGCCCCCCCGGGTCAAAACCTTAAATTACTGCTTTCTGGGATCTGTTCACCTCCCCATATGCTGTTCTTGGTCTCCTTCTGCCTTTATAATGCTTTTAGGGAAGGATTTCTCTATTTTATTCATAAGGTGGA
Organism: Podocnemis expansa; assembly: GCA_007922195.1. Lineage (NCBI taxonomy): Eukaryota > Metazoa > Chordata > Testudines > Podocnemididae > Podocnemis > Podocnemis expansa. The sequence continues at coordinate 24,267,131 of ML682018.1, forward strand.
TTATATAATAACAATGCAATTGTCTTACAGGCAGCTCCCTTCCTACATATGGATGATCTTGTGTTCAGGATTGTGTAACATCTTTGTGATAATCCTAGCAATTTCCTCATATGAAAAAAATTACATATAGAACATATGTAATGCCTTTTTAGCTGTGCAGTGTACCAGCTGTAAACACAGAAAATCAGTACTGTGGGACGAGCCAGCTTTCCTTGGACCAGGAGGAAGAGCTCCACAGACTACACTTTGGGAGTTTATGCATGAGGAGCAGTTGATAGTGGTCAGGATACTTGGATTGGTGGTGAAGTCTTACCTATTTTGTAAGTCCTTTCAGTGAACCTTTCCACTCCTCCATTACAGATTTGTCCCAGAAAGCAAGAGTCTTGAGATGGCTTCTGTTGCTGAGTTTCTCTCATTGCAGCTTGTTACAGCAGCAACAGTTTGCTCTCCTTTTCCTTACTACATTTAAAGTTGTTCACTTGTTGACCAAACAGCTGTTTAGATTTGTTGTCTGTACAGATGCCTAGTTTATGGTATTTGTAGGTTGCTTAACGATTCAAAAGAGATGAGAGAAATGACTACGAGATACTTTTCTAGGAGTGAGCAGACATTCTGCTGTTTTGAGAGTGGTATTAGAAAATAAGGTCTCTGAATTGCTTTAATCTGATGTAGCATTACTTTGCTGGCTCCGTCACCTGAAGAAACAAATGCACAGAGATGCACTGCTTCATTGCTACCTATGTGAGAAGTGAGGATCTGTCAATCAGCACGTTCTTTTAAACCTTCCCAAATAGTTGTAACTATATATGCAGAAGAGAAACAAAGATGTTCAGGAGGAAGACCTTCCACTGAACTGATGCTAATATGAATTAATGTCGTTTGGCCAGTATCTGTGTTTAAAAAAAGGGGGGGGGCAGGAGATTGAAGAGCCAATGAAAAATGTGCTTAATTAAGTGTGAAAGGTACTGTCCTTGTTTGGATTGCCTGTTAACGCCATGACAAGCTTTGGTAAAGAGCTTAGCTGCCCAGATTAAAACTAAAAAATTGTCTCCTCAATCCATCTGTTAACTCCAAGGAGCTTTCTTTCAGCACCTTTTGTTGTTTCTGAGATGAAGTAGAATACTATACTTGCCTTGCAAACATAATGATCTCATGGACATTTTGACTGTCTTCTCTTGTGGTTTAATAATAATCCTTTTGTCAAAGACAATTGCATCTGATGGCAGTAAATTTTTAAGAAGGGAATGCTCTTGTAACACATTCAAGGCAATTTACTGAGTGCTAAAAAGAGACTTCCCCCCCTTGCCTTTGCTTTTTAGCCAAAATAAGTATGTTGAACTTTCCTTGGAAAATCCATCTGGGCATCTTGATTTTTGTATTGATTGAAGGGGATCTTCACATGTTTACAGGTAACAAAACTCTTATCTTCATTCTCATATTCTTGTTTTCAATGTATGAACTGTGAATATGAAAATAACTTTTAACAAGGATGAATGGAATTCTGATGATACAGAGAACTACATGACCATGTTCCACTCCATAATATCAGTGTAAATCTGGAATAATTTCATAGGCTTCTGTAGGGTTACTCTAGGTTTACATTGTCGTAACTGAGCCACTGCAGCTACACACTATTAAATTTTTATATGTGACTCTATGCAGGTTTTTACAGGTATGAAAGACCAAAGAAAGCATTTTTGATTTGTTGCTTTTTAGAAACTAACTTAGTGGAAGGTCTTAATATTAGAGGTACTGTGCTTTGCATGGATCTTTTAAGATGTTATGGTAATTTAGAAAGAATAGGGGTTTACCACAGTGACCTTGGCCAAATTTTCTTTTTTCTTCTATTATACACCATCTAGCTGTTGCTTTTCAGTGCAGGGGAAGCTGCATTTTTGTTGGTGTATGTATAGTATATGGGGGTTAGTCTTATGTTAATTGAAATCAAAGGCAAAGTTCTCCATTAACTTTAATGGTGCAGCATCAGGGCCTTAGTTTTGACAGCACTTTGGCACAAAAGGTGCTCTCTCTATATTTATATCTAGATCGATCAAATGATATATAAGTTCAATTCCTGTAGTGAGTGGTTATGATTCCCTTAGTATTCTTCCTTCACCTCACTTTGTCTTCTCCTGAAGTTGTAGAATTTAGATAGTTTTTAGACATATGCCTGTATGATAAAGAACTGTGCTGACCAGTGTAGCCACTAGACAGATCTGCTTCATCCCCTCAGGAAGTTTTAGGCTTTTTGTGGCGGCGAGACTAATTAAAGATAAAAGGAAAACAAGTTAAAACCGTTAGGATCATCCTTTCTTTTCTGTGCCATGGTCTGATGAGCTGCATGGGAGCATGAGATATAATGGCAGATCAGTGACAGACTTCACAATTCAGTTCAGAGACGATAAGAATTGTGTAGAAATGGAGTATGTGGCGTGTCCCTTAGCTTACTTGTTTTCTTTCCTTATTTAGGCCCTGATCCAGTGAGGTCTTAAGCATGTGTAAGTTGCTGGAGTGGTAGTTCTGTTGACTTCAGTGTGCCTATTAACATATATAAAGTTAAACTTGCATTGGTGTTTGCAGAATCAGGGCCATAGGGCTGATAGTTCATTATCAAGATGCTACAAATGTTACTTAGAAGTGTTTAGCCGGCCATTGTCAGAACAGAATTTCTGGGGGGTAGATGGCTTAGAAGAGGGGGCCTCAAACTCAAATCACCGTGAGGGCCACACGAGGACTAGTACATTAGTCTGAGGGCTGCATCACTCAAACCGTTTCATACAACAATATTGCAAATGTTTGTAATGATAGTATCATTGTGGGCTGCAGGAAATAGCTTTAGGGGCCACCTGGAGCCCATGGGCTGCATGTTGAGACCCCTTGCTTCGAATGTGTCAGAGAACCACTATGCACAAAGGTTCTAGTGAAGCATTTTTGAGGTTGCTTACCTATTTGGACCTAAATTAAGACCTTAAATGGCAGTAACATGAGAGGCCTGAACAAGCTGTAAAGACAGAACTCCCCCTGTGTATCGAGAAGTGGACTCTCCAGGTCGGGAGTGAGGGTACACTGGAATAGCACTGTGGAGGGGGGCTTAGGCTACTATGGTCTGTGTTCCATTGCCCACATTGGGAGTAAATGGAATACCTCAGCCACCATGGTGGGCAATACAGCACTTTCTCTACAATCCCAGTGCTAAGTATACATTTAAATACAAATTCTTAAGCAGTTTTTCTGTTGAGACCACTCTGGAGGTGAAACACCAGGTGCATCTTGATAGAAACTTTTGCCAAGAATCATGTGAAACTAATTGCATGGTGAACCAAACAAATGAAAATAAAGCGAGAAGGCAGACATTCCCTTGATAACCTGGTAAAATCAGGTGAGGTAGGGAGATTGCTTAGAGACAAATATGTCTCCTGTAAGAAACACAGCTTCTTCTCTGCTACCCTGCTCACTTGAAGCAGTGCATCTGTGAGGAGAATTGAGCCCCTTTAAAATGACATGAATGAAAAACCAAATCCCTTTTAGCTAAGTTTTGTGGTCCTTAAAACACTCCTGAAGTTAGTGGGAGGTTTGCCCCAGTTAAGGGCTACAAGTATGATTGTATTGCCCAGAAACCAAGGGCAGTGACACTGTGTTATATAGAACGCTATAACTATGTCACCTGAGACTTGCATTTGGTTTAATTTTACAACAGAAGGTTACTCACCTGCGGAGGAAATTGAGGCGAAGGACGCTACACCAACATCTCAACCCCTTGGCTGGCGATCAGCAAACCCCAAGCTGTCTCCTGAATCAAGGCAACATACTGAATTCACAGAAGATGAACGACTCAGAATGCATTTGCTACTTCGAAGGAAGAGGTCAATATTGTTTCCAAGTGGAGTTAAAATCTGTGCAGATGAGACAGTTGAGCAGGCCATTGCAAACCACCTGAAATACTTCAAACTCAGAGGTAAGCGAGAGCGGGCAAGCTAACATACTGCTCTAGAGCAGTGCTTTGGTAAGTAAGGGTCTAACCATTGCATGCTTAATGCAAAAATGATTTAAAAATTCAATAAATATGTGCTACTTGTTATGAACATTAACATCTATCATAAAAATAGTCCCTCAGTTTAGTACAGCACCTAAGAATTTTGCTTTTGTTCCCTGGTAACACATGATAATTATGTATTAGCTGATAGCTCTGCTAGCCACAGTCATCTTGGATAAATCTCAGTCCCTGTGCTCAAAGCTCCTCCGTTATAATGAGTATAACTATGCTAGTGTGACTTCCAGTGTGGATGTTCTTATTCCACAATAGGAGGGACTTTTTTCAAGTTAATTTATGTTGCTGTGAAAGGGGTTTAAACTTAACTGGGAAATCCCCTTCTCTACCTTTCTTTTCCACCCCCTGGATAGGAGTCCACATGGGTTGTTGTAACAATGTAGCTGCCATAACCTTCCATGTAGAGCAAGTTATACTTCCCATAGCTCCTAAATTACATAGTCCTGGTATATACGCTAGGAAATTAGGCTAATTATATATTTCAGGATGTGGAAAATCCATACCTGTGAGGGATACACTTAAACTGACCTGTCCCCAGTGTAGACAGCGCTAGGTTTCTGACAGAATTCCTCTGTCAGCCTGGCTACTGCCTCTCAGGGAAATGGGAGCACCAAAGCCAATGGGAGAATCACTCCTGTCAGTTTTAGTAGTATCTTTATTTAAAAGACTGCAGTGGCCCAGCTGTAGCACTTAATTGTAGACCATCCCATAGACATTTCTGGGAATTCTGTCCTAAGTCACACACAGCCTGTGGCAGAAGAGGCTTTGGAGCATGGGTCTCCGTGTTCCCAGACTAGTTTTCTAACAACTGGAACTTTCTTCTTTCTCTGATCAGTGTTCTCATGTCCCTGCCTCCTTTCAACTTTTGAAGTAGTGGCCAGAGGAAAGACTTCCTGTAGTGTAGCCCTGTCAGAACAATGGTGGTATGACTTCTGCAGCATAAATCAAATATTCTGTCCATTCAGATTCATGATACTGCATTGCCAATGTAAGAAATGAGGTTGGATCAGGTCAGGTTTCCGTTGTTTAAATCTTGCTCTAAAATGACAATTGTCCCCCTTTAAAGAGGAACTGGCAAGAATTATGTAGAAGCCTTTCTGGAAAGCTCTCTCTTTCACTCTTCACATTAGCTCCCTCTCATTCATTGCTGTCATCTGATACATCAATTTTCTGTGGTTCTGCACAGTACTCTCTCCAGCTGCTGTGTATACATCTGAGAAACTTGATAGTTCACAGAGGCCCCTTCTGAGATCATAGCCACTGAGTATTTCTTGTTTTCTTTTATAGCTAGGTTGATGTGAGCCCAACACAAACCTCACAAGTCAACTAAAGTTAGAACCATGATTTTTAATGAGACCTGGGTCCTGATCCAAATCCCATGATAGTCAAATGAGAGTCTCTCCTCTGACTTTAAATGGCTTTGGATCAGACCCACTGTGCTCAAGAGGCTTGCTTTTGTTTCCTTCAACTCAGTGGAAATCTCTAGCTGACTTTACTAGGAGCAAGAGCAGGCCCGCTAGAATTGTTGAATTTCACTGGAAGGTGCACTGAAAGAGTAAATTCTGAGAGCACCGTGAAATCATTTATGCTCTGTGGAGCCAGATCCTTATTTGAATATTAAACTAAAAAACTAAAAGAGAAATTAAAAAGGGCTTATAGAAAATAAGTTTTCTCTAAACATAATTGCGTCTTCCTTTTCTAATCTGTTATTAACAAGGAGTCCTGTGGCACTTTTAAAGGCTAACAAATTTACTTATCACATGAGCTTTTGTGGCAGAATCCCACTTCATTAGGTGCATAATCAGGCATCTGATGAAGTGGGATTCTGCCCATGATAACTCATGCAGTACATAAATCGGTTACTCTTTAAAAGTGCCAAAGGGCTCCTTGTTTGTTTTGCTGAACTAGACTAATATAGCAACCCTTATGGACCTTAAATCTATTCTATTATTACGAGAAGTCTAGTAACTCTTCCAGGCCCATTTAAGATTTTGGGCACCTTCATAGGGTGCTGTACTTTTCCTTAGTAAGAGACAGTCCCTGGTTCAAGGAGCAGACAGTCTAGACGGGCCGGGTACACAGAGTGGGAAGGACAAGATAGGTTCAGGGAAGAAGTGACTTGTTCAAAGTCATGCCAGCAGTTCAGTGTCAGAGCCAGAAATATATGCAAAGTTTTCTGCATCTCAGTCCAGTGCCATAGTCATTCTAATTGTGTACCTAAATCATAAGACAACCTATTACTAGGGTTAGCAATAGCATTAGCATTTTTTCCTTTCATTAGCAGCACCATCTAACCAATCTAGGGTTCTAACTGCTCCTATACTCCTTGGTGCTTTATACCCCACGGTACTATTGGTAGTTAGTTTCAAAGAGACCTAAAAATATAAAATAAAAGAAGATCAACTACTATCTGTAAATACTCTCTGTCTAGACATTTATACCATGTTTATCACTGTAACATCTGAACAGGTAATGAGTTAGGTTCATGGTCTAGTACACTGGCTCCCAACCTGTGGTCCTTGGACCACCAGTAGTCCAAATGGGTACTGCAGGTGGTCCGTGGGGAGCAGGAGGTATTTACTACTGGTAAACTTACTGTGACGAGTGCAATATGTTTGTGAGTGAGCAAAATAAACTATTAAAAATAGCTGCATTTTTAATACCCTTTATACACAAGTTAGACTCCCTTCAGCCATGGGAAATGTTAAAAAGGTTTAAAATAGCTTGATTAAATGGTAGTCCACAAAAGATTTCAATGACTATGTAGTGATTGGCATAAAGGAATAGGTTGGGAACCTCTGGTCTAGTAGATACCTGTGAATACCCTAGAGCAGTTGTTATCAAACTTAGGGTTGGGACCCAGTATGGGGATGTAACACGGCCTGCTGCTACCGCCAAACCTGGAATACATTGCTCAAAGATGTGATAGCTGGGTCATGGGCATAAATGATTTTTGTCAACTGAGTGGCAAGGAAAAAAGTTTGAAAATCACTGCCCTGGAGTTGATATGGACATACTGTTTGAGTTTGATCCTGCCAAGTGCTGAGCTTCTAGACATTGGATATAGGGGTGTTTGTGAAATCAAAATGGAATAGGTGTTGACCTGAGTGTTAAAGGTACTCTGCACATCACAGGGTCAGGCTCTATTTGAGTATGTGAATATGCTGATGCTGGAAGGTTCCTGTGATCTGGCAGTAGTTTGCAATCACATCATTGTTTAAATGAACAGACGATCACGCTGTCTGCTGGGATGCATGTTTACAAGATTGACTTTGTGGAAGCCTAAGAATGTAGAGGTTCAAATCATAAATGCTCTGTAAAACATATTGAAAAGAATGTCAGAGCTTATAGTTCAGGGGATTGGTAATGAGATACAGCTCAGCACTGACTGCAAATTGTTACCTTCTGTTTGCTGTTAAATGGTCTCTCCCCACTTCCTCACAAAACTCACCACAGCCCATACAAATTGGCACCCTTGTTGGCCAGTCTCAGCCTGGAAACTGAACAGCCCTCTCGCTCCATCAGGTGATCTAAATGGAGTCAGGGAAAAGGCAGCATAGGGAAGCTTTTGATAAGCCCTGTGCTGTACCTACACAATGGTAAATGTAAGACTCTCTTCTCCAGTATTATCAGCCTGGTGTCATTTCAACAGCAGACTAAGGGATCCATGTGTATGCCTTTATATGGTAATCTCTTTGGCAAGTGTGATGAAACTTTTGGATTAAAAGTACTTCAGAAGTGTTGGCTGTTCTTTTTGTTACTGTGACCGTGAGTGTCTCATTACAAAATGAGTCAGGCAGTTTGACCAAAGCAACAAGAGAGGATGCTCTCATCGTGCTGCTTCAGAAGAGACTGTTCTGCCTGATTCAACACTACTAGCCATGGTATGAGTCAACTCTTAAGAAGCATTAATGGGATTAAATGAGGATTAGATTTCAGCACTGCCCACTTACAGAAATGACCAGCAAGCTACCCCACCCCCTACTAGGCATCCAAGACTGTCATATGTTGCTTCTCCTGTTAACCTCACAAATCCCTGCATATCAAGTGAGATGTAATAGGCTGTGACTCTTTCTCTTCAGGCAGATAAATGCTAAAACCAGAGTCAGAGACAGTTCCTTGGAGATTATTGCATCCCATATGTATGGGTGAGGGGCATGTAATTAGCAAAGTTTCAACACAGGATTTCAGACGGAGTCACATGGACATATTGTAGTGAAGGATATTTTAAAGTTAAATGTTTTTCTCTTCACAATATTGTCTTCTGTGGGTGGGTTTTTTGTTTTTTTGGGGATGGAGGGTGCAAGGGAAGATGGCAGGCAGGCAAATTAGACATAAAACCTGAGGAAAAATATTCTTTTCTATCAGAGAAACTAAGGAAACCAGGGTTAGGAAGTACCTTGGTCTTTGTTTTAAATTTGTATGTGCATAGTTCGATAGCAACACAGCCTGGTGAACTTGCATGCAGTATGCTTCAGTGAATAGGGCAATGACTGAAAGTCAGGGTTCCTGATTCTACGACTGACATTCTGTATCATCCTTGTCCCTTGGTTTCCCCTGGTTAAATGGAGACAGAAATGGTAAACCCTCTTTGTAAAGTGCTTTGAGTTCTTCAGGTGAAATGTATTGTAAAATGCTAAGTAGTATTCATCTGTGCACACAGGTGTAAGCACTGGGTTTGAAACACTGGGACTCATTCACCACAGCTCAGAATCCTGGCAATTGCAGTTTCTTCCTTTCACAACAGATCAGTGGAGTTTCATGTGGTTTTACTGTGTGTGGAGGGCTTCCTGATGGGATCTTTAAAACCAAGCCTTTTCTGCTCTGTGTGTACATTGAGCCCATGCTCTTTAACTCCTAAGAATAAGAGTTTGCACCAGAGTCCTAAACAAAATTTTTTGCTTTTGCCATCAGTGCTGGGCACTGGTTGTTCCTCTTCTACCTGGGAGATAGCTATGGTCAGTGGCGAGTTAGATGTGTTTTGAAGCACTCCTTCTGGATGAAAGATACTATGTAAAAGTAAGACTTCCATTTTGAGAGAGAGGATGTGAGACAGGCTACTTGATTTCTGTTCTAGGCTCAGACACTGATGTGCTATGCAATTTAGGCTCATAGGCTATGTCTAACCTAGCAAATTAGTTCAGATTAAGGAGGCTTAATACAGACTAATTTGGTACTTGTCTACACTAGGCTTTGCTTAGAGCAAGCTAAAATTTTTTTGTTTGAACATATTTCGAACTTTAGTTCAAACTACCACGATGTAATTATGCTAGTTCAAACCAAATAAGTTCGAACTAAGCGGGTAGTTTGAAATAAGTACGAATTTTAGTTCGAGCTAGCCACACTTTTTTAGTTTTGAACTGAAAAAGTGCAGCTAGTTCAAACTAAAAAATTAGTTCAAACTAACGGGGCTCTGCTTAGTTCAGACTAAGCAAGTCCAAACTAAGCTTTTATGAGTAGACATAGCCATAGACTTTAATGTCAGAAGGGATCAAGATTATCATCTAGTGTCAGTGGCGTCGCTGGTGTTGGGCACACGGGGCACATGCCCCAGGTCCCAACACCAGTGCCCCAGATCTCCAGCGCAATCGGGCCGGGGATCCAGGGCCCGATCCCCAATCAGCTGCAGCCGCGGTGGCCCCGTCCCCGGCTGGGTATCTAGGGACTGGTTGGCCACCCAGCAGGCCCCGCCCCTGGCTGGGGATAGGGCCAGGGGGAGGCCACGCCACTGCAAGCGGCTAGGCCACGGCGTGGTGTGGCCAGAAGCAGCGGCTGGAGGCCAGGCCCGTGCCTGCGCCCACGCCCAGCTGGGGATCAGTGGCCTGGCCACCTGCTGGCGCGGGCCCGGCCTCCAGCAGGCTGCTTCTGGCCATGCCACGCCAGGGGGCGGGGCCTGCCCCTGGGGGCAGGGGCTGGGCCCGTGCCCCGGGTCCATTGCCCCCCCAGTGACGCCTCTGTCTGGTGTCCTGACTTCCCGCACTATGCAAGCCACAGAACCTCATCCACCTACTCCTGTTATAGACCCCTAAACAAAGACTGAATTATTAAAGCCCTCAAATCATGGTTTAAAGACTTTAAGGGACAGCAAATACCCCAGCACATGAGCTGTGCCCAGTGCTACAGAGGAAGGTGAAAACCCCCCAGAGAATTACTAGAATCATAACTACTCAGTGCCTCAGTTTCCCCATCTGTAAAAGAGAGTAATACTTCCTTAGCAGGGGTGCTGTAAGGCTTTAGTTACTAAGGTTTTGTAAAGTGTGTTGAGTTCTTTGGATGATGGGGGTGCTACAGAAGTGCAAAGTATTACTTTTATATATTTTCTTTCCTTGTCTTAAGTGTTCTTAGTTATCATTTGGTGTGGATAGAAGCCATTTCCAGTAGAAGCTTCTCTTTTGACCCACTGACGACATCTAATCTTTTTGTAACTGCCTTGAAAGACCGGTCTTGATTCGGTTATGGATGGTTTTTAATCTGTATCATCTGCTAGAGATTTAAGAGGAATGGATCAGAAAACCTGTCTCATCTGGGGGCCAATCTTGCAAACATGGCCTGGTGTAGAATTTACTACTGTGACTAGCCCCATGGAAATCCAGTGCATGTTTTCTCAGGGCAAGAAGTTAAAGAGGACTGCAAGATCTAGCCCAGACGCGTGAGCAGTTCCCACTTCTGTTGAGGAACTCAAGTGGCTTCTGGCAGTGGCACTATATCTGAAGCTGTGTCAGCATTTGTTGTAATGCTGTGATTTACAGCTTGCTTGCAGAACATTCTCGACTAAGCTTTTCATCCACAGCCTTGATGTGTGAGCAGACTTCTTTCCTTGTTTTACTTCACATTTTAAAAGGTTTTAAAGGTTATTGGCAACAGCTAAGGCAGGTGTGTCAAACTCATTTGCTATTGTGGGCCAGATTTGGTTAAATGTATTTCAAGTTGGCTGTACATACCATAAATCAAAATACTACAGCACTCTTGGGGCATCATGGAGTGCTATGTATGCAAAACCGTGCACTTCGATTCCCCCATACCCACATAGTTAGGGGGAGAGTGTGTTCCTGCTGAGTGCAGTCAGGGGCCAGATGGAAGCGGTTTGCGGGCTGCATTTGGCCTGTAGGCCACATGTTTGACACTGCTGAACTAAGGAGTTGAGCCTTCTGAGCTGTTTTTTGCAATCAGATCTCTAAAATGGGTTTGATTTCAAGAAAGAAGTTCAATGTGATTGGTGGCATAATGTTGTCCCAAGAAGCAGTGTGGGTAGAGAGTTCCCTGGATCCATGCAGAAGGCTCCCCTTCTTGTCTGTATGAATTGAGAATGTGGATGGAAGGGAGGAATCTTGTGGTTCAGGCAAAGGAGTAGAACTTGGCTCATGGATATTCAGTTCCTAGCTCTGCCACAGACATCCTGTGGGACTCTGGGCAAGTCACTGAATCTATGAGCCTTGGTTCCCCTTCTGTAAAATGGGGATGATAGCACTTCCCTTACCTCACTATGGTGGTGTGAGGATATACACATTAAGTGCTCAAATGCTACAAGATGGATGGAACATACCAGTAGAGGACAATATCAAATGGCTGTGAGGCTGCATTTTGCAGAGTGGTTGCAATCCATATACAATGACTTTTCACCAAGGGATTCAATCCTGAGAGATGCTCAGCGTATGCAGCTTCCATTGACTTCACTAACATTTGCAGATGGTTGGTTCCTCTTAGGATTCGGTTTAAGATTTGTACTCGTTATGCAGTGTCTGGAGGACAGGGGAGAAACCCTTTTATAAAGGTAAAGAAATTAAACCAGAATGCTCTGCTAATGTGTACCTGTATTACCTTTTCTAAAGAGCTCAAATCTTGTCTTTACTTGGCTCCAAGTGAACATGAAGGGACACCTTTCTTATTGTCAATTAAACCCTTAATGAGGAAAACAAACAAGGAGTCCTGTGGTGCTTAGAGACTAACATATTTATTTATTGCATGAGCTTTTGTGAGAGAAAATCTTTTTTCAAAAGCATCTGATGAAGTGGGATTTTCTCCCACAAAAGTTCATGCGATAAATAAATTTGTTAGTCTAAGTGCCACTGGACTCCTTGCTTGTTTTCCTGAACTAGACTAACACAGCTGCCCCTTTGGAACTTAATGAGGGAAATTTTTCTTAGTTATGCCTCTCTGATTTAGTAAACTTGTTTTTGTCTTTGACTCTTTCAACCTAGAGACCTGCTTTTGTCTTCTTTCATTGTGTTCCATGGTTCAGTTTGCAGTTTAGTCAGTGATGTTTCAGTGGTTCCCTGTCAAAGGCCTGAATTAATTCAATTGCTTGATTCCACGCCCCTGTTTGCTTTACACTGAGCTCTTCCCTAGGTTTCATGGACAACTCTGACTCAAGGCAGATGGAGCTGGGCTTGCACATATGAAGGCAGAGTGTGGCCCTTGGTAAAGAGCGATAAGGGAAACAAAACCTTTTGTAAGTGAGTTAAATGTTTTGAAAGGAAGTTGACGGCACAGTGGGGTCATGGGACACATGGTGAAGTCATGGGAGCTGAGCAAATGATGCAAGACACTGTTGTTGACTGTCTCTCTCTTGTCGGCCAGGGTCTGGCTGAAAGTTGAACAATCTGGGATTACCTTGCTTTTATCAAAAGGCATTGGTGTGCATGGCTTTGAGAATGTAGCTCAGAATGGCATTTATCTTGATAACTTTGAAGGACCCCAAAGTGGAGACCCAGAGTTAGACCGAGCAAAAGAATATGGAGTAGCAAGGAGCCTCCACACTTTGCATCCTTGTGCAGGGGTCAGTCATAGCTGAGGTGGGGAATTTGCCTGTCTGGAAGAGGTGAGGGAAGAGCCACTGTGCACTTTCTGCAGCATGAGCCTTCTGCAATGAGCATTTAAAGGATGGAAAGTATTGGTGTTCTGGTGTACTCTCCTCTGGAGAATCCAAAAGAATCAGCCGGAAGGCCTCAGGGGATTTCTACTGCAATATGGTCCCTCTTCACCCTTCCATCTACAGTGTTCCCAATGGCTTACAGCCACAGTCCTGCCTTTAGAAAAATACATATGCTGGTCTAACAGAGCGTAAAGGCTCTTAAAGCTTGTGACTCTCGCAAGCCATCACCTTCTATGCACGTCTACAACAAAGGGTTTTGATTTTTTTGTCTCTGAAAACAAAAGCCCATGTGTATTAACAGCTGTGTAAAATAACAGGGGTCTGGCTTACACAACACATATGCCTACTGAGGAGGGATAGAGCTATATTTTTGTCAGAATATGAGCCATTGTTTCCCTTTGACCCCTCCAAGAAACAATCCTTGTTGAATTCATTTCAATAGAGTCAAAAGGGTATGCCTGTATTTTTGTCTCCCCAAAGATTTATCAGTGCTGATCTGGGTGGTCTGAGGTAAGAGTCAAAAGGTGTGACAAGCACTTTAAGACCCTAAAGTGTGTCCTTAAACTGTCCTGTTTTTTTTCCTAAGCAGAAAACAGCCAAACAGTGTAGTATGTAGAATCAGCTCTTGTTTCCAAGCCCTGAAACATTTAGCACAATGTGGCAGATTAGGGATGGAGTTTCAGTCTTGATTCTGGCCTACCTGCCTCTTGTCAATTTACTACAAGCCCTCATCATTTTTCCATTTCTTCCCATGGCTAGAAAAACACCAAGTCTTTTGCTTTAAAGAGGAATTATTAATTAAGAAGACTGTTGGCTATATCTTCTTTTCTTAGTTCCCGCATCTCACTTGCTTTTATCTCTTCTGAATTTAAAAAGCATAGTTTTTTACAGTATTATATTTAAATTTAAGTTGTGCAGCATACAGAACACCTAGGTGTGTCTAGTGCAGCCAGAGAGAGGAATAGGCAGAAGGGAGGGATATTTATCCCTAAAAATTATTTTGTACTTTTAAAAATATTTTATTCAGTTTAATTTCAATTTGCAACTTATCTTCAGTCTTTACAGCTTCTGTGTTAGAGCTGCACAAACTAAATATGTTTGAGATCTTATTTGTGGGGAAAAAATAGTTCTTGTGCAAGGATTTTCATAATTTCATGGTGAAGGAAATTTTGGAAAAACATGCCTGCCTTGCAAGATCCCCAAATCAAAATAAAATGTATCCTCCTAAACTGGGTTTCTCAGGTTTGTGAGGTGAAGTTACTGAAGAATGTGCAACATGAGTTAGGGTTCAGTTATGTTCTTAGTGGGCAGGTGTTCACACCACAAAAAATACTTTCATCAGAACTGGACCCACATTGACATCCTTGGCTGAGAAAGCATATGAACTTTGCATCCCACCAGAACAGATTGTATTAGCACGACCTGTGTGTGAGAAACTGACACTGCCTGTGCTTTTCCTGCTCTGTGCATGAAGAGATGCCTTCTGGATCCAGGGCTGACAATATTATGTTTCCCCAACTTTAAATTCATTTACAACTGTGCTTAAATGGTGTGTGTAGAAGCCCACTGGGAATTTTAAAACTAGAACAAGGGATTCATTTTCTTAGTGGTACTGTGCATTTCCTTCTGAGTTTCATGAGGGTGTGTGTGTCCAGGGATAGGCCTCAGGAAGAGAACCACAGGCTAGAGCTTGCCCTCCTTAGTTACACTAAATAGCTCCTTACTTTGGAAGTTGACGTTTTGAAATAAATCAGGTAATTTGCAGAAGAAGGTACTACTCAGTGGGAGTGAAGGTGGCAGAATAAGCCTGTTTAGGTTGGCAGTCAGCACATGCATCATGAGGTCCTTCAGGGTGCAGTCTTCTGGTGATAGCTAGTGGTGTTGGAATGAATGCCAGTGGAAACTGTGGTACAAGTTTGTTTAAGACTTTTGTCTCATCATGGAGTAACATGGATTAATTCTCATCAGACTATCCAGAAGCCAGATAGTTTATTCTCAGCAGACCTCTGGCTTCTAAACATTGTCAGGAAAGTGAAGTCTTCTGTTTTATTAGCTTAGTATTAGTCAATGCATAACAAATCAAAGTACACAACAGTGTTTTTCAACAACAGGCTAAATTACCCCCTTGCAATAACCCTCATGAATCATTGAATTCATTGGAGGTGACTAATGTAAATGAAGTCAGGGTTTGACTTGCCTTCCTTTTCCCTCGTCTATCAAAAAATGTGACCATAGTTTTCCAGCTAGTATTTGGTGAATGGCCTCAGAATCTACAGATGGCACAGGTAGCACCTGGAGATTGGGACTTTGAGGCTGGCTAATTCTAACTGAAAGGATATGGAACAAATCCTTAATCTAACAGGTGCTGATTGGAAGCCAGTGTGCAGGCAGCAGCAGCCTGTGCTCAGGGGAAAAGCTGTCGATCAAATTAATTTTAAAAATGGGATTAAACATATTTAAGAGTGTTAAAGAAGACTGCCCAGGATGATTAGTGTTAGTTGTTGCTTGCATGTGGGCAGCCTGTCCTTGGTCTGTTGGTGTTTGAAAACTTGGTGGGGTCAGACGGAGCTCCCCATAGGATTTGCAAGTGATGAGTCATTGCATTATAGCTTGCAACTGTTTCATGTCACAATCACAACGTCTTCGAAAACTCATCCCAGTCATTTAGAATCAGAGTAGGATAGATATTGCTAGACTGGCACCTGGGATGGCCGTATGCTCCTTCCAAAGGATAGGTCTAATTCCCTGCGAAATCAATGAAAGCTACTTGTATCTTGTGGTATTAAAATAGGATTCTTGATTTGAGGCTGATCTCAGGCCTTTCCTAAAGCCTCACATCTGAGGGAGCGTGGAGGGAAATGTCGCAGAAGCTACTGGTTATGGTTGGAACTGTAGTAGTGCCCAGTGGTCCCCATCAAGATCCAGGCCCCAATAGACAAGTCCAAATACATGCAGTGATGGTCCCTGCCTTTCAAAGAGCTTGCTTTCTAAGAAGGCAAGTGATGCATTCAATCAATTATATACTTTTTTTTAGAATATGTACATACATTTGACATTTGTTGTCTTATGAATACATAAAACTTATGTAAAGTTTTAAAAAAGTAATTTTTGGGCAAAAATTGATTTTTTGTATAAGCGTTGCAACAGATAGGAGGCAGTCCTCAGTAGCCATGACACAGTCTTTTTAGTACTCTGTCAATCAAAGTAATGTACCTGGAAGCTAGTAAGGTGTCAGTGCAAGTACTGAAAACTGGTGTATACTTCATTCAGCTAACACTGCAAAGGATATGGAGTATTTGGTATTTTGCACCAGCTGTAGTTTTTGAGAGCTCTTCAAAGCTACCCCTCTGTATGGGTGTATTGCAACAATCCAGCCTGAAAGTCACAAAGATCTGGCTATTCACAGCAGAGATGAAAGTGTCTTACCAGACAATTAAAAAAGGAGCTCTTACCTACTAGTGTTATCTGGGACTCCACAATCTATCAGATGTTTAAGAGCAGCACTGAACTGTAAAACAGTTTCATAAGGTTATAATTTATAACTCGTTTACATCCAGAAATGCCCATTCCTTGCATGTGTGGAGAGAGATAATGTTCATGTACAAATTTCGGAACAAAATCTCTGAAAGATGCTGGACCTTTTAACTGCTTAATTAAACCAGTGCAAGAGAGTCAGTGACACACAATCAAGTTTTGGATCTTGGCAGCATAGAGTTTTTAAGCTGCTTGGAGAAAATGACTTTCTTAAGAAAGAGTCAAGGTCAGTTCCCTGTGAGGTCTGGCTGACTCTGTCAGACTTTCCCTGAAACCAAAGCATTCTTCTGCCAAACTATGGTTATAGCTAGTGGAGGAAAATCCCATAAATCTCTCTACTCCATTTATCCTAGGTCAAAGAGAGGTCCTTGCATGAGTATTATGTGACCAACTGCTCTGACTGGCAAACAGAGAGGGATTAGAGTCTAGGAAGAGAAATTAACCTTGTGGTCACAACCCTTCTCAGAGTGAGCCCTTCGAAAATACAACTGTACAGTAATAGTAGATTAACTCTTTTTTTTTAAAGCAGATCACATTTTCATCTCACACTTCCAGCACTTTTCAGAAACCATTAACACAATGAGCACTTCCAATATTTATTTTAAGTCAGTCACAAAGTTCGAAGGAATTGTATTGTGAATCGAGTCTCTGGAAACCTGTTCAGTACAAAGAAACTGTAATACTGGTAAATTGAAATGCTGGCTGTACCTTTCCTTTGGTACTACAGTAAAGCAGTTAATGTATATATCCTGTGTAGTGCTCACTTTTAGAACTGGGGTGACTGTGTACAATAGATCACTTTACCCACAGTTGAAATGCAACTACTTCTGGGAGTGCTATATGGCAACTGTTTAGCAGGACATTAGTTTATGAGAGAGAAAATAAGATTGATTACTTCAAATGAAATTTCAAAGGGGAAATACAAGGGTAGAACATAATTATCCCAGCTGGAATTAGGATAGGACATGGGGGTTCATGTGTATTCTTGAAAAAAGAGACAGAATCTGTCACAACTTCTAGTGGCCTGAGCCACTGTTGTATTTGTACTTAAATGGCCTGCACTACTGTGATATCTGAGTGCTACACAGTCTCCAGTGTGGTGATTCCCACAATACCCTGGAGAAGTAGAAAGTGCCATTACCTCTGCTTGGGGGAATTGTTGGAGAACTGAGGGACAGAGAGACTGAATGTGTTAGTTGTCCAAGTGACACAGGAAGTCTGTGGAGATCGAGGCATGAAGTCTGGGTCTCGCATGTTCCCAAATTAACACCCAAACCCCTGCATCATCCTTCCTTTCCTCTCATCTAGTATGCACTGTTTCCAGCCACCTCTGTACTCCATGCCTGCTCATCATGTTTACAAAGTGACCAAATTTTACTTTTTCACAGATTTTTTTCTATTAAAATTTTTCTGCTTTGAAATTTGTAATTGTTTATTGAAATTTCAATTTTGGGGAGAAAAATCTTGCCATGACACTAAATTAGCAGTCAATATTTGACAGTGCAAAAACCAGGGGTGTAGCCAGCCCCTGATTTCTGGCTGGGCCCCTGAGAGTGGAGGGTAGGCCCAGCCAAGGGCAGCTTCTGGTCAGATAACCGGAAGCTGGCCTCCTTTCCTCCTTCCTGCCCCCTCATTCCCACCAAAGGCAGGCGAGCAGCCCCTGGCAAAAAACAAATAAACAAAACAAACAAACAAACAAACAAAAACCCAACCCCCCCCCAAACCAAGCTAGTTTTGTCAACAAATATTTGCATTTAATTTATTTTTACAAAATAAGGTGAGGAGTGGAAATTTTGTGGCAATATTTATTTTTAATAGGCTCATTTTCAGTGGAAAATGACCACCAGCTCTTCTGAAAATGTACCATTCTCTTGGAACTTTGAAGGGGAAAATACAGCATGGGAGTGACTATGCGACTGTGCATGTTTTGAAAATATGAAAATTTGCTTCGCTTTTAATCTGTTTACTAAAAAGATCCTGAAGCATATGAGATACCTATTCTTGTGATACTTGATGTTTTTCTTAAAGCCCTTGTTCCTGGAGTCATGTAATAATGCAAATCTCAGCTTTAATTTAAGTTTCTAGCTCTCTCGGGTACAATGAACACTTGACAACATGAACTTTAGTGCTTCAAAAACCAAAAGGCAAATATATGATTTTTAAGGCAATTTCATCATTTCTCAGGCCTGACTCTTCATTTCTGAATACTTGGAGTTGGTACTGGACGTAGTATATTTTTTCAGGACACAGCATGTCAATGTGATTTTCATTTTAGGTTAAAGAGAACAAAGTAAAGTGAAAACAAATATAAAATCTCTTTATGGGGGGCATCAGTATATGTCTTTTAATACCTGAAATCTTTCTTCCTGGGTCCTTCTCAAAATCCTGCCCACTCACCTACGTGCAGACAGACTTCATATGGATTGAAGTGTGCAGTTCTCAGAAAATAGAATTATAGCTACCACAGGGAACCTCCATCTTGTATTTATGCTGTCTATTTCTGCTTCTCTAGTGTGTCAGGAAGCCGTTTGGGAGGTCTTCAAGACGTTCTGGGATAGACTTCCAGAGCATGAAGAATATCAGTACTGGATGAGTTTGTGTGAGGAAGGAACTATGAGCATATTTGAAATGGGCACAAATTTCAGTCGGTCTGAAGAGCACCAGAGCCTGATTGTGAAGGTAAGTGCAGTAGGAGGGGGAATGGTTACCAAATCTTTTTCAGGAAGCCAGCAGGTGTTATGCTCGAACGTGCAACTTGAAATGACTATAAAAATATATATACATATTTTTTTTCCTGAAAGTACATGTCTGACTTTTCTGGTGTCTGGATTTTTGATGTAGAGATGTGTTATAAAACATGGCACTATGCTAACTTGAGGAAGAGCAAAATATGATGAGGAACATGTTTCTGTAAGGGTGGTAAGTTCTAGAGGGGTAGCCATATTAGTCTGTGTATAGGAAAAACAATGAAAGTCTGGAGGCACCTTAAGGACTTAAAAAAACTTTTTCGGGCATAAGCTTTCATGGGTTGCAGCCCATGAAAGCTTATGTTCAAAGAAATTTGTTAGTCTTTAAGGTGCAACGGGACTTTGGTTGTTTCTGTAATGGGTACATCAGTGGCATTATCTGCAATGAATTGACTAGTGTATATGTGGAGTCGTTGTCATCTTGTACGTGGAATCAGAATTGTTAAGATTCGTGTCATAGGCTGTCTGCAGCTTATTAGAGATTTTCCTCCAGCTGAAATGGTAGGCACTTGGGCCTTTGGAGCAGGAGCCTCAATTGAATTCTTGGTCTTACTAAGCTGAACAGCATGATGACAATCTTGACATTTGGGTTCATCATTAAGACATCTGTGGCCTTGTCTACACTGAGAGTTCACACAGGTTGAACTAAGGGCATGAATATAAGCATTTTAGTTACACTAGTGCCAACCCCTGTATAAACAGTCATCAATTTGGTTTAAACCAAATTTATTTTAGTTTAAATCAATTTGGTACTGCTTTAAAATAAACTGAAATAAGCCACGCTTAAATCAAAAAAGTCCACCACTCCAAGGATTTGCACTGATTTAACTAAGCCATTGCAAGTGTCTGTGTGTGCAACATTTGTCTCTGGAACAGTGTTTGTTTAAAATGGTTTTGCAGTTCACATATTTGAAAGGTGTTTATGGTGGAGTATGATGGGCCATTTTTCTTAAGTACATACCAGTTTTTTTTTTTATTAAGGATGAAGGCTGTTCTAAGAAGTCTTGTGGATTCCATAATCTTTTAAAAAGCCCAAATCTCCAGGACTTCTGAAAATTGGATAGTTTTGTATGCTAATCAGTCAGTTAATAGTTAGGCTGGACATTGAGGAACCGAGGCCTGGTCTACATTGGCAGTGAAGTTCAACAGCAGTCGATGGGAGTTACACAAGCTAAACAGAGTAGCTTGCCTGACACCCACTGACTTTGGAACTTCCCTTTAGCGCGCGGTCTCCATTGTGCTGTGCTGACAGGAAATGCGTTCCTGTCAATGTAGTGCTGTACTTTTTAGGGAGATGATTTAATTGAGTCAAACTCCAGATTAATTAAATGGTCTTCACTTCCACTCAGTTGATCTATAGATTGATCTTCGCCACTGTCAGTATAGACGTACCCTTAGAAACAGAAGCAGAAACTTCAGCAGTCTTACTGCCTGAGCTTCTTTCAGTCAGGATCCATCTCCTCAGTCCATTGCTGCTTTCCTCGTTCTTGAGGTGTTGTGAATGTGTGGACAGAGTGAAAAGGAGGAATAATTTGGAGCATCTGCTTTTCCTTCTTGCAGTTTTCTCCTCTTCCTCTTTTTCTCTTCTCTCTCCCTCTTCTTCAGGGGACACAAGTCTACATGAGTCTGTGTGGATGGCAACCCCAAGCTGTTTCTTTTGCCCCTCCACGCCCCTTTTCCTGCTAAAAGAATGGCCACTTAACCAGGTGATGACCCATTTAATTTTACTGGTGTGTGGCTGAGGTTTGTGGCTGCTCCCCGGACTTGGAACAGGTCTTAGTTTTATCACACAGAGGAACCTTATAACTTTACATACCATGTCACTGCACATAGTTTATCAGGACAATAACCATCAGCTAATTATGAAATTTCAAATGATCCTTCAGAATGCATATTTTGTACAAAATGTATCATAATCCTATGAAAGGGGTAAGTAAAGGGGTATGGACCATCACAGCTTGTTTCTGCAAAGTGCTGAGCATCTTAACACCCATCCTTAACCTTCTCTGAGGAGTTCACAGGAGCTCTGAAACATTCAGAACGAAGTGTGAGAATGGTCCACATATTGTGGTGCAAGACTCTCACCTGCTTTGTGCTGTATCAAAGAGCAAAACAGCACACACTTCATTGGCAACTGCATGTGGTCTGTCGGCTTGTGTCTCCACCACTTAGCTATTGCACGCCTAATTAAATAATAAATATTTCTGACTTTTGATCTGATCTTCAGACGCTGTGAGTCGTTCATGGTCAATTGCAGTTTGTACCTGTATCCTACTGAAATGTCTCTGATTGACACAGTCATTTGCATTGTCGCTCCAATGCCTGCTACTTCTGGAAAGAGTTGTCATGGTGTACTGCATGTATTCTGCAATTTGTAGTGATCCTTCACAACAGGCAATCCTAATTGTTTGCCTCTACATATCCACTACAGCAGTGGTTTTCAAACTACCAGTTGGGACCCCGTACTGGGTTGTAACCCCTCAGGTACTGGGTCGCAGAGCCCTCTGCTGCTGGCACCAAAAGACTGGAATGCATTGCCAAAAGATGTAATTGTCGGGTTGTGGACATAAATGATTTGTTTCAACCAGGTCCTGAGGGGAAAAAAAATTTAAAACCACTTCCCAACAGTGTGGCAACATGTGAGCCAATTTTTCAGAGTTGCAGAGCACTAATAACTAGCCTTAAAAATCAGTGGAATCTGTAGGTCCTCAGCTTCTCTGACAATCAGATCAATAACTCTCTGGGATTTGGTTTCAACGAACTGCAGGTTAGCAAAATGAATGTTCCTGATGTAGTTTGCAGTGATTTTCCTGAGTGCTTAGTTACTATTTTGAGTAGCACAGCTTAAGTGACTTGTTACGTTAATTTCTTTCGTTCCTGGTTTTATTTCTAGCCCTTTCATCTAATTGCTGATTGTCATTTCACGTGGAGCACTTTCACATACAAATGTTGCAGTGCTTGCTCTCGCAGTGATGGGTTTTCATTCATGATCATGCTATTTCACAGACTTGACACATTTTAATTAATTGGCCAGCTTGAGCTCAGATCCTCTTAACAGCCTCTCTTTGACATTTTTTCCTTTGTTTTTTTGTTAATGTCAAGTTCAACTTGACCGTGATGATCTCAATTTACCAGAAGACTAGGCTAATTTAACTATTTGCAGGCAATACAATTTGTGTAATACGAGCATCTGTGTGTACAGTGGATGAAAAGGGTGTAGCTTTCAAAACTTTTCCTACTTGTGAAATAAGTTTTGAAGATCTTGTATACTTTCATTCCCACACAGTGAAAGTGGGAAGTGTTGTGTGTATAAGGTATAATTGCAAATAAGATATACAGGAGCACAATTCTACATTAAGGTTTCGCAAACATCTCCTGAGTGGCTTTGAAAATCTTCAGTTCCCAAAGATTTTGGTACCTCATGTAAGTGGGCCCTTAACTGGAGCATTGCTCTCCGACCACTGAGTGCTGAATTCCTCCTATTAGGGATGACTCTAAAAGGCAGTGCCTATTGTTTGCATTTACACCCATATTAAAGCATCATAACTTTGATACATTGCTATGATCTATGCAAAACTTCGCAAGATCAAGGCCTTAGTATGTGTGATCATATATGGAGGCCCTCATCAAAAGCCCATTGAAGTGAATGGCAGTCTTTTCATTAATTTCAGTGGCTTTTAATCAGTCTTACATTGCACACCACATCATGCATTGAAGTCAACAGAGCTATACAGACATGCACCGGTTCTGGATCTGACCCTAATTTGTCAATTGATTTTTCCAAGATAGTTATTGTGTTCTTTTTCAAGTGCTTGCTCATGGTCATTCCCTAGTACTGGTGTGTGGTCCACATACACCAGTACTAGAAATTTTTCCCCTAGTGGTATCCATTGGGCCAGCTCTAGTGCCCTCTTCAGCAGTGCACAGATGTACCAGTATATAGGGTAGTGCCTGCTCTGTCATCCTCTCAGTTCCTTTTTACCACCAACGATGGTGCTGGAAAGCGCTGTTGCTACAGCAAGGTCTCCCACCTAGTGTTTTCTTCATTTGTACAGAGTTCAATTCATTGTAGTTAAGTGTTAGTAGAAGGTTTAGATTAGAGTTTGACCCAAAGACAAAGCATGTCCTGATCTCTGGGTTTTAAACCCTACGCCTCATGTAAGAAGCCTTTGCCAATCAGCGATCCACTCCAGGGCTACCTGTAGTTCTTAGGAGGGGCTCACGTGGGAAAGGTGCAAGTTTTGCAAAAGCTTCAGGCCCCACACCAAGAAGGATGGAGATGTTAGGCTGTGGGTGCTTCTAATGGAGTCAGCAGAAGTCCAACAGATCCTATTGGGGAACCAAAAGCCTTCCTTCAGTGTGTTGTATCTGGTAAAGTTTAAACACTTCACCTCTTGGGCTGCATTTCACAACATCTTGATTGCCAAATCATGCACCCCAGCTATTTGGATTTACCTGCTCCATTTGAAACAGTCAAGGTACGCATGGTGGCCATGTCAGCTTTTCATTTACTGGTAGAAGTTAGGACAATTTTCTTGCATGAAATGATGACAGAATTCTTCAAGGGCCTAGAAAGATTCTTCCTGCAGGTGGAAGACCCAGTTCCCCAATGACACCGCCTGAACCTTGTCTTCTTCAAGCGCATAGTCCTACCCTTTGAGCCCCTGGCTTCCTGCTCTCTCTACATCTGTTGTGAAAAGTGGTTAGTGCATCATCAAGGAAAGTCTCAGAGATTAGGGCTTTGACCTCTGAACCATATTATATAGTTTTCTGCAAGGACAAGGTCCAACTACATCCACACGCACCTTTCCTGCCAAAGGTGGTGTTCCATTTCCATTTAAATCAGGATATTTTCCTGTGGTTGTCTTTTCAAAGCCCCACAAATATCATGAGAAGAGGTGCCACCATGTTTCTCATGTCAGGAGGGTGCTAGTATTCTAAGTCAACAGGATGAAACATTTCCATAGATGCGTGTAACTCTTCATTGTGGGCTGCTGAACAGATGAAAGGGCTGCTGGTGTCCCAGAGAATTTTGACCACCTGCATCTGAGCATGCTATGAGCAGGTGAGAGTTGCATCTCTAGTTCCCTTGACAGCCACTTAATAAGAGCACAGGTGTCATCAATGGCCTTCCTGGCTCAAGTTCAATCCATGACATATGTAGAGCCACATCATGGTCTTCAGTGTATATGTTTGCATCCCACTGCCATTAGGCAGCAGGCCTGGGATGATGTGAGCTTCAACAGAGCAGTGTTGCAATCAACATGTCTGTAAACTGTGGCCTGTCTCCAAAGCTACTGCTGGTAAGTCACCTAACTGGGACATGAATAAGCACTTGAAGAAGAAAGAACAGTCGCTTACCCTTGTAACTGTTGTTCTTAAAGATTTGTTGCTCATGTGCATTCCACAAACCACCTTCCTTCCCTGCTGCCAGAGTTCTGGCACAAAGCAACTGAGAGGGAGGGGAATTGGCACCACCTTATTTATTGGTGCATTCTCATGCTGCTGCAGAGGGTCTTAGAGCCAGGCCTATAGATACCACTAGGGGGAAATTGTCTGGCATTGGTTCACATGGGCACATGCACCTAAATAGGGATGGACATGAGCAGCACATCTCGAAGAACAGCAGTTATGAAGGTAAATAACTGTTCTTTCTCTAGTTGCAATCTCTGTATTTGACTCTGCTACTGCACAGATAGATAAATGTACAATTTAATGTATTGATGACTGGATTCCAGAAATTGGAAGTGAAATAAATTTAATCTAGTCCATTCCTCTGAAAAAGCCAGGAGAGTTTCCTACAATATAGTTTCTAAAGTTCTATTCCATCCATACTTTATTCTAAATAAATTGCCTGCCTCTAGGTCCTTGCTAGCCTTTCACAGTTGAATTCCATTGTGTTTTCTATATGGCCTTCATCCATCCCTGCTCTATATCCCCACAAGCTCTAATTTTAGAATTTCAGTAGGGAAGGCCTAGAGATCCTGAATTGCCAGCATTTGCTTCTACACATGTTTATTGCTATATTGACTTGCCCACCAGATCATTTTTGTAGTGAATCAGAGGAAAGAAATATTCTTCAGGTCGCATAAGCTTACTGCAGGTGGAATACACTTTTACTACAAGATTGCATTGCTACTAATAAGCCAGCGTTGTCTTTGTTGCTGTCCAGCTGTACATTTAAAGTTGGCTGATCACATTTTTTCCACTGATTTTTTTTTTTTTCATTGTACTGAGTAGTTGACACTGCCCTAGAGACTTGTTTTGGCTATTTATATTGCCAAAACAATAGAGTATCAACGGCTGGTTTTGCTATTTGTTGTGACATTTCTTACCTTTCTGGTTCATTTTTCTTATTCAGCCATTTAATTTTTTCTCATATCTCTTCAATTTGGATTCTTCAAAGTGTAATCTTTTTAGAATAAAACCAGTAATGTGGTGTTTCCAACATTTATTCCTGTTTCTTATCATTTGATAAATCACATGCAAAGGAACCTGGGTGTTTGAATTAACATCAGGGCTCTCTCTCTTCCTGTACTAAGAAGATTAGAGGTGAGCTAATTGCCAGTAAGTCTCTCGTTTCTCCTTTTAACTCTTGGAACATACTTACTTATATATGGCATGCAATTAGGAGACAGGAAACATGCAGTCTGCTTCTGAACTAGCTTGTTTTCTAAGTTAGAATGAGATTGTATCAGTGCCCACTCTGTGCATATAATTAAAAATGTTACTTTATAGATCTAGATATAGGATTGACTAAATCGGCCCAAAAGTGACACACTTCCCTCTCCTTGCTTGTATTCTAAAACATGTATGGAACCTAGAAACCCCCATGTTTCAGAACAGAAACCTATTACTAGCTAGAAGGGCACTTCCTCTGTGGACTGGTTGCCATAATTGTCCATGGTGGAAATTCTTGCTGCTTCTACAGCAGCAGTTGTTGGCCATTGTGAGTGAAAAATGGACTAAATGAATGTGGTCTGATTTCACGTTGCAGTTCCCATGTTCTTGCTTACTCTTACTCCCTTTTTCTACTTTCTTCCCTTTTCCAAATGTTTCATGTCCCACCACCTTTTCCCACTTTAAGAACAACTTCTTTGAGGGTTCTGAAATGTTCTGTTAACTGTTATTTTTTTCAGCTTTTGTTTTTCCATGTTCTGACTACAGCTGGAACTGAAAGTGCTCCAACACTGGTCCAAAGTTTGTATGTTTAAGAGATGTGAAGAGGTCTGATATGCAGTATGGCTAGGCTTTCGAGAGTTTTTCTGAACTGAAATCCTTACGTTTTAAGACTCATGTCTCTAGTAGATGCATTACTGCTAATACAATACAAATTTGTAATGGCGTCTTTCATACAGGTTGTATCCTAAGATGCTTTACTAAGGTGTTAAGTACATACTTAAAGAGTTAAAAGACCAGGACATAGGTGGTGGTGGTGATGGGGAATATTTAGTAGTACAGGCAAGGGAAAGAAGTTTCCAGATGAGATTCTAAAATAGATGTGTAATCAATTATATTCACAATGTCATGGAAATGGGGTGGATGTGTGACTTCCGTGGAGAAATGCAGGGATAATAAACTGCAAAGGAAACTTGTTGCCATTGTGCAACAACGGTGCTGTGACATCCATGTGGTGATCACTTATTTGAAATTGGAAATGGCATTTGGATAGTGAGGTGTGGATAATGTTGTGTGCACTTTGATCATGAGATGTTCCTCTCCTGCAGTCTGGAATGGTATGCTGCTGTACCACCCCAGTTCTCCACTCCATGGCCCCAACTTATCCTGCCTTGCTGTGTGAACCCCCCACTCATGGGTCAGCTTGCACCCAGCCTCCTGCATGTAATCAGTCCCTCACCCAGTGGAAGAGTGCTTTCAATAGCTACTCTTGGAATAGACCCCATGCAAACACCCCCATCCCCGATACAGCCCTGGGACCTACTGTCTGGCAGAGTTCAATGCACCTTGCTGTACCTTGCAAGCTCATTTACATTTCTGTCTGTCAGTTTAACAATGAAATTGATATACACCAGCTTTTGCTTCAGTGATGCCTTTGAGTAACTTCTTATTCGACATTGCACTGCTTTAGATAAAACAAACCTAAGTTTAACAACTATGGAAAGATTTGAAGTGATTTCAAGTCAAATTAATACAAAATCAAGTCATCATTTCAGTCAAGGAGGTGTTCACAATCAAATAAAAGAAAACTCTTATCCTAAATTAAGATCACCATTTTCATATATGTCCAGCTTTCTCACAGGCCTCGCTGCTGATGGTTTTGCAGCTGGATTCTCCTTGTCCTGTGAACAGGTTAGCAAATCCTTAGTGTTGCATAGAAGGATGGAGTCCAGGGAAGAGAGCTCCACACCAAGGTGTCTTTCTCTTCACACACTTCCTCAGCCACCTTTTCCTGGGTCAGGTGATTGTCCGTGTCTTGTAGTGGGTGTGAGCTTTCCTTTTTGAGCCAAGGTGCTACAGATGCTTAGCTAGTTCTTTTATGCATGCCTTCACTGGATGTGAAAACACACTCTCTGTCTGCCTCTATTCAAGCCATGTGAGACACATTTGGGGACATGACCTGGCAGATTTTCATATCTGTACACACATATGATGTTGCAGAAAACATGCTACCATAATAATAATGTAGAGCATGTCATGAGCATGCTCTAACACCTTTCATGACATATGTTGGTATTGATTAGCTAATACTTAGTTACGCTGTAAGGGGGAATGGGGTTGATACAAGGGTGTGCGTGGGGTGCGGCCTGTCACAAGTCAGTTAACTGATCCGTCTCTCTCTGTAATTTACTCAGTGCCCCGCTCCCAGCCAAACCTGCAATTACACACAATAGGCTTGATCCAGCAAAGCACAGAGGTGGGATGTTGCGTGTGTAAACCTAGGATAAAGCAGATTGATGAACAGGTCACAGCACAGGGGAGACTGATCTTGCATTAATGAGAGCACTTCTATGCAGCTGCCCAGTGGCAGGAAGGAGGCCAAGGGGAATGCATAGCTTAGTGTCTCATTAGCATGCTAAGGAGCTCTTAAGCATTTGACTTCTCAGACACGATCATTAACTGTCTATGCTTGGCCCTGATCTTTTCAGTGTAAGAATCCAGGAGGCGAGAGTCTTATTTCCATGAGGTGCAGAGCCTAGCACCTAGCTGTGTTTGTGTCTCTGTGGAGCCTCTGCTCGTGCTCATGATGAAGCAAACAATCTTGTGCTCCCGACTTATAGCTCAATAACCTTCAGGATTGAGGCCTTTATTGTCTGTTAAAACAGTACATGGTATTAGATCTGGGAAGATGTTAGCATCCAATTCCAAATAACACAACTCTGTTAGTTGCCACAAGATAGGACGCTCACAGGACTTTTAAAATAGCATGGCACTGGCTGTCATGGAGCATGTGTGTGGTGTTCCCACAAACATGCAAGGGGCAGGAAGATTGTGTTGTGTACATTTCAGAGCATCTGATAACTATCAGCAGCAACAGAATCCTAGAAATGTTAGTCTGGAAGGGCCCTCAATAAGTCATCTAGTCCAGTCTGTTGCACCAAAACAGAACCAAGTGTTCCTTTGAGTACTTAAGAGTTGTTAATATTACATCTTGGTTTAACCAACGAGTCCTAATTTTTGGACTGTCATCCTGGCTGTCAGCAGCTGTGTAGTGAGATCTGTTCCAGGATGAACAGTAGTGTTTAGAACCCTCCAGTGGGCTATTGATCAGGCCCTCAGAAAGTATATATTGTATAAGTACACCAAAACACTGTGCTGTGTGGACATGTTCTCTGTGTGTAGCATACTTAACAAAAACCTAAAAGGAAGGCAATGAAAAATTGTGTACCGCAGTGCATATCTTTTATTACCCCACCCAGAGATGTGTACCTCACAACTAGCATAGCCACCATCAACCACAAAAAAACAAAACAAAACAAAACACCACAACTTTATACCCCGATAAGGATACTAGTGTCTCCTTCCTGACAGGCCTTCCTTTCCTTCATCTGACAGATACACTATAATTAACTAAATGTACAGATTCATTTATATCAAATTCAAGATCAAGTGTAGCTTTTGTGTCATCTTCTGTATCTTTGCTTATTCTCTGAGTGGATAAAAGATGTCCTGGTGGAATATGTGCTTCAGACTTTTTGAATGAGAGAGAGACATTCTCCAGAGTCCTCGCTACAGGTGAATACACATTAAAAGAAATTGAGGCCTTGCATTACCTATTGCTTCTAAATGATTTAAAATGTTGAATTTAAGGCCAGAAGAGACAATCTGGTCATTTATGTTTAATCTGACTTCTTGTATATCACAGGCCACTGATACCACCAGCACTTGCACACTAAGTTCAACATGGATATGTGGGCTGAATAAACCAACAGGGTTAAATTAATGTGGAACTAGGAAGGAATTTTCAACTCCCTCAGGGTTTATTGCTAAGGAACATGTTTTTTATGCCCTGCTTCTCCTCTTCCCTCTATCATTGAATAGGGATCATCTGTTCAGATCAGGCTGGTCTATCCTGCATAACTGATTAGCTGCAGAGATTGGTGTACCTTGGTCCATCTGGTCATTGTCGTCTTTGAATTTCTGTATATGTGATTACTACTTGATAATTGCTGTAATCTTAAATTATGGAATTTTTTTACTTGAATATATTACACTGTATAAAATAAATTGTGGCTGGTATGAGAAAAAGGTGTTGGAGTAGGAGAGCCAAAATCTAGTCCACATTTCAAAAGGTGTGGTGTAATAACATTGTTTGCATTTTTTCATCTGGTTAACATAAAAATACATATTACATTTGCCAAAGATAGTGGTAGGAAGAAATCCTGTATATCCCCAATATTATTAACACTATTGTGTAATATTGCATTACTTGGATAAAACTTTAGGTCTTTAAAGGACTGTATGGATATTAACTAGTGAATCCTTTTATCAGTAAATAAATGTGTGGTGTTGCCTCCATTTTGCAAATAGAGAAATCTGGGCAGAGAGGTGAAGTGGCTTGCTAATGGCTACACAGTGAGTCAGTAGTGGAGTAAAAACTAGAATTCTAGAACTCGTGGCTCCCAACTGGAGCTGAGTGAAATTTGGAATTTTTGTGCTGCTGGAAATTCTGATATTTTAACATTTATTTTCATCCCACTGAAAAGATTATAACTATATCTATACCTAATATAGGAGACCTAAGTTGTTCCCCCCCCCAATTTTTTTTGATTCAGAAATGTTGAAGTGATTTGTTCCAATGTATTTAACTGAAAAAAACATTTTGACATTCTGAAATAGAAATACTTTGTTTTAGGTTTATTGAACTTAACAAAATGCTTCTTTTTGAGTCAGTTCATATTCAGAGCTTCATTTTCTGTTGCGATGCATTACCTTATAGGAGCTGTAGTTCTGGTTTCATCTCCTGTTGGGCAGCTCCATGAGTGGACTTCATCTTCTCTGGCATCTCCACAGCTATGTAATTTAAGTGATGCACACTACATAGCTTGGTCATTTGAGTGATGCAGCACCATGTAACTTGTCTGTATTGCATCAGGGGAGATGTAGTCCTACAGGGACGCTAGTCCACAGGAGAGAATGGGAGGCAGAATTAAAACTCCCATGGGGGAATGTACACAACAGGAAATGCAGTTGAATATTGAACTGATTTTGAAATGGTTAGGTCAGTTCAACAATATGAAATAGTCTGATTTGTACTGAACTGACTGAAAGCAAAATATTTTGTTTTGGAGGTAAAAACTGAAATTTCCACCTGGGGACGGTGGCTTTCAGGGTTGAGGAAACTGTATTTTTAATAAATCATTTTGTCACGAGAATTCCTGACTGGCTTTATTCCCAACCTGTTACTTGTTAAGATTAGGGTTAATTAGGCTTTGTTCTGATAATTGGCATGCCTTTTTAATTGAGAGGGAATTCAATATTACAGTCCTCATTAAGGCAAACCTTTTGAAGGCAAGTTGAGTAAATGGTGCAGAATTGGTCCCTAGAATTAAAAGATGCTTATTATTTTATACACTACAACCTGTATTAGGAGACCACTCTCTTCTTAGCCAACCTCTCTTTTAAAAGATTACCCCCAAGGTATTTCAAACAGCTTTTCTTGGCCTTTGAGACACACTTCACATAATGTGTGGACCTGCAAAATGCCTCTGAAGTGATACATTGGAACGCTTCATGGTGTTTTAGGAGCTGAAGTTTTGGCCATTTACAACTTAAAACAGCAGTTCACAATGTTTTTGAGTGCGGGGACCTCTTTTCAACCTCCAAACATTTTGTGGACTGCCACAAGCTACTAGCTGTTTTCTAAATTCTGTTTTTATGGAAATCTAACATAAAACAGAAATAACATGCATTTACTGATAATTTCTTAAGTGAGGATGTTGTTTTTCTTTTCTGCGCCCCCCTGTAGTAGCCTTGTGGATCAGCAGGGATTTGCAGACTACAGGTTGGGAACTATCTTAGAAGGTCATTTTTAGGGTTTACCATAAAACCTCAGGTTTTATCTAGGACCTTAATGTCGCAAGGTATTAATGATCTTCACACAGGCAAAATATAGGCCTTTTTTGTACATGTGTTTGAATTGTACTAATAAACTTAGTGAGTAGACCTCATTAATTTTAAAATTTATATATAGTGAATATACTCATTCCTTGACTGGGTCAATTTATTATTTTTACTATAACCATCCAGAACATGTTGCAGTCTAATTAAGGCATAAATCTACATCCTTTACTCTGGCACACTTTGCACTCAACCTAATGGGTGGGTTGCCCAAACAAGGACAGGCAAGATGAGATCCTAAATAATCATTTAATACATTTATGCCATAATAAAAATGTTGAAAATGGGGATATGCAGGTGTCTTTTTAATGACATGATGATATTCCCTTATATATTGCCTTGGGTCTCTTAAGCAAGGCTGGATTAAAGAATGATCCAGCTGCTCCATGCTGAAACTCCAGTTTAAAACCAGTGTTAGACTACACAAGTTTGCTACAAAATTGAATGAGCAGCTGGTGGCTTTAAATGGCATTTAAAATATAAACATGAAGTTAGAGTATAGTGTGTGTCTAATTTTAGGTTGTGACATTTACAAACAGTGAATAGTGATTATACTGCATAATGAAAAAAATTTTTGAAATACCAAGTCCAGGAAAACTATTCAGAGGTTACTATTAAAAAGTCAGTATTTGCCAGTAATTACTACACTATAGTATATAACATTCTGCAGTTTATTGTTCTAAATTATGGAGACACATGCAATATCTTAAGATAACAGTGTGTTGGCTGCACAACTGGGTTGGATGTTGACCCTGCTGGCTGTAGTTTCCTGAAACACTTTGTCTTGTTAGAGGGAAAGAGTTAAAGTGGGTTCCTCTGACTCACTGAGAGAAGTGGCTTGTTTTCCCTTCTGGGCACAAGGGGAGTGTGAGTGGCTGTTTAGAGCAGTGGTTCCCAACATTTTCTCTGCAGTGGCACCCCTTGCTACCTTTAATTAATTTGAGGCATACCGCCATATAGTTTCCAAATGAACTCCTGAATATTCATGAGCTAATGAGCCAAGCCAGAGCTCTTTGAGTAGTTTTTCAAAAAATTTTGTGGCACACCTGTGTGCCGTGGCACACTGGTTGGGAAACAGTGGTCTAGAGAAATTGAGAGAGCCAGGTTACAGGATGTGGGCTGGGAATGCCTAGATTAGTAATTCTCCATACACTGGAGGTTCTCAAACTATTTTTTACTTGTAGAGCTCTTTAAAAAAAATTTCAAATGGAGGTTCTGCCCTTTGAAAATCTTAGACATGGTCTGTGGACAACTGGGATCTGTGGGTAAAAGGTTGAAACCCACTGTTCCCTGGTTACAGCAGTCTTTAAGGGACCCCTTAGACATAGTCTGTGGTCCCCTGGTTGAAAACCACTGCTCAGATCAGCTGAACTCTGAGGAGAGGGTTACGTTAAATTCTAGCATTGCCTTACTCTTGATTTCTATGTTCATCCATTCATACTCCCTGAAAGGGTGAGTTTTGACTCTACACAAAGTGTGTTAGAGCCAGTTGGGAAAACCACCTGCCCACAGGCCTGCAGCCCAGAGAGAGAGAGAGCCTAATCTTCTTTATCCATAATCATAGCATGCTGTGCATGTACCATCAAATCAAAATACTACTGGTAGGTGTCAGTTTAATCCTGCTGGCCTTGAGGAGGTCAGCTGTTTACGGGGTTGAAAGCGCGAGGCATTTTCATAAAATACGTTTTTGCTACACAGCATTCAGAACTCACATTATAATGAACTATCAAATTAGAGACTGGGGAGAGGCTACTGGAAATGATTTGTTCTGTCAGTTTTTGGAACACCGATGTTCAGAGTCTTGAATTACGTGATGTTGGATTGTTTTCCTACATCACGGTGTGTGCAAATGGCTCCAAAGGGAAGTTAGTGGAAGAGATAGGGAGGGATGCGTGCAGTGTGTAAGCAGATTGTTGTGCTTCTCCCATGCCCTGCTTCCTCAGTGTACCCTTTGGATTCTATCATGCTACAAATCATATGGGGAGAGAAAGAAAGAGCCATGTGATTGTCTCCTCCCTCTGCACTAGTTAAAAGGATGGTTCCCTTTGAGGCTTCTGAACTCTAGGAGGAAATGGAGGGGAGGGTGAAGTCTGAGAGCAAAATATGGCCTTGTGCAACTTGAGTTCTTAAACTAGCTAACCCTCCCCTAGTTTAGCAATGCCTAGTGACATCACTTCTGAACTGTAATTCTTTCTCAAAACCTGGCTCTATTTAAACACATGAAATGCACTAGATCAGATAGTGACATTAGTAAAATATCAACTTTCTTTGCATGAGGTTCCTAATGTATTGTAGCAACTGCAGACTGCCAGATTTTGACTCTTTTTAAAGTGTTCTGTACATTTAAAATGCTACTAATGTCCGTGCTTGCATGACAGAGGATGGCAAAGATGCCTTAAAAATGCTGGAAATATAGTTGAAATGCAAAAAATTGGTAAGGCTGAAACAAACTGACAGACCTGAAGGGATTTTGCCTGTGTAACATCTTACTAATGAGAGGTTTAGTAAAAAGAACTTACAAATGTAAAGCTAACTTCCATAAAATGTATTTTTTTGTGGATTCACTTTCATTGTATTCAGTATCCATATAATTTTAATGGCTACAAGATTGTTATAAAGGTACTGGCTGAGACTAGACATTTTGGATTCTTGAGAGACCTTAAAGAAGTGGTTGCCAACCTGTGGCCTGCCTGGGGCTCAAAAGTGGCCTGCAGGGGCTTTCAAATTGGCCCATGGCCCCCCTCCTGCTGGCTGCAGAAGATAGGATCCAGGCAGTGTGTGTTGCCACAGGACTAAAAGACCAGAGCAGGCTCCTTGCTGCAGCCAAAGGAATGAGAGATCATTGCTCACCTCTCTTGAGTTGTAGCAGGAAGCACGGCAAAGTGCTCCACCTAGGTCCATAGGTACTGCGTTCCTTGATGAAGCCAGAGGAAGGGAAGCACTGATCTTCCACCCCCTGGCTGCAGAAGAAAGCTGGACCCTGGTGGAGTGCATGGGGCTACAGGATGTGTGGAGCAAAAACAACTGTAGTCCTGTGGCACCTTGAAGACTAACCCGTTTCTTCATGCATAAACTTTTGTCGGCTCTAACCCACTTAGTCAGATGCGTTCAGTTTCACTGCTGCAGCCAGGAAGGCAGAGATTAGAAAGGAGGCTGCCCCACTGCTAATCTCCTGATGTCGAGCTGAAGTGATGGCCCTCCTTGTGCAGACAGGTGGCCATTCAGGGTTGTAAAAATATCTGGGGCCCTCAATCTTAAAAGGTTGGGAACCACTACCTTAAAGGGTCCTGATCTTCAGAAAGTGTTGAATGTCTATCTGAAAATCAGTGTCCATTAAGGTGTTTCAAGTTAGGCACCTATACCCCCTATTAATTCTTCCAAATAGTGGTCAATTTATTTTCATCTGTAATAATAATAAATGTACAACTTGCTGTCTGTGTATAGAATGCTAAAATATTTCTGGGGGAAATTTTTGGTATTTAATTTAAATTCCATTTTAATCCTCTGCTCTGTCAAACTTACTTTGAATATTTGTTCTTATATTTTCAGAAGCTGTCCTACACAAAAGAGGCGATGAATGGGTGAGTATTTATACTGTTCTGGACTTTATACTATCAAGTAACATCTGTAAAGCTGAGTGGTAACATGCTGTGACTCTCTTGTTCTGGTTTCTCACCAGTGCCTGCAGTGACTGGTCCTGTGGGTAAGTAGTTTTTACTTTTTAAAGCTTGTGGCCAGTCCCTGTTTAATTTAGTTTGCACATTGCAGAGTTCATTATTAGGCTTGATAAAGGTGACGTTCACCCTCCTGTAGAGGGCTCTCAGAAGTGAAGTGGCATTGCACAAATCCCAGGACAGAGCTTCCCAGTATATTTGGCATGCTGAGAGCATCTCTGCCTGCCTGGTAAAAGACCTGTATTTTTGCCTGACTGAGCACAATACTTCATTATGTCCAGCCAGACAAAAATGCAGTCTTAAGTGGGGAATCTGAATTGGGGAAAGAGCCGTGTCACTGTGGTCTTTGGTTGTAGTGTTAGTATTCTGGCCTGTGATCCAGGTGGTTTGTTCTTGGTGAGTTCATCACACTGCGAGACTTTAAACAAGAGGTGGCTCTAGGTCTCCCTGAAACTGATAGATGGGAAAAACTGGGCCCATTAACATTCTGTTTGTTAAATATTTTTAGATATGTTTGAAATGCCGTTAGGGGTGTGCGTCAAACATTTTAGCTGAGTGGCTCCTGTTGGGTTTAACAGGTTGATCTCTCACTTAAAACTCTGAGTAATGCTAATGAAATTTTTATGGTAAATATAAATAGTGCACATGCCAGTGAGATTAGTCGCTGAAAAGACTTCTAAAAATAAAGATAATTCTTCTCATAGTGAATGAATAACCACAATATCCCATTTAAAAATAAAATAATACAGAGGTTAAGATAATGGCAGGACTTAAACTAAAAGCAGAAGTCTACGTTCAAGGAAAACTTCCTTCTAATCTTGGCTGCTTTGACATGATCTCCATAAAAGTCTGTTGACTTCAGTCATGTTTCCGGAGGTGTGTACATTTGTTCAGAGTTCACTTGCCACCCTCTTTTCTCGTGTATCTTTGAAGATTTCATTTTTGTAAAACAAGTATTCTGGCCAGTTTCTCACTTCAGTCATCTTAAACTTAGTGGTCCTGATTCTTTTCTCAGTGACATCAGTTTTATACCAATGTAACTCTACTGACATTAATGGAATTACTTGTGAGAGTTCTGAATCATGTAATGGGATTTGTCTCGGTTTGAAGGCTGGAAATTCTAGAAGGGAAAATGTAATCTGCAGGAGAAGGTTTGATTTGATTTGATTTTCTTTTAATAATTGCTCTACGAAACTTCTAACTGCAGAGAAATGTGACAGGAGTAGAAATAACTACTAATGAAAAAGGGCTAAATGCTGCTTTGGGATGCAGGGGCAAAATGATGACGTTTGCAACATACCACAGTTGTGTTTGAGGGCGGACAGTGGTGCATAATATTTGTTCAATGTGGACTTCACATTAAACAGCTGTCTTAAGTAGCAGTCTGTGACATCATTGTTGTAAAGGAGGTTGATAAGCAGCTGCCTATCTAACAGAATTGGGTGTCTCAGATGGATTTGCTGTATCTCGTTTAATGGGGGTGTACTAAACATGTTGCAGTCAACCCTGTGTAAGTTATTCTAAGGTTATTCACAGCAGAAAATTAAGATTGGCTTTCTCATTTCTCTTATTGAAATCAATGGAGTGTTTTCCTTTCTCATTTTTTGTTTTTTTCATTTAATTTTTAAAAATATTTGAACTCTGCAACACCCCACTCCTCCCTCAGATTTGTAGTTTACTTGCATTTGGAGATGATGCAATGTATTGAAATTTAGTTTGGTGGAGCAAAAATGTGATGCAAGAGTTATGTCAACTGGTGGCAGTGTAAAAGGGATACACACACACACACCCACCCACCCACCCACCCGAATTTGCATTTGGAATGTGTCTTAGATGGATTTTTGCTGTGGACCAGGCATCAGCAGGAAGAGTTCTGAAGAGGCAGCCATGTTAGTCTAGTTCAGTAAAACAAACAAGGAGTCCTGTGACACTTAAATTTATTTATTGAATGAACTTTCATGGGAGAAGAAGGGATTCACTAAAATTTACTTCGTTATGTTCAAAATACATATAATCTTTATTATGCATTAGAAGGTCAAGCCCAAAATGCGCCACTTGACGCCTTCATTGAAGTTTGGATCAGAACTTGGATGTGGGCTTGGTTTCGTAAGGGCCTGAACCAGAAGACTAATTCTAAATACCTCTGCATTAGGAAGGAGATTTGGATTCATTGCTTAAATTTGTGATTCAGTCCCATCTCAGAAGACACAATTTCTTTTTTTAAAGTCTCCATAAATATACTACATTGTATTAATCAAGAAGATATTTCCAACCAATGTTGGTTGGTTCTCAAGTGGTCACAAAAGGAAAAAAAAATGGCTTTTGCTGTTGAAATGGGCCATGATTTAGCTTGCGTTCTCACATCTGATGTGGACACTCATGAAGAGGCAGGACAGCATGGTGTCCAGCTACCATAAGCATCTCACACAAGGAATGGATCACCTCCCATTGTGGAAACAAATGGGATGACTCCACTGATGTCTCCCACTGAAGACATGATCTGTCTGGCTCTTCCCATTACTTCTGCCGGTAACGTACTGTCAAAGAAAAACAGCTGACCTCATCTTGAGTGCAAGACCAACCAGCTAATTGCTTTATTACAGATCAAAACAAAACAAAACAAAAAATACACACTGCAGTGGGGAAGAGAGCAGTTAGGTGCTGGTCTCCATCCCTGTGATGTATTACAGAAACTTTTATAGCTTAACAGCAACATCAACATACATGCTTATACATAGGCAACAGTAATGAGATCTAACATTCTCTAATTGGTGCAAACTGATATTATTTCCTTAAAAGGAGCCAAGGTCAAAGGGAAAAGAATCTCACATAACAACTTAACAGTGTCAGAGTTAATACCATCTAACCAGGTTTGATAAGAGAATGTTTAGTATAAGTCAAGGATGTCAGCGAAACTGTTGAAGAAAAACAGTGTCTGGAGCAAGCAGACACAAAGAGGCACTAACTAAAGTCCTGCAGGCTGGCAGTTTTTTCACGATCTCCCTAATGGCATTTTGAGTGCATTCTTTTACAATTTTCCCCCTCAGGCTTACTGAGCCATCTGTGTCTTAACACTGTCAGGCCTCAGCTATGGAATCCTTCCACAGTGCTAAGGATTTTTCTCAGCAGTCCTGTGTGGTCCTTTAGGAACAGCAGATGCTGCAGACTCCTCCAGCCATCAGGAGTCAGCAGGTAGACTCAGTCTTGCCTGCTGAAGGGAACTATTGTTCAAGTCCTTTATGCACATAAGAATTTTTGTGTAGAATGTTTTCTGCATGAAAGTCTTGTTGTGCTGTGAC
The DNA here is from genome assembly GCA_007922195.1 of Podocnemis expansa. Taxonomy (NCBI): domain Eukaryota; kingdom Metazoa; phylum Chordata; order Testudines; family Podocnemididae; genus Podocnemis; species Podocnemis expansa. The sequence goes on from ML682018.1 coordinate 24,305,884, forward strand.
TGCAGTACCAGCCCTAATGTCATTGGCTGATGTCATGCATTTCTCTTTACTGATTTCTGGTTTGGCTGTTATTTTGGGGAGACTTTCATGCACATCGGAGTCAGTAAACAGCTTTGAGGAATGTGTACCTAGTGTAAATCGAAGAGCAGCCATAGGGAGTTCACTGTGTGGGTTTACTAGATCACATTACTAAGTCTCTGCATTGTGATTGTAGATTTGTTGTGTTAGGTCTGTTTCTGGGCAGATGCACTTGTCAGGGGCATCTCTGTAGCTTGCTTGCTTTGTTTCTTGCTTTGTGTGCTTTGACTTTTGGATGCAGCTTCCTGCCAGGGTACACTCAAATATATTATGACATAAGCAGAATCACTTTGGGGAGTGGGCATGTCCAGCTTTGGGGAAAATAAGTGGTGGTATTCTCCCTATCTATTACTGAGAGTTAGAACTTTGTTATTGGCTGTTGGGAGAGGGGCAGCAGACAGCATGACATCCTCTGTAACCTATATGCCCTGAGTATCCCTGTCTACATGTGTCATCTTTGGTACAGAAACAGTTTGTGCACTTAGTTTAACAACCTGGGTGGTCTCGGTTGAAGGTCTGTCATATATAAGTGTCTTGTATTTTAATAAACAGCCCAAAGTCTCTGGCTCTATTTCACTGCCTAGACATTAAGACCAAAAGGGACCATCATGATCATTTAGTACAGAGGTCATCAACCTGAAAGATGAGAAGCCACTTTTAAAAATTCCTTGAATAACCAAGTTTTGGAGAGCCGCAATGGGTGCAGCCTCCTGGTGGTGGGAGCTGGGCCAGGGTGCCTGCCACAGGGTCCTGTGGAGGTGGTGAACCAGGTGTGCACCCTGCCCCCCCCCCACGGGGGTCACCTGATAGCAGGGTGGAGGTGGGAAACGCCCAGAGCCTGGTGTGGACTGCCCGCAGGGTCCTCGAACCTGGAGCTGCAGGTTGCCAACCACTGATCTAGTTTAACCTCCTGCATATCACAGGCCACAGAACCTCACCCATCTACTCCTGTAATAGAGCAACACCTTCTGGCTGAGTTACTGAAGTCCTCAAATGATGATGTAAAGATGTCAAGTTACAGAGAGTCCACCATGTACACTGGTTTAAAATAGCAAGTCACCAGTCCTGCATGCTGCAGAGGAGGGTGAAACCCCCCATGAGTCTTCACCAATATGATCTGGAGGAGGATTCCTTCCCGGGCCAGACCTGTGTTGATACTTAGATGGTTTTTGTTGTATTTACCTTGCTGTATTTAATGTATTATTCCCCCTTGTGAGCAATAATGAATACTTAGGAAAAAAGTTCACGTGTTATGGTGTCATAACCTTTAGGACACTTGAATTTAAACACAGCTTTTGGACTTCCAGTGCTTATGAAACTACTGGGAACATTTTCTTTCATATTGGAGTGTGCAGGACATGGGCTGCTTAATCATTCTTCAATCAATCAAACAAGCAAAAAGAGAGAAACCTTAACTACTAACTTATTTTTAAGATGTCAGTGGTGTCAATGGCAGCTACAAAGTTTTGCTTTACCTTTAATCAGAGATTTGGATGTAGGAAAACACTTAAGTATGGGTGTTTCATGACTTTAGTGGGGCTATTCTTGTGTTTAAGTGCTTTGCTGGACTGAGGACTATAAATGCACAAAAATACTTCCCCCTCCCCGCCCTGTCTTCTGAGAGGGCCCAACTGTGATATGAGTGCTGTATCTATCTTTCTTTTTTTAAATGGTTGGGGGGGGGGGAGAAAGAAAAATAACCTATCATGGAGTAAGCATGGGCTGTTTGTGAGAACTGTTTGCTTACAAGGGCTTTTTTAAAGCCCCAGTTCAGCTTTTGGGTGCCTCCAGTGCTGTGCCATTGGACTTGTCATCAACCCTTAGGATCAAGTATCCAACAGAGCAATATCATCTGAAACCAGTTATTTCTGTCAACGGGCTATACTGTAGTGTTGCTCGTCTTCCTTTTTAAACTTCTGCTTGTATATTCCCACCTGCATCTCCATACATACATACATATATATATTTTTATATTTTGCTTAATGCTCAGCCAAGCTGGTCCAGAGCTTCAATTGTGCAGGTAGGACAACAGAAATTACATTTTTGTCATGTATTCTTAAGTTCACAGTAGGAATTAGTTGGCCGTATTATTCCCACTGAAGTCACAGGATTTTATGAATGTAACTACTGGGTTAAGAGTAGCACGTGGCCCAGTGATTTTCATGTTTGGGTGGACTTCATTTATTGGTTCAAAGGCTGAATAAACATGAACGATAAACTGCATCTTTATTTACCATGAAGGGTGCTGTATGTTTTTGAGGGTCACTGAAAGTCTGTCAGTGTAGATATTCTTACATGCATTCTGAAGTTTCATTAGAAGTATCTGGAAATATCTCCACTGTGGCCAGGAGCTTCTCAAATACCTGTTTTTCTTAATCTCTTCCACCCTCAACATGTTCACTTAGGAGACCAAAAATAAGCATTGAGTACCAGCAAATCAGTCAGGAAGCAAAAATCTTCATATGCAATATGATTGGTTAATGTTGTACCTAAAATCAGTATTCAGGCCTCTGATTTGCAAAGCAACAGTAGTTGACTGGGCCAAATTCATCCCTGGTGTTGCTTCATTGATGTCAGCTGGAACATATCAGAGATACACTTGGATCCTGATGTGGGGTTTTTAGCCTGTTGGGAGTGAAAATTGTTTGGAACAATACCATTTCTTTCCTATTATAATAACCAGATCTCTGTTTGTAAAATGCATGTTTGGGCCATGGAGACTTGAATTTAAAAATTTAGCATAAACTAGTTTGGTCAACTGTAGAAGCTGGTTTTGATGTTAGAATCTGTTTTGATCTTCATTTCGTTAACTGTTCAGAGAGCTGTCCACTGTCCAGTTAGTATTTAATAAGATTTAATTGGCTGATATTTAATAGAAGAAGTCCTTGTCCATGCTGGGCTTTTTTGCTTTGATGTAGCTGCACTCGTGCTTGCAGCACCATTGTAGATGTGCTATAAATTGGGCCTTGACCCAGTGCAGCTCAGACTAATTTCTAACACAGTGGATAAAGGTCAAAGTTACAATTTGGGGAATTTCTGTAGTTGCGAATACCAGTCTCTGTACCTTAAATGTTAGCTGAGAATTTCCACCTGGGAGCATTTTACAATTAAGACAAGGATCTGCCACCCTCCCTACTTCCTACCACCGCCGTGGCTGCTTCCAACATTCTTCCTGCTTTCTACCCTTATGGTTGGTTCCCTGTGCCCTGGGGGGCTTCCCCCTCTGACCGCATGGTCCCTTCTCCTACTATTGCCAACTGTTTCTTTCAGCAGCATCTGGCTCCGTCTTTCTTGGAGTTGGAAGAAGGTTGCAAGGACAGCTGGAACAAGCTGCTGCTCAGAGGAGGAACAGGCTGTTTTTATTTAGGTGCCTGTGTAATCATTTGGAACCTAATTCTAGCCACCTGCAATTTAGGAAATTTTGGCCCCTGAAAAATGAAAGTACAGTTTAGACCGTAGCACTCTGCATTTCGCTGCTCTCATTGAGGGGAGGAGGGGAAGTCCTTCTTCAAAAACTCCAGCAAATTAGCTAAGAAAGATCTTTAGTAAATCATGGGGATTCAAATAATAAAATAGTCTTGTTCCAAAGCAGTAGCATGTTAGTCTAGTTCAGCAAAACCAAAGAGGAATCTTGTGGCACTTGCTTTCTTTGCTCTGCCACTGACTTGCTTTGTCACCACATGCAAGTCACCTAACTTTTCTGTATGCCTGTTCATTTTATGTAGGAGGCTTAATTAAGATTTATAAAGGGCTTTGAATATCTTGGTTAGAAAGCATTATAGATGAGCAAAATATTAATTTAAATATATGATGGCATGATTGTGCTTCAGTGAGAATTGTACATCTTTTGTCTTGATTTTCTCTGAATTTTGTACAGATAAGTTTCAGTATCTTGAATGCTTTTGGGAATTAAATTTTTGATTTGCATATTTCATCTGATATTTTGAGAGAGGTAATTTCAAATGTGGTTTCTGTGAACATTGCATCAGAAATATGACATTTAGATACTAAAGTAATAGGTGCTTTAGAAAGAAACCTGATTGTGGACTTGGAGCTACTGCCTTTTGAAGTCACTGGGAGTCAGAGCCTAAATGGATTAGAAGTATTTGGTCAGCAAACAGAAAACACTATGAATGTGACCAATATGGATGTGCAATATAGCTCTGATTTCAGATTCAGGACAAGAAGCAACTAAATAAACAAAATCGATTTACAATGTAAATGCTAAATCTGAGAAAGTCACAATTTGTTCATTGACTTTGCATGAACAGAAAAAGAAGCAATGTTTGTTGAATACATTGTTATATATCATTCTTTCCGCTCTAATCACCACATGTTCATCTTATAGCCTTTGTTTGGATAGTTTTGTTAAGCTAACAAGGTACAGCCTTCCAGATCTCAGGAATCTAGCTACTAATTTTCTTGAGATTCTACCTGTATTAGTAAAGGGGTCACAAATTTTCTGACCTTATGGCTTTTAAAATCCATGGATTATGTGGTCCTAGGCTTTTGTCCACATTAAGAACAAGAGCTTTCAGTCTTTAATCATAGCCTTTGTTACCTCCAGGCTATTTACAGTAACACCTGTTTGCCTTAACTAGGAAATGTTATCTCTAATTTGGGCATCTGTCCAACTCCTCCTTCTCTAAAGACTAGTCAAAATGAACAGTTCAACAAATGATTGTATTCACTCATCTTGTCACCAGACTATATTACTTTCAGCAAACTTTATCTCTTAGTTGGATCACTCTATGGGCTGGTATCCACAGCTCTGTTACCATACCACTGGTTTAATCCCCTTATACATGTCACAATATTTCGGTAATGATCATTTCAGTGATCACTTGCCTTATGCTTGTAGCTAATGATGATGGGGTCCTCTGTCTGCTGCTGAAAATAGGTGACAGCTATTATGATATGGAAGCAGACATAAACAGGTTTTGCTCATGCCTATATCCTGCACTCTGAAAGGCTTTTCTGAGACTCTACAGCTTACTGCTCAAGACAATATTTAATATCTTGTTTAACCAATATTCTTGCTTTTCCAGCCAGTAATTTTTAAAGAGCTGCCATCCAGAACAGCCTGGGTGTTACTGATCAGGCATGAGAGACTTCCCAAACTTAATGTTTTCTGGGCTAACGTTACAACATTGCACAGAGCTGGCCTAAGGGTCCTGGGAAGGGTTAATGAGCTGATTCCTTGGGATAAACAGCAAACTCTGTTGACTCATTTTACATCATTGTGTACATGTACATATGTATGTATCATCAGGTAGCTTCAGTCTCTTGCTGCAGTGGTCAAGCCCAGTTGTTGGTATTTTTTTAAATATTAGCAACTTGTTCATGTCAATTCTGTGTCTTCAAGGTTATCTTTTCCAGAAACAGGATTAGACACATTAAAAATTAAAGGAAGAAAGCCAAGGTTTTGTCACTTTCTAGTTCTTCTTGTGCCGGAGGATCTAAAAGTCAGCTCTGTTGGCAAGAAAGACATGTTTAATGTTGGGGCATGTGTAATCTGAAGCATTTGGTCAGATTCGATTTTGTGTGTGTGTGAATTATTAGTGTTGTTTCCAAACTCCCAGGACTATTACTAGTTCAGTGACAGCAGGTGCAGTGGCCACGGAAATGGTATTGATTAGAACAGTGGGAATTTTGCCTTAGTCTTTTGCCTTAGCCTGAAGATTGAAGGATAAAGCACCCAAGTACCTCAATGCATCTTTGGGGTTAAAACAAAAAAAACTGGATGTTCTCAAAATAAACAGTAAAAAGCATCAGATTTCACAGTTTTGGACTCTTTGCATAGTCTCATTTTCTCTGTTGAAAATTTGTAAAAAGCGATACGAACAAGAAAAAAACGGCTCAGGTAGCTTCTTATATTTTCTAAGTATATCAAGATGAAGTGTCCCTCCTCCAATGTTCATTTTGTGGTACAAATATCACAAACAATGAAGTAAGAGTTCCCTTTTAGTTAAGAGACATTTTTAGTAAAACCTCATGATTTTCCTAAATTAATCACGGAATTAGCTTTCTTCAGAGCTTATCGCCCAATCTTAGATTTGCTGCATTTATCCGAAAAAAAGTACCTTTCCTGAAAATTAAGTCTTACTGTGTTCACTAAAGCCTTGCTCCTTTGAGATGCTCAACATACTGTGGATACTACTTAACTTCAGTAGGGACTGAGGATATTCAGCAGCTTGCAGGATTGAACCCCAAAGAGTTCAGGTTTATAACTAGAGCCAGGCAAAAAAGACGCTTACTTACCTTGTAAGTCAGGGGTCTCAAACATGCGGCACCTAAAGCTATTTCCTCAGGCCCCCAATGACACGATTATTACTAATATTTGCAATATCATTATATGGAAAGGTTTCAGTGGTGCGGCCCTCAGGCTACCATACGAATTCTCATGAGGCCCTCTACTAGTCCTCATGTGGCCCTCATGGTGATTTTGAGTTTGAGACCCTTGTTGTAAGTGTTGTTCTTCAAGATGTGTTGTTCATACCCATTCCATTCTAAGAGTGTGCATGCCTCCATGCACAGTTGGAGGAATATTTTCCCATTAGCACCATCCATAGGGATCATTCTGGTGCCCCATGGCGTCCTTTGCATGTGCTGGAATCAGGAAGTGCCAACTGCCCTACACTTCCTCAGTTCCTTCTTGCTACCAGCACTTACAATGGGGACAGAGTGGGGATGGGGGGAGGGATGTGTCATGGAATGGATCTGAGCAACGCATCTCAAAGAAAAATAGTTACAAAGCAAGCAACTGTTTCTTCTTTGAATGCTTGTTCATGTCGATTCCATTTTAGATGACTCACAAGCAGTACTTGCAGGTGGGTTTGGAGTTTATCAGTGAGCTGTTTGCAGCCCTGCCTTGCCAAAACAGGCATTGTCCTGTGCCTCCTGGACAATGGCATAGGCATAGTGGGGGGGTGAAAGAAGGAACTAAGGGGGCATAGGGCTGGTGGCACCTCATTATACTATATGTCTATGGGGCTTCAGTGTGCTGGAACCAGCCCAATGGGTACTGCTATGGGGAAAAAAATTCTAGTAACAGCACAAGATGGTTTGCATGCACCTTGAATGCAATAGATGTGAGCAAGCAGTTGAACAATTTGCTGGTTTCCCTTCACACTGAGAACTTTGCATCATCTTCTGTTTGGACTGTTTTTGTTTTTCACATTTGGCCTTAAGGGTTCAGGTTTGAATCCCCGTAGCAATTAGAATGTGGAACTCAGATGAAACTGATGAATTCTGCATATGTTTGACCCCAAATACCATGGATACAAGACTTCCTTTTCCCTCAGTGACATTAATTCAGTTCTGATCTTTGTTAGAAACTTTACTCTGTTTTATATTAAACATGATCTTTCCAGCAGAATTTGGCTGATTTGTATAACTTGTTTATTAAATAACCCAAATCCTCACTGCACTAGCTCTCTCACTGAACCTGAGTGCCTAAAATTTAATCTTCACCCACTCTTGCGTATAATAGAGCAAAAGTGTAGGGGAGCGAGGGTGGAGTGCCGCCTTCTTGCTTCTGTTGTCTTTAATGGGAGTGGCAAGTGCTTAGCACCTCTTGGGTTTTGGCCTCTCTTTGGGCTGGAATGTCTAGATCTGGAAGTTTCTGAGCACCCTCAGATCCCGCTCACATCTATTAGTCATTCTGCATCTTGCAAGCTCAGATCTTAGGTAAACCCTGTGGGAACAGACAGCATCTTCATCTTTGCACTGTACAGCAGTCAACCAGCAATGTTACTTAATCATCTGTTTATTTCCTTACCTATGGTAGACAAAGAGCAGACTATGATTCCTTTTTCTGAACCTCACTATGTTGGGTTCCTTGTGAGAGGCATCATTTTAAGCTTGCAGATCCTCACAGATTATAGAACATCACAGGTGTCTTAACACTGTTTTTTTTGTCCTGGTCTCGTTTGTTTCCCCCTGCAAAGAGATTAAAAAGCTAGATGCAATTAATTTGTGTAATCAAGTCAGTGTAGTGAAGGGAATAAAGCTTCTCTCCAGAGACACTTCATCTAGCAGCATCAGGCTCAAGATTCGAATAGTATAAAACCTGATTTTGAGGATTCCTCAGCACCGATAGCTCCATTTGAAATCAGTGGGAACATTGGATGTTCTGAAAACTAGGTTTGTGTCATTTTGAAAAAGAGAGAGAGAGAGAGAGACTTGCATCATGAGATTGCCATCAAGCATCTTTGACCTTATGCAATATCACCAATCTTTCAGGGTTTGTTAGAAGAGTTGTATGCTGAGGCTGCAACTCAACCCCATCGCCGTGAGAGCACAATTCGATTCCTGCAACCGTAACTGACAGAAGTGATGTCGAATGTTTATGACTGAGACAAGAATTTGATAATTTTTTTTAGTATATTTATTCACTCATCTGTAGCTAAATACAGTTCCAAAGTCAAAAGGTATGTCTACACACTGAAGCTGAGAGGTGTGACTCTCAGTAAAGGTAGACAGATATGAACTAGCTCTGCTTGAGTTAACATGCTATAAATAGCAATGTGGACATTGTGCATGGAATCCAGCTCATAGTAGCTGCCTGATTCCAAGCCTGTTTGACTCCCTGGGTCCAAGTTTGGGCGACTAGCCCAGGAAGGTACCTATGCCACAGTATGTTCACTGTTATTTTTAGCACACTAGCTCAAGTGTTGGGACTCGCCCCTCCCAGCTGCATTGTAAACATGCCCAACAGGACTTCGAATAAATAAGGATATTGCAACACTAAGATGATGTGCAATAGCTTTTTTGCAGATACAAGTGACTCGTTAACCAAACTGCTACTGATAATTTAAATGTGAAATCTGCTTTTTATAAGTCAGTGAAGTAATACACAGAAACCTTATTTTGCAAATATGTTTCTGGCACCCCGGTAATGCTGGTTATAGAACTTTAACTAGATTTTTAAAAAAATCATCTTGGTCTTACCTTTTAATTTCACATGTAATTGAATTTCTGATTTTGTTTTTTAGTTCTGGAATTCCAACACCTTCTCCAGCTGGTGATGTTACCACATTAAGAGGTCTTGTTCTCATCTATTTATATTTGTCTGTATCCATCTAAGTATTTGTATTGACTGTTTTACATTTATTGCAACAATCATCTCTAGGGAGCTAAATGGTTTGGGATTAGCAATTAGACCTGGCTCATTTAATCTTTAGGTCGCACCTGATCCTGATTGGGTGCTATAGATGCTACTATAAGACAAGTAATGATGATGTCCATGCCTAATGTACAATTGCATGCCCCTTGAAAGATCCTAATTTTAAAACTGGGTTGATACAGTTTTTAATACCTTTTGATTTTATACTCTCAAAAATATCCTCACATCCTTATTAGGCAGATGAAATTTTTGCATAGTCTTGAAGAGTCTATTTGATTTATTTTTCTCTACCCCAGCAAGCAACTCATCTCCTTTGTTCTCCTGAGGATGGATGTGAGCATGAATAATTGCTGATATATTTTGGTGTGTTTACTGTCTATCAGGAAGAGTCCACACATGTTCATGGTATTTTTTTAAATGCTAAAATGCTGCTTATTCTTAGATGCAGCCGCCAACGTTCCACCCCCTGATGAGGTCTCCATTGATAGTCCATCAGACATTACCTTCAATAAGAATGAAGATTCAAACCCCAGTGTGAGTACTCTTTCATTTTGATCAGATGTTCTGTTGTTCTTCTTAAGTGCTGTCTTCTACCTTGATTTGCATTGTTTCCCAATCTAGCCTGTCTCACTCTCTGTCTTTTTCCTATTCTTTCTGATCCTGCCACAGGATTTCTAATAGTTGCAAACAAAAGATAGCAATTATTTAGGGTCATCAGGTTTCAAGAAATTTACTGGAGGGAGTTGATGAAGTGCTACCTTGATGAGGGTAACATCTAACCCAATGGGACGAATTACTTAAAGCTTTTAGTTAGGTCACTGCAGAGAGACGTTCTGTTATTCACGGAGGTTTCATAGTGAAGCTTCCTCATACGGACTCAACCCAGATGTCAGGGGATTTTTTGCTAGTACTGCAGGACTGGACACTGGGTGGGATTTTCAAAAGCATCCATATGACTTAGGAGCACAGTTCCTGATGAAAAACAATGTGACTTGTGCTGCTAAGCCATTCTGGTACTTTGAAAATCCCACTTCCTATCTAGAGAGATGGGTTCCATTTATCCTCTAATGTCTGTAAGCCTCCATCATCTCTATATCCATTTTAAGCCAAACCCTCCAAACTGGAATACCTAGAAGTTAGATATCTAAACTTGTGTAAGGGTGAACTGGCTTTCAAAGATGCTGAATGCCCACAACTACCAGTAGAGTCACTGGAAGCTGGAGTTTTCTCAGATCTTCTGGAAAACAGGCCACTGTTAACTAAGTGTCTAAAAATGGATTGGCACCAGACTTCTGAAATTGTGGGCCTGCATCAATAGAGAAGAAAATTGTGTGAATTTGTGAGGTGAAAGTACCTGTTTGGGTTTTATTATAAACTTAAAACTCTCATTAGATTGACTGAAGGGTTTGCGAAGCTGAACTGATTTATGGTACTGAGCTAAAATCATGCAAAGCTGAGTAGTTTAGTGTGGCTGTGATCCAAAACCAGGCCAAACTCTATAGCTGCTCTTGGACTTTTGGGGTCTGTTTGAATATGAAATTCACTTAACTTCCAAAAACAAACATTGACTATGAAGCTTATAACTTGAGTCCCCTAAATTTATCACGGCTGTAATTCTGTACCATGAACTGAAAGTGCCTCTGGTTCGGTGCCACTTAACACCATTGTTCTGTTTACTAAAGTGCATGGAGTATTAGACGGACAGTCAGGCAGAAATGGGAAGAGTGTAAAATTAGATTGCTGCTGCTACAGTGTTTTCTCTTTTTATAAAGTAACATCACACCTCACCACTAGACAGTGCAGCCCAAGTGTATTGTAAATTACAAGAACAAAAGCCAGCATTTCTCATTTTATACATCTATACTCTACATTTACTTTGTTTTTGGACTACAGATCAGTGGTTCAAATCACACAAAACAACAAGGAATCATGTAGTAACAGCCACCCACTACATATACATTTCCCTTCCACTGCCACCTAGTTTTATGGTTATTGTCAATGGGCCTGACCACTGATGGTTACTCAGTTGTACAAGAGCCCTGCTTTCCAGGGTAAGTCCAAGATCAAACCTGAGAATTCTGAGCCTGAGAAGAATTGAAATCTCCTCCTCCCAAAATGAAACCACTATCTTCAAAATTGAGATAGGAGGGAGGATGTTATAGAGCACTAAGGACCCATTCCCCAAGCCAGTTTGCAAGGTATCTCTTTCCATTCTTCAACTTTGGTTACAAAAGCTGAAGCCCCTCCTATGAGAAGGAGAGATACTTGCCCCCCTCCCTCAAATGGCACAGTAAACAAGAACCTCCATGGTAAGAAACTTGTGTGTTCTCGCCCTCTATGTGGATTAAACCCATGAAGTTTAAAATGGCCTGAGGATTGCTCTTCATATAAAAAAAATAACCAAAGAGCAAACCCTGCGGGTCACTAAAGCCTTTTGTTTTCTTTTTCTGTAGATCAACAATGAGATAAAGAAGGAGGATGGGAAGGTGGTGAAACCTGCTCCTGAGCAGATGGTTGAGTTCACCATCCTTATTTTGGGAGAGAAGTATACTGAGGAATTGAGTGACCCATCTACCATGCGGCATCAGCAACTCTCAGAACAGTTTATTTCCCAGGTAATTGTCCTTATCTGTTTTTTCCACCAGCTCTTGATAGCAATAATAGAAAGTAAAAGCAGTATAAGCTACAGTTTTTCTGTATGTGGTTCTCCTGAGCTAGCTAGGGACTTTGCTGCCTGAGGTGCACTGGAAAATGTCCATCACTTGACTGTCCACTCACTAAAACCGTGATGCCTCAAATATTTGTGCTGTCCTGATCTCTGCAAGAGCCTGCTTTGCCTTGAGTGGTAAAACAGCAGAGCTGCTCTGAGATCCAGACTCTTAATTAACAGTGGGGGTGCTGGGAGATGCACTCGCCATCTGTTGCTGTATCAGCATAGCACTGCGGGGTTTTTCTTTTCCATTAGAACACCCCAAACTTATGCTTTTCAAAAATGCTTGAGAGAATGCCAGCCCAACAGTTTTGCTGGTACGGGTGTTGTGCCTATAGACAGTAGACAGAGGCAGTCTGGTTCTTGTTGAAGAATGTTTAATTTAGCTGATCTTCATATCTTTGTACAGGATTATATTTCAGCCTTTTTGCAGGTCAAGATGGGAGGATGATTTTTGGAATGTCAGGCTCCAGACATCGGAGTAAGGGGACTCAGCTGAACCCTGTGCTTGGAAGTGTTCTGTTTCCTTTTCTGCTGGCACTAAAATATTTTGCTTTATTGTTCTAAAATATAATTGCTTGGTGGACAAGATTGGCTGATGGCAACTGCATGTTGTTCTGCTGAGTCATTCTCCCACTTTCTACACCTGCTTATCCCAGGGCTAAGTTCGGCCCTATTTTTCCTGAATATTTCAACAACTCACTGATAGCATAGAGGAGACAGGGTGTCAAGATGTGTCAAGATTCTTTTTGTTTCACAATGGAATTTCATTGTTCTTTATGAACCTTTAGACAGGCTGTTTAAAATTTTAATGTCTCGTTGTTAGTGACTGGCCTGCCTAAGTTTGCCTTGGAGTTCCTAAATTTTTGGCCAGGTTTGAACTCCTCTGCAACCTAGTCAGTTTTAAGACCAAGCAGGTAACAAGGACAATGCTGAATTCCAGCTGCCAAAGCAGAAAGACTTCCCAAGCTCAGTTTAATCAATTTTAACAAAGAGGAATGAACTGTAAAAACAGCTAACTTCAGTATAGTGAATCCTTCCAAAAGGAATGAATGATACATTTGAATAGCTTTTGATGGTTGCAGAGCAGTGGAGTGCCATCTGGGGCCAGAGGCGTTTCCTGAATAGGTTGCCAGCCCTTTCGTGTTATATACCATCCATAAGCTGAGCCACCATGCCTGTCCTCAGTGGTCATTTAGTTCCTAGTTTAGCAGATCATTTCAGAGCCTGCTTAAATCCATTTCTGTTCATCAAAGTAATGAAACCCTTGCTTAAATCCCATGGAAGGAAATGGAAATTAAGCACAAAAGTGTTTTGCTGAGTCAGGGCCTTGCATTTCTCCTGAAAATCCACCTCTTCTGCAGTTCTCACAAATAGTGAGTCCATAATACTTACTGTCCTAGATCCGTCTTTTTATGACTTTCTTTAAAATGTGTTAACCAATTTTTACTGAGCCACTGCTGTGTATGTGTGCACTGAAACTGAGCATCTGTGTGATCCACCACTGTAACGTTGAATCTTCCTTGCTCCGTCTCACTGTTTTTCACGCTTGCTCATTGACACATCTACATTTTGACTGTAAACTCTTTGGGGTGGGGATTATGTCTCTCCTTTGCATTAGGTAATACATCTGGCACAACTTCAGATCCTATACAACAATACCAGCTTTATAAAAATAATAATAGCAGCTTTATTCCCTTTTCAGTCTTATTAGTTGCAGCTGCTCTTGGCAAAGTCTGTTGAATCTGTTATACTGGGGCTACCTCTGTCAGATTCTTGGTTAGGAAGGAAATAGCTGTATTCTATCTGTAAGTCAAACAGCATCACCACAACTGTCATGTATTGCCAGTTTTGGCCAGAGGTCTTAATTTTTCTAGGTGTGTGGCCAAATAGTGGTACTTTTGTGTATGTAGAAGAAATGTCAGATGGAATACGGGGCCACCTCGTATCTGAATGTTCTGTTTCTTTGCCTAGGCCTCTTTCCACTTGGAGAAAGAAGCCCTTGAAAATCAGCAGCACTTGGATTGTTTGTCTCACCAGAGACAGATGAAAAGTGGGATGGGAGTAAGGGAAATCTGGGGAATAAAAAATCTGGGGATGTTGGATCACAGGGATTTTCTGTTCCAGCATGAAGACAATTACTAGTGATTTCTTCTACTTCTGGCCCACTATGCGGCACAGTTCCCTATTTAATTAGAGCTGCATACACCAGCACTTCAGCACCCACAGGTTTCCTCTCCTAGCTGCCCCCTAACCCAATGGATTGTTAGCTTTCTCCCATTCCCGAACCAATGATAATTCCACCCAATTAAAATAGCCTAGCTAGCCCACAGCGGTTGGTTGTGTCTTGTACCTGGTATTCTCATTCATTGCTGTGGCTTGGAATTTGCTATAATGTGGCCTGGATCATAAATATTTTGTCTAAATCCGTCCTACATTTTATTCAAAGAATTTTTGAGACAATCATAACATTGAGGAGGAAAAAGGGTTTGAAAGCAGGGAAACAGTGCATTGCTATCAGGAGCAATGTTCCCTCTAATTACTCGTAGACTGTGTGCGCAGACAATTTCTTTGTGTGCACAAAAACATTTCTTTGTGAGCACCAATATTAGCACTATTGAATTTTGTTGTGTGCACTTCATTTTGTTGTGTGCACAGGTTTCATGACCTGTGTGCATGCGCACAGCTTAGAGGGAACAGTGGTCAGGAGATATGGTGACCCTCAGTTAAACAAAACAAGCAAGCAGTCCTGTGGCACTTAGACTAATATTTATTTATCACGAGCTTTTGTGGGAGAGAATTCTACTTTGTCAGATGCTTTGAAGATGGGGGAATTTACGGCATGGGAGGAAAATAAATGCAGGGGAATGCAAGTCAAGGGGTCAGGTCATACTGTAACAGCAAATCAAAGCAGTTGTTAAGATTCAAACACTGGGAAACAGCACATAGAGGAAAGTGAGGTCAAATTACCTGTTGTAATGGGAACAGAATCCATAGTCACAATTTAATCCTGCTTTCACACAATCAAATCTGCATATCACTTCCAGTTCTGGAGTTTCTCTTTGCAGTCTTGATGTGTTACCCAGTTGGTTGAGCACAGCTATTAACAAATAATCAACAGAGTGAGTAGGAAGATTGAAGAGCTCACCTACTGGTTTTTGAATGTTGATTTCTGATGTCAGTTTTGTGCCCATTTATTCTTTTGCACAGAGATTGTCCTGTTTGTCCAATGTATAAGGTCTTTTCCCTTTACAACAAGTGATTTGACGTCACCTTCCTTTATGTGCTGTTTCCCAGTGTTTGAATCTTAACAATGGCTTTGATTTACTGGGTGTGACCTGATGCATGACTTACATTTCCCTGCATTTATTTCCTCCCATTCTGTAAGTTCCCCTGTCTTCAAAGCATCTGAAGTGGGATTTTCTGCCACAAAAGCTCATGTGATAAATAAATGTTAGTCTTTAAGTGTCACAGGACTTCTTGCTTGTTTTGCTGAACTAGATTAACAAAGCTGCCCCTTTAGATCGTCAGTTAAACAGACTGACGTAGTATCTGCTTGTTTTAACCTCATGCTCGTCTGTTGAAAGGCCACTACTAATTAACATGGCAAAGAGCTCTCTTGTGACCATGCAGATTTATAAACCCCTTCTCTTTGTGTACTGTCAAATGTTTGTAGTTGTTTTTTTAACAGGTGCTAGGTGTACTCAAAATTCCCTTCCATTTTTGTAACAACAAAGAGACATCATCTCATTTTATGTATACAGACAAAACATTCTATTATGTCCTGTGTCCTTTTCTATTATAAATACATAAATCATTATTTTATGCAGTGCTGCAAATAATTCCTAAACATTTTTTTTCATTTCTGCCTAGGTAATTCTATAAGCCAATAGGAAAAACATAAACTGCATTATTGTTCATAAATCATATTTCTTTCTCTTTTATTCAAATAGGTAAAAAATGCATTTGAAGGATTACCTGGATACAATAATATCAATGTGCTAGAATTCAGGTAAATAGATTTCTATGCCTTTTATAAATCAAACATTAATGCTCCTATAATTGATCTACATAGTTTTTAATGATCATTTCTATAGAGGAGAAATTTGATCTGCTCTTTCTTCTGCCACTGAAGTCAGTCAGCGCCCCTCTTATGTCTGCCCATTTCTAGACCCAGGATATCTTCAAGATTCTTTGTTTTAGGAATTTAAATACAATAGAAAATGTCTTTTGCCATTTAAGATTCTCCTAGGTTCTCAAATGTTCATGATTTGACACAGGGTAGTACAGAATGAGAGGAACCTAAACTTTCTTGGGAAAACTTAGCGTTTTCTTAATTTTTTACTCAGTCTGTGAGGGAAGACTGTATGGACCAGAACATTAATGATGAAATATATAATCTTTCATCTCCAAGTCACAAAGAGGACTAGGTGAATAAGGTGTAACAAATTGTTGTTTGATATATTTTGCTGCTTTCTCAGCTCATAATTATTCTGTGAAAAGTGTCTCAAAATTGCTCATCTTTTTGGTAAAGATTGTTTCCAAATGCTTTTGCGGAAAGTACTTGAAACTCAGATTTGATTGGATGCACAGTTCATATGACATGTTTATTTCCTGCTTGGATGGAGTAAAACTTTTAGGATTAGATTTCTGATGAGAATACTCAGGAGTATGAGTCTGAAATTTATCTGCCATTAAATTCTGCATCATTTGATTTATAAGTCAGTGTTTCTCTGAATATTGCTATCATAGCCACTGGTGTGGCAAGCAAGCTTTTGTGGTTAGGGCATCAGGAAATCTGGATTAAA
The DNA here is from genome assembly GCA_007922195.1 of Podocnemis expansa. Classification (NCBI taxonomy): domain Eukaryota; kingdom Metazoa; phylum Chordata; order Testudines; family Podocnemididae; genus Podocnemis; species Podocnemis expansa. Next base: position 24,322,607 of record ML682018.1, read on the forward strand.
TTATTAACTCTGCCACAGACTAGCTGTGATTATTTTGGGCAAGTCACTCGACCTCTTTGCGTAGCAGTTTCCTGTGTGTACGAGGATAATAATTTTCTTTCCATCAGGGAAGGGCTCAGGTGTTACGGGTATGAGCGCCATAGAAAAACTAATGCAGAATGAAATAATAGAATATTCAACAAATTATTTGTGGGCCTATTTTTAGTAGCATTTGGCAGTTTGTATAGTGACAAATTCAAATCCAGCCCCAGTGTGCTGTGGCTTGTTAATATTTGGCAACTATTACTTGATCTTTAAGTGTGTAAAATGAACTGGTAGTCTAATAATAAGGTTTGTAGTTTGATAAATAGCCATGTCATATTCTCCCTAATAGTTACCTCTGTTGGCAATCCCTGCAAGGGAAGGTAAGCATTTGCAGAAGAATGGAAACAGGTCTAAGCTCCCAGTTCTCACTTTTATCAGAAGTCAGAATTCAAACACACAGGTATGGCAGTGTGGAAAAGCCCCCATAGTCGCAGCAGATGCAATACCAGTTCCATAGATAAATGGCATCTATTGCCATTCCTATACCGCCTATCAACCCTAAATTCAGTTCAGGGGTAGATCTACACTTGACAGTGGTATGCAGACTACATAGACTGCATTCTCCATCTCCCCCCCTCCCCGATTGGTACAAATAGCAGTGTAGATGATAAGGTATTGCTTAGATGAGTGGAGAAGAGACATTCTAGAGGCTTAGGGTATATACCCTCCACACCTGTCTATACCTGCCCCTGCAAGTGAGGACCAGGTCTAAAAGACTTCCAGTTCTGATAAAATATTGCAGCATGGATGCTTTTTGTTATGTACCTATCTTATGAATTTCTGATAAGTAAACATGTTTGTAAACTAGCCCTAACTGACATTATTGTGCCCAGTTTTTTTCCTCATTTATGCAAGTACAGCTGTACTGACATAGGAGAACTACTTCTGATCTCATGCAATCCAGTAATGAATTTTCCATTAAGTTTAGTGAAACCAGAATTTGGTCCATTGTATAACAGAATAACATTTTTATCTGTAAACTATTTAATTTGATGTATTTTCAAATGTGCGTTTTTAGCATGTCAGAGCTGTCATTGTATGGAATAAACTAGAAGACAAATGGCATGATAAAACTGTTCTCATTTAACATTTCTTTTTTTAATCATGTAGGTCTCCAGATGATGGCAGGTAAAGGCAACATTTGTATACATATTGTCATAGTGTAGATTGAGAAATGCTTGTTAGTTGCAGGAGACTACCTGTTGTTATGTCAGTGTGGTTGTGGCTCCAGAATGAAGGAGACATCCAGTAAAAATAACATCCCTTGCTGTAGACTTGCTACAAGTAGCTGAACTGTTTTAGGATCAAATAATCTAATCCAATTTGCTTTTTTAACTTGTAATCAGAGTTGCATAGGAAACTCTGCCTAAATATGAATCAATCAGTGAGCTATGTTTCTTGCAGGAATCTTGCTGGAAAGCAAAGAAACTTGCTTAACTTCTATTTACCATTTTTTCCCTTGCAATTTGTGGCAGGGTACCTAGATCAAACTCCATTTAACTATGTTAAGGCCAATGTGGATGCAAATCTCAGTGGAAATTGTTATTAATCTTCTTCTGCTGGAAAGAGGGATCAACACAGGCCTATTTGGGGAATATAACTCGTGTGTAAAATGAACCTCAACAAATTATATTTTCATATATAGTATAATACTATAATTAATATGCATGCATGTTACAGGGAATTAATACTTGATCTTTAATGGCTTCAGAGCCCATAGTTCAACCTTTTGTTAGAGATTTCCTAATAGGCAATCAAATAGGGAGCACTCTTTGAAGCCCTTATTCATTTGAATTAATACTGGCTTTAAAGAGTACTTTCTCTGATACCTTGTCAGGAACTTCCCTGACACAAAGTCAATGAACTGTGGGCTCATAATCAATTAAAAGGACCAAGTGTCATCCCTTCTAATGTACATCTTGATACAAAATGTGTCTCAGACTAGGTGATCATACTGGTCCTGTCTGACCTCAGAATCTATGAGTTTCCATGAAAAAGCTTGATAGAGAAGAAACATTTGATTTTAGAAGATGGCTTGAAAAAAATAAATCTGTGGACAATTAGCAGAGTATTAAAGCCACCCCCGATAACCATGCCCTTCTCCAAGAAAGGATGCACAAAAGTATTCAGGGAAACTCTGCTCTAAGCAGCAACTGTTTGGGTCCTGTTCAAGCAGATGCCAGAGGAATTATTAGTTGCCATTAATATGGCAGCTGACAGTTTGGATTTATTAAATCTAGATACGATTCTTGTCCAGCCTATCGGGTTCTGATTTTTGCTTTGCCTTTTCACTTTTGTGCTCTGGTTCCATTCCCCTTATTGATACTTGTCCATTATTTGCCTATAATGGCTGAAATTCAGAGAATATGACAACAGTAAAACTCCAGCAGAGTTGTGGTTTTAGTACAGGTGCATTTGAAGCTTGCACCTCAACTGAGTTTAACTCTGCAGGCCTCTCTAAGCCCAGCCGTTGTTTAGCAATGTACTCTAGCTCTAGGGTAGGAAGGAAAAACCTGTCTTCGGGGCAAAGTTTCCTTACACTTCATAGACTATCCCATTTTTCTCACAGTAAACTTTGTACAGCTGAAGTGTGATGTATTAACTAAAGCTCCCTAGTGCTATGCTTTGTGTATAGTAAATTTGATTTCCGTACGTGCGTGTGGGAAAGTAAATCCAAACATGCTCCTGAGAAGAAAATTCAGAAAACAGAGAATGACAGATGTAAACAATTTAGCTGTTCAGATTTACAAAACAAATTCTTCTCAATGAAGATAAATGAGAGGAAACTACATTTTTATAAATAGGCAATTTTCTGGACACATGGGAGAATATAAACACAACTTTGGATCTAGCAAAAGCACTGTTTAAAGAAAGTTTAAAATGCACAACCTGCCCACCAGGGATGATCAAGGGGGTGTGTGTGTGTGTGTGTGTGTGTGTTACATTTTCCCAGACTAATTTCATGCTTCAAAGCCATTCATGGAGTTGACTAGATCTAGTGAAAATCTTATCACTGCATACATGAAGTAGTTCCACTTCTGAATATTGATTGGCCCTGTATATAATTATGACATAAAGCCACATCTTTGGTCTTGTCATGATGTTAGAGCCACCAAATTAAAATCTGATATTTCCATCTCTGAAGATTTTGCTACTAAGACTGTGATATATTTTGCAGTGATGCAAAATAAGCCAGACTAACATAAAAATAATTAAAAATATTTAACGAAAGACCCCTTTAAACTGCTGTATCTTTTTTAAATGTAAGATCTGGATCTTCAAAACAACCAGAAAGCATAGTGTAGCTGGCAAACCGCTTAGCTCTGACCTGTAGTTTTTTTTTTTTTCCCCTTTATAAAACCACAGCGGTGTGGAGGTTCACTACGCTGTCATGTTTGTTGGGGAAGCCATCAGCAATGCCACTTTGGATCTTATTAACCTTCATTCCAACAAAGTGGAGGACAACTCCATCCTGGAAATTGAGGATAACCCAACTATTGTTTACACTATCCGTGACTTCAGAACTTACATTGCTGAAATCCTTCAAAAGAACTCTTTCTTTGAAAACGTCTCTTTGACCTTGGACCCTGACTCTCTCCAGCTCATAAATGGTGTGTATTACTTGAGAAATGCTGTGATGTGTTAATCAGAATTTATTTTTTAAAAAGATGACGGGTGTGGATTGGGTGAAAGGGAGCAAGTTTCTCCTGGTGCTATCAATATCAAAAACAGAGCAGTAGTGATGATAGCCCATATTAGCCTCTCTAAATTATTTGAACACAGTGGGGTACAACTTCTAAGGAGTGGATTGGTGGTTTCAATCATATGTCAGTAACTAGAAGGCAACACAGTCTCCACCCAAAAATATACTTGGTGTGATATGGTAAATCTTCTTCCAGAGGGATGATGCTGATTACATTCTCTAAGGGTGACATGCCAGCCCTGTGCAGAAAGTAGCACAGAGGGCCTAGTGCAGGCTTACATGGCTCTTGAATGGTGCATAGGCCCTCTGCACTAAGGTAAATTTCAGCCTGGTAACACTGAGTTGGACCCTGGCAGCACTGACACTGCTTGGGAAGTGCTGTCTTGTCAACATTCTTCCTGTTGCTAGTGGAAATTATCTACCTACAATCATCCTCTAGCCTTGCGTCAGATGTGACTGGTAAAGTGAGTTCTAGAATCACAATCATTCTGGAGAGCCCTTTGAAGAGAACCCATCGCAAACTTACTTGCATGGGGTGGGAAAATGAACGAGGGTTTTAGTCCATAGTGCCCTGATGCTTGTACTTAAACAACTTGCCTGCAGAACTAGCTCAACCTTTCACTGGATTCTTGAAGTGTAAATTGGGACAATGTGTTGGACAGTGAACATCTTCAAATGCTGCATGTTTTCCTTATCTGCTTTTAATTATTCTCAGGATCTCCCCAGCGGCGACTGCATTTACAGGCTCTAAAAAACAAACACAAAAAATTGGCATCATCTCATATAAACTATAACAAAAATTCTGTATGAACTGTGATTTAACAACCTATTGTTTCTTTTATTCCCCCAGTGAAAGAAGTTTTCTCCCCTGTACCTGAAGACCCTTCCAGCATTACTGAAAATCCTATTGTTCTTGAGTCCCCAGGAGTTGATGTTGTAAGTACATTTCTGAACTGCATTCTCATTCTAGTGACTCTGGTTTGTCCTCTAGCCACCTTCTTACAAACTTATCCTAATAGTTTAATTCTATAAGGTGAATTGCATAGGCAAAATCCAAAAACAGTGCTCCTTGTCATGTTTAAAATACTGCTCAGAGATACACACAGTACAGAGGTAAATAATCAGAATTCTGTCTTGAAAGTCGTTCTTTTGGGAAATATTTCATTTTAAGGGAGTGACATGCTCCCTGCAAGAGAGCCTGATCTGTTCTCTTTCAGTAGCAGTCAGCACTGTGTACTTGTTATAGCCTGCCTGTCTACCTCTTCATTTAGGAATTACCTTTTGGTTTCTTGTAATGTTTTGCTTCTGTACAGCTTCATAGGGAAAGGATGGTCTTCACAATTGGAGAATATATGTATCATTTTGGCCTTTACTTAGAATAGAAGTGGTAGATGTGGGGGTAAATTTGCCCATGGAAGAGATGAGATTAAAATAGAACTTCTGCTCCTCCTCTCATTAAAAAGTGGAGTTCAATTATTATAAAAACAAAAAGGAAATATCTATCTCAGTAAATAGCAAAGGAAATATAGAAAAATAGTGGACATCAGTTCCATTTTTATATGCCCAAGCTAGCTCCAAAGTTGAAGGCATTTATGATGATACTTCAAAATCTGTGTATAGAGAGAAGCTCAAATTGAGCCACCAAATTCAGACTGTGCTTCTGAATATCCCTGAATTTGGTGGTGATCAGAGTAAGGTTTTTATCTGACCCATTATGCAGATAATTCTGTGAGCTTAAACACTTAAGTCCTCACTCAAGTAAAACTCCCACTGACTTCATACAAGTCAAAGATTCTTGTTATGGTGTATATTATATTAACATATGTTAGTATCACTGAGTTCAGGGGGAATCTTGGAGTAAGTGAAGGCTTCAGAAATAAACATATGCAACCTTGAAATTTACATGGAGTTGACCTAACAGATTGTGGTGAAAAGCATGAGTGTATTGGCTAACTTGTAGAGATTGGTTTTCTATATTGTATATTTACGGTGTTCACTTTCTGCAAATGTTCCAGCAAATGAAGTTATTGGCAGGAAAGTTTGCAGCAACAGTGAATTTTAAGTGGTTTTTGAGAATATTTTCTGGAAGCAAATTATGAGCTTGTAAAAGTGAGTATTTGTACCAGAAACAAGATACTAGCAGTTTGTCAAGTAATGGTCCTTATGCGGATTCCATAAGAGGGTGTTCATGTGCACCATGCACTGGAACTGGTTGAGGTAGTCTTCATTGACCTCTGTCTGCATTACTTGTAGTCCATGTGATGAGTCCTGAGGTTTTAATGAGACTATGAGAGTCAACCCCGTCTGTTCTTTCTTATCATTGCATGGCCAGAGTCAGAATACCCCTCTTCTTCACCTTTTGCTCTGTGTAGAAAAATTATTATATATTTAGTTTTATCATTGTAGATAGGTTTTTTGTTTGTAGTAATTACATGTCTGTAGTTATCATGTTTTAGGTTTGTCAGTCTACCGCCATTCAATTCCATCCAGGTGTCCTACCCATTCTGGTGGATTATGTCCTGACTAGTGGGGATTAAGAACTGTTATTCATGCCCACAATCCTTCTCAGCAAACAACAAACACCAACACTATCTTTGCTGCCCAGTGTTCTACTGACAATCCTTCCCATTGCAAACTTGTGAGGCTAGAGAACTTAGACCATGTGAACACCTCATGGAGGAGGCGATGCGTTTGAGAGTGTGCTCAGAGGTGGCATCGATGAACTCACTAGAATGCTCAGCCATATCAGCGGTGAATGTGCCCCCACTAGGATGATGCTGGCAGTACCAATAGTACCTCGTAAAAGCCACTTTGCTCATGAGAAGCACAGCCATGTTCACAAGGGGAAATCCCCAAGAGAGAACCGCCTTCCAAGAGCACTTTTACCTGCTTGAACCAAGACAAACCCAGTGGGAAGTCACACATTGACACAACAGTGTCTGCTTCAAAGAAATCTAAAGCAGAGCAGAGAACCAAACATCGTGACAGACAGGAGTCTTCTACCACTTTGACCATTGGTGCACCACCAGAGCCCCTGGCTTCATCCCCTCCGTTGGGTCTGTCAAGCTTGTTATGCCTGGTACCAAGCTCATTCCTGCTACCATGCACACCGGGTGGATTATCACCCTTGATGCCCACAGCAGGAGTTCTTTTGCCTGTTGAAGTCTCCTTGCTATAGCACAGATCACCTGGTATTGTGCTGTGGACGAAATGCTGCTGTTGTATCAAGCATCTATCAGACGGCCTGGAGAGACATCACAAACCTTACCCACATCGCTGGTTGTACTAACTCTGATGGCACTGCCCTTCCTGGAACAGCGGTTAAAAACAGACTGATTCTTGGAACTGGGCCTGACCTTACTGGCATGTTCAAAGCCCACAACTGCAGTGCCTAGTGCCCACACCAACATATGCACAACCAGAAGAGCAGTGCTTCCAATACCTACACAGCCTACTAGCAAAAATGGACCAGTATGCTTGGTCCTGTCAGCATCGTCGGGACCCCTATCATGTCTGTGGAGTGTTGGCGCCTCCCCAGGACAGACCTTTATCAGAGCATGTTGCCCTTCCCACTGTTTGAGGAATCACATAGCACCGTTATGCCTCGGGTACTGTCAGTACTGCTTGCACCCAGAGGGACAGCCAGCCCCAACTTGAGCATCATTGTCCCTTCCTCACTTTCACCACCAAAGGATCAGGGTCAGCATCAGGACCTATTGCGCCATCTTGAAGTGACCCTCAATCTGTCAGTAGAGGATGTGAAAGCCCCTATGATGAATTCCTAGATATCCTACAGCCACCAGTTTTTGTCCATGCTTTGTGCTACCAATCCATAATGCACTCCTTAAGCCAGCCTAAATGATCTGACACATGACATCCTGCATCCCAAAACCTAAGTGTGCAGAGAAGTGCTACATTGTTCCAGTCAAGTGATGCAGACTTTCTTTTCACGCGCCCACCACCCAACTCAGTAGTGGTCCAAGCAGCAACACAGTGCACCAGATAGCAATGCATCAGGATCACTCCTCCAAATAGAGCAACCAAGAAGCTTGAACTGATGGTGTGGAAGGTTTGTTCTAGAGCAGGCCCGCAGTTCTGTATTGCCAGCTGCCAAAACGTGCTGGCAAAGTATGACTTTAGGTCATATTTAAAATTGGTAGAATTCCAAGTCTTCCTTCCGAGGACAAATGAATAAAATTCAAGTCCCTCATCCAGGAGCTAGTGGCCAAGTTCACCCTCCAAGCAGCAGTCAGTGCTGCACACACATTAGCACACTCCCTATCCTCTGGGGTAATGCTTTTGAAGGGACTCCTGGCTACAAATGTCTGGTTTCTCTAAGGAAGTGTAAACCACTTTGGAGGACCTCTCCTTTGACAAACAAAAATTGTTGAGTGACAGGATAGATGAGAGTCTACAATCACTCAAAAGACTTTTGGGCCACGCTTTGCATGTTGGGCCTACATACACTGGCTCCTGCCTGCTACCAGCACCGTTGGTCTTTCTGACCCTGATACCCCATCTTTCAACCTTATCCTCTATGTCAGGAACAACCCCACTAATAAACACTTTCTTAACAACCCAGATTTTCTGCCGCCTCCACCTTCCATCACCACCCATTGAAACAACCCTTCTGACTCTGCCGTAGAGGATTGTGAACCCCTCCCCGCTCCACCCCCATGGTTTTCCCCAATAGTTTTTGAGGACTGTCTTGTTCTCTGTACTCACAGTTGGAGCAAGATTACCACCGCTTGATGGGCATTAGACCACATACACAGAGATACCTTACAGAGTTATAAATCTTAAGCATCTCTCTCAAATCCTCCAGGTAGGATTTCATCCAGATGCTGTTATTGGAACAGGTTGGGTTATCGAACGTGATATCTTTCTGGCAGCGGGAAATGGAATTTTTTTTTTTACTTTGCACGGACCTTTTCTGTTATATTAGTAAGCCTTTTGAATGACATTGGAAAAAAAACAGAACTTGCACTATAATATTAAGTGTATGAATATAGCATATTGTACCATAACAAGAATCTTTGAATCATATTAGTTGTCATAGCAACACCTATCCACATTAAATAAATGATGAAGTGCAGGTCCTGGCAACTGAGCCTTAATGCTTAGACGAATTGCATTGAAAAGTTATTGAGATCAGTTTTTATGTTTGCTCTTTTTTATACTTCACTAATCTTGAAAAAAAATGTTAATTTTACACACATTGGTGGTTTTTGCTTAAGATAGTTAGTTGAGCACATAAGTGGTATATATTAATTTTCAATGGATTGATACCTTGCAACTGCTAAAATAAAAACAGCCTAGAGAGATATCAGGATCAGAATACCTGCTAGTCATAAAAGTAGGAAAGGGTTAGGGCTGAATAAATAATTCAGAAGAAAACATCATATTGTTTGAAATATTATTGTCTTATTTACAAATTGTTCAAACAGAAAATAAAATTCTCAGATTAATCATTATTCTAAATTATTTCAGAATAATTCTTGGGTGTAGACTGTTTTTGGAGAATCTATTGTGAATATTCAGAATTTACACTCCAGTGGGTTCCTTACATAAAACATGTGCTGTTGCTTTTATTCAATTAGGCTATGTCTAAACCAAAAATCTTAGTTTGGGCTTGGTTAGTCCAAACTAAATAGTTTGAAAGCAGTTCAAACTAAGCATGTTTTTAGTTCAAACTAACTTTCAGCTTGAACTAGCTGCGCTTTTTTAGTTTGAACTAACTTTTTATTTCAAACTTATTTAGTTTGAACTAGCATGTCTCCATTGGGCTAGTTTGAATTAAAAATGCAAATGAGTTTGAACTAAGCAGTTACTTCAGACTCACAAGCTGAACTAACTAGTTTGAATTAACCATTGATTAGTTCAAACTAAATTTTTTTTAGTTTGAATTAGTCAAAGGCTAGTGTAGACAGGGTTGAAATTAGTTCAAATTAAGCAAGCTTAGTCTGGACTAATTTGCTAGTGTAAACCTAGCCTTATTTATAGTATGAATTATATAACTAACTGTGTCTAGCAGTGTGATTCTCTAGCATGGACTCCCCTCCTTGGATGAGGTTTCAGGGCCAGCACTAATGAATAACCTTGCAGGATAGGAATGCACACAGCACAGCTTGCAGGTTCTGCAACCAAATATGCAATTTGACATTGATAATTTGAGCTTAGATGAGTCTTTGAGTATTTATGCTAGTAAAACAAATGGCTGAGGAAAGTAAAAAAAGAAAGGACTACAAATGAGATTGAACCAGTATTTGCTTTTGAATTAAAATGAATATTTATTTAAGAAAAATTATCCACTCTTCACTTAGTTGCATTGGCCACCATCAGGGATTGATTAACTTTTACTAAAATTATTCTTATTTAAGTTACTAACAATTTTTCATGCCCCAGTTTTGTGTCATGTCATATATTACCATACACCTTGCGATATGAGCACTGATGTGCACATTGTCCACCTGCTCTAGTTTTCTGAACCAATGACTGGAAGTGTGGCTCCTCAATTCTAGTCAGAGTTATGACGTGCTGACCCCCACTCTGGTCTTGGTTAAATTATTTAATCTCTCTGCCTGATTTCCCTATGTGCAAAATGGGAGCAATACCTATCCTATCTCGCAGAGGTACTATGTGGACAGCTTAATGTTTAAAGGTCAAAAGTGATATTCAGTTTGATTGTCATAAAGTCCACAAGCTCATATGGTGTGGAAAAGAAAAGAAAAATCTGAAATCAATTTTTTCACCTTATATACTATTTGTTTATTTTCTGCATTTCATTCAGCTTGGAGATGAAAAGCACTATGTAAGTTTTAAGCCTTCTTCCTTTTATTATATATTCCACCTTCTTAAAAAGTATTTAAAAATTTTTAGAAAATTAAAAAGTTTTAAAATAAAGTATGTGGTGTTATCCAAATATGCCTACAAACCACAAGGGGGCAAATTTTCGTAGTCAGCCAAGGGATAGTTTGTAACACTGTTCTTTAACTGGTGGCTCAGGGGCCACCTCCAGCCTCTAAGGGCCTCTCATTTGGCCTACACCTGAGCATCAGCTGTTTCTTCTTGCCTGCTTGGAAGCAGCAGTCAAGCTTTCTCCAACATTCCTCAGAAGCTTAGCCTATTTTTGTAGGAAGGGTGGGGGGAAGAACTGAAGAAACCTCTCAGCCTTATTTATAGTATGAATTGTATAACTGTGTCCAGCAGTGTGATTCTCTAGCATGGACTCCTCTCCTTGGATGAGGTCCCAGGGCCAGCACTAATGAATAACATTGCAGGAAAGGGACGCACATAGCACAGCTTGCAGGTTCTGCAACCAAATATGCAATTTGAAATTGATAATTTGAGCTTGGAGCAGAAAGAGCCGTGCAGCTCATGCCAGTTCCACTCCCCGTTTCTTCCCGGAAGACAGCCAGAGAGAAAAACTGATGTGGCCTAGAGGGCTGGGAAAATGGGAGGTGCTAGAATGTAGAACTGATGGAGCTTGGGCAGATGGCCTCCAATTTATTTTTCTTTCTTTATCATTATGCCATGTATTTAATTTACATTTAAGCACACTGAAGCTAGATTGTGTTGATACGTTTTGACTGCTGTTGATACGCTTTACTTAGGTGCTTATGTGACATAGAGCAATCACTATTTGACATGTGCTCCTCAGTTAACATGATGGCCTGCTGCACAGTAGTTTTTCAACCAAAAAAACACACACAGAGGAACCATGAAAATGTCATGCTATAAGAAAAGGAAATTATATGCCTGTTCATTTCGTTTCTTGTGAGTTTAATTACCAGTTTTCAATTTCAGCTTTAATAGAATTAAAGTGAATAGAATCCTGTTTAAATTAGCACTAAGCATATTTGTATAAATATTTTTTGCAAGATTTAATTGGAATATTGTCTACTACTACACTTATCTTTTTATTTTGAGATGAATGAATACAATCTGGCACACTACCTTTGATGGTTGGTGTCATTGGCCTGCGGTACCATCCCTGTAAAGTAAATACGTGGACAGCCCTTTGGCCCTAGAGAGAGTCCTGCAGCCTGCCAAGATGGGCAAGTTGCCTTATCTGGTCCATGAAAAAAATGTAATTAAATAGCACTGGCTTGTAACACATCAGTAAATTCTTTCCACTAATAAAAGGAAAACAGATGTTGGGAGATGGCAATCATTCTGACCCCACATTATCCTCCTGCTAGTGAATATCACTTTCAAAGGAATACTGGGCTGACTTAACATAGAGGTCACATTCATGATGATATATGCAACCTTGTCTCCATAACTCACTATCCAAGGCTCCAGTTTCTAATCCTTACACTTCAGAGCCTGTTGATTTTGTACGTTACCCCCCTCAGGGGAAACAGAAGTCCATCAAGCAGAAGCTGCTGCTAGTTAATAGTTACTACTTGTATTATGTACAGTCCTTTTGTAGATTATAGTCACACAAAATAGGTTATTATGGATTTGTCTTTCAGGATAATGCCCTTTTAGCTGAGCGGCCCTCTGCAGACAGCTCAACTGCAAGCAGCATCTTACCGCTTGATTTCACCAAACCAAGTTTCGCCTTTGAGAAAGAACAGTCCAATGGCAATGAAATCTGGTTAAGATCAGATAACCTGGATTCTGACATCAATGCTACTTCAACACCAAAGGCTGATCTCTCTTTTTCCCCTGGTGGGATTATTCTAGACGAAAGGAGCCAGACTTTTCATTCTTTCACGCCATCCATATTAGAAAGTGGGTCTCCTGTGGACTCTCAAGAATGGCTGTCTATCCCTGCTTCTTTAGAAGTTGGTAAGTTACTTCACTTCATTTATTAACGTTAAAGTCTATATGATGTTACCTTGCACTCAGGAGACAGGGCCATCCAAAACAGCGTCTTAAAAATGCTTAGAGGTATGACAAAACTTTTATATATTCAGTCAGGTTCATCTTCGGTGTGGGTTTGTAAGTAAGTAAGTAAAAGAGACCAACTTATAAATCTCAATGAGTATAGCAACTAATCGGGCCTGCCTGTTCCTGAAGAAATGAATGCTGTATGTGTTACTCCTGTTATTCCATTTCACAGAAACATAGTCAAATAGTTTTAGTTGGACACAAAAGTAGAGAAATCCACCATAGATCTAATTTTGGCATGTGAGGACAGAAATGGGTTTAATGGGAAAAACAGTAACTGATCCTTGGGGAGATAAGAGAAATAGAGTCTGGCAAGCTAAAATTGAAAAAGCCACAATTAATTGAAAATTGTTGACTTTATGTTTGAAGATGGAGTGTCGGAAGACTTTCTTCTTCCTTCCAGTCTACATCCTGCTCTTGTACCAAAAGAAATGCCATCCACAGACAATCCTCTGACATCTATAACAACAATGGCCTCTTCATCAGTACTAGAGCCTAACAATGAAGAAGTGTTGTCTACTGCAAACGCAGGAGAAGCCATGCCCATTGATGTGGACGCCATAACCCATGACAGTCTGGAGGAGGAAGAGGTATATCTAGAGGTGAACCCTCTACAACCTGATCTGTATCCAGGAGGAGAAGTCACATATGAGGATGGATCTGGGTCAGCCTTTGATGCTTCAGGACAAGAGGCATGGCCATGGGGGACAGCAACAGTAAAGCCAGATTCCTACCATCTTCTAGAAAGCTGGCTGAATGATAAAAATGAATCTCTGTTAATCAGAGATGAGGATATTCCTGAGGTACAGATCCTAGATTATATCATTGACTCTGTAGAGGAATTAAATGGTAATCTTTCCGAAGATAAGGATGGAGGCATGAGCAATGCTGGAAGGGAATTTCCTGACTACTCTGAATCAAATGTACCTGGACTTTCAGAAACTGCGACTCAGCAGGTGCCTGTATTATGGACACAAGAAACCTTGAATGTGGAACTGTCCATGCCAACGTCAGAAGCATCAGGCATGTATGATTATTCTTCATCCTTTGCATTGGAGCCATTTGTGGACTATTCCTCTCTTGATATACCAGATGAAGAAACCTCCGTTTCACCACATGAGAAAGATACTTCTGTAGAAGGTCATCCCCTTACAACTACAGGGTCATTCAGCATAGAACAGTCTGAAGATTCCAGTGAGGATTATCAAATCACTTATGAAGAAGCAAAAAACCAAAACAAAGGGGAGAGACCGTCAGAAGAATTATCCACAATAGCTCAATCAGGTATAGCTGTTACAACAGGACACCAAGACAAGAATTCATCTTGGACTGGGCTCCCCAAACCAGAAATAGTCCTGACAACAACTCCTATTGTGGAAAAAACATTCACTGATGTTTCCATGGAGGGGCAGCAAACTCCAGATTTTCAGTTGACAGCTCAGGAAGTTTCTGGATCAGTTTCTGTGCAACCAGTAAATATTGAGCCTACTCACAACATTGAAGGGGTATCTGAGAAACCTGCAGATCAAGACTTGCAATCTGAAGCACAGACAATAGGTGAAGTTTCAACCCTATCTCCTTATTTATTAGAACTTGCCACTGGATCAGAGGACTTCACTGAAGAGTCTAGTACAGACCACAACACTGGTACCTCTAGTAGCTTAAATATGGCAATGGGTTCTTTTGCTACAGTGACTGTAACAAGGAATCCTATTGGTCCTCTGTCCAGTTTCCCTACTCTACAACATACAGTATCTCAGCCTACAGTTAGCTCAACAAAGCTGGGGGAGGACATGACTACAAGCACACAGGACACTTCAGTGGGGCTGGATCATGTGGGCACAATGTACTATCCTCCTGAGATGAACCAGGAAGAAAGTAGTATGACTGGCAGTCGCATGGAGCTATCTACTAAAGTCCACTCCACAGAGATGGCCAGTGTAGCTTGGCCTACTCATGCAAATCTCAACACTACCATATCTGGACGAGCTTTAGTGGTGTTCTTTAGCCTACGGGTTACCAACATGATGTTTTCGGAGGACCTATTCAATAAAAATTCCCCTGAATATAAGGCACTGGAGCAACGATTCTTAGAACTGGTAATATTCACTTTATAATAAATATCTTTTACTAGCAGCTATTATCCACCATAAGTTTAAAAACCTCTTCCTGGAGTAATCTAAGGAAAGAGAAAAATTGTTTGCAAATAAATTACAGCAGCCTAGTACCTCCCACAGGTTTTGAGTAACTCATACTGATGTTAATGGATGTTACTTTTATCCTGTAGTGAGAGAATTTGGTCAACAAATCTCAAGCTTTTATTTGCATATTATTGTCTCAGATTCTGACATTTCACTTGTATGGGACACATTTACCAAGGCAAAAATAAGTCTCAAGTACTTTAGGAATATTGGGACAAATTATTGGCTGTGTAGTTTAACAGTCTCTTTTGGATCCTTGTGTTTACATTTTCAAAGAGTGTCTTCATTTGCTTTGCTGAAAGGTGATAAGTAAAATAATTGGGGGTATAGGGTAGTACTTCACTGGAGGCTTTCACCTTTTTTAAGATGCTTATTTTGGGAAAGCACCTATTCTATTAATTGTGAATCTCAATGAGATAAGCTGCTCGTGTTACACTTTATCATTCGACAATTAGTATATTTTTGTATTTCCTATATTGCAGCTGGTTCCCTACCTCCAGTCCAATCTAACAGGTTTCCAGAATCTTGAAATCCTGAACTTCAGAAATGGCAGTATTGTGGTGAACAGCCGAATGAAGTTTGAAAAACCTGTGCCTCGTAATGTCACTAATGCTGTCTATATAATTCTGGAAGACTTCTGCAACACTGCCTATCAGACTATGAACCTGGCCATTGACAAGTACTCTCTGGATGTGGAATCAGGTAATGATAGTGGGAATTCAGAAACTCAGCAGATTTTCTCAGTGTCCCAGAGCCTTAGACAAGAGCACCTATCACTCTTTTCAGTCTTGGTGTTAGCAGAGATTTTAAACTCTGGCAACCAGTCTGTTTAGCAGGGCATAGTAATGCAAAATGGGATCAAGATCCACCAAAACCTTGGTGTCTTCCAGAGAAATTCTGGACCACGTTCAGTGCTGAGTTACACTCTGACTCCACCAACTTCACTGAGGTTTCAGGCAGAGGGAAAGTTAAAACAAAAAATTTGGTCCCTACTTTTCTTAGACTCTCCTACCTCCCAAATCAGGCTCATGTTCCTGGCTCCCTCCTTTGGTTGGTCTCCTCCAGACAGTTCTTCTTAGACAGGAAGAATCTTTTCCCATAAATAACTTATTCAAGAGCTTATCTACACTGGGAAATTGCTTCATGTTAGAGCTCATTGAGTTGTGGCATCAGTACAATGTCAAGCACTCACTTCAGGTAGCATGGGTTGTGTTTAACATCCCGTCAGCTGCTCCTGGTTCACTGTAATAAACATGTTAATTACTATGACTGCTCAGGGTCCCCTGCTAATATGGAATAACTTATTAATGTAGACAGACTCCAAGTCGCATTTCTATCTTCTGGCCATTCTTTACTTTGGAATTCTGGGTCTGGTCTAAGTAAAAAATGAAAAAGACCTTCCCATAACTGATTCTTCTGGTTAAGTGAGGGAAACAAATCTGCTCTCTATTTCTCTTCCTCTGTTTCCAGAGATATTTGTATAAAAACAAGATCCCCAGGAGATACTGTCTCACAATACAATGCTTGCAATTCAAGAGTCAGTATTTGCCAACAATTAGCATAGATTAGTAACTGAGAGAGAATTTCTCCTATGCTAAAAAAAGAAATAAAGACTCCCAAAAGAAAGAGTGGGAGATACTGTCTAGTTTGGTTAGAAACTCATCAGTATTGATTTTTAAACTGGTTTTCTTTGTAACAAGTAAGGTCATTTCCTGGTTCAGAGTACAGTGTGATATGGTATAGATATGGGATCAGGTCGGTCTTCTGTATGTGCTCAACACTGCACATACTGCAAGAACACAAACAAACTTCCTACACACTCCTCTGGCCTGTAGTGTAGAACTTCTTTATAGTGATGTGTGCTTAAATTCAGCCATATTTGAAGTAAAGAGTAACTTGGACAAATGGCAGGAGTTCCAATGATAGAAAGCATGGGAGAGAGAGCCTAGTCTAGGTGGAAAGAGAACCAGAATGAAAGGCAGGAGACTTGCGTTCTATGCTCAGCTCTTCCAGTGACTCACTGTCTGGTGTTGAGCGAGTCACTTCAATGGGAAAGAGGGGTACAAGGATGTTTATGCCATTTATTCTCTTTGGCAAAGCTCTCTGGGATACATGCCATAAAAGAAAATTATTATATTTGTACTAAGAATGACCATCAGTCTTGTATGATCTCCTTGGTTGGTTTTCAGTGTGGTAGTTGGCACTCTACTCATTGACATGGAACAGGGCAGCTAGCTAGAACCATCCCATCTGTTATCTTCATTTTCTGCCTGCCTGTGTTCTCAGGAGATCAAGCTGACCCTTGCAAGTTTCAAGCCTGCAATGAATTCTCTGAATGCTTAGTAAACCGCTGGAGTGGTGAGGCAGAGTGTGTGTGTTATCCTGGCTATCTAAGCATTGAAGGATTGCCCTGTAATAGTGTCTGTGACCTGCAGCCAGACTTTTGCCAAAATGATGGCAAGTGCGACATAATCCCAGGACAAGGGGCAATATGTAGGTATGTCATTTTTTTTCTTTTAGTGGTTTTCAGAAGCAAGAAGTACAAACCTTTTTGTTTCCCTTTCCTTGATCCCAAAACACACCAAGTACAAGATTGTCAAGGCATAATGTTATGTTTTAGGAAAGAGGTCCTAATGATTAACACTTAGTCTGTAGTTTGGGAGAAGGTCACAGAAGGTGATTTAGAGATTAGGAATGGAATCCTTGAAGTCAGTGGTAATTTTGCCATTAACTTCAGTGGAGCCAATATTTCACACTAGCAGAGGTAGACTTTTTTGCAGATCTTGGTTTCCACTGAAAAGACAGGATTACTCAGTAGATAAAATGACTGGAAGGTAGATTAATCCAAAATGAGTGGTGGAAGAGAACCGTTAGATCTGCTCCATTGCTGTTCAACATAGGCTACATACTCCAGAGGACTAATGTGCTAAAATGCTGCACATCTCGTAAAAGGTCAAATGGTTGATTCTTTTACAAAATTTGTATGTGTACGGTGGGTCTACTATCCTTGAGTTAAAAATGGTGCTGCCAATGGAGGAGAAGGATCAAAATGGAGGGGGAAAAAATCCTGTCTGAATTATCAAACAGCAAAACAAACAGAGCCATCTATGGTTGTAGCATTTACTTTCAGTTTTTGTGAGATATGGGCCTTCGCTGACAATCAGTCCATGTCAATGTGATGCCATACACCAATCTGTGGGCAACCGAGAATGATTAGTAACATGCACAGTAGGACAGCGAAGGCTAGACTTTACACTTTATAATTGGACATTAGTACCTTTTTGGTATCTGAGATCTGAGGCCTGATTCTGATCTCTCTTACACTGGTGTGAGTTGAAGTACTTTGTTGGCATTATTTTGATTTATGTAACTGTATGAGGAGAAGTAGGTTTAATAAGATTTTTGCTTTGCAATCAAATTGCTGTGTTTTTGGTACATATTAAAAATATTTAATTTTCTTCTAAGAAACCACTACAGTATTTAAAAATATATAAACATTAATTTCAAAGCAAGATTTTGGGTTAGAAGGAAGGGAGAGCCAAGAAAAAACAAACAAACAAACAAACATTATTATTTTACTAGAAAAAAATATTTGGGTATCAAGGTCTCAGCAATTATGGTAATACTTTACTCAAATAAGAGTTACAACAGCCAACATCAGAGAAATTAAATATACATTTTAAAGCTACAAAGAAAGATGTTTAAAAGATATCTTATAGATGAACAGTTCAGTCTTTTAATCATAGATATGTATTACAGATTTAATGAGTAGGTATCTGAAATCATATATAACAGGCATGGCCAAACTGTGGCTCGGGAGCCGCATGTGGCTCTTGAATGAACAAGTGGGGCTCCTAGAAGAACACCAGTGAATCAATTTAGTAGGTAAAAGTATATGGCTGTATGCCTCAGTGTGGCTCTTGAAGGTTTAATAATCAACTAGTATGGCTCTTGAGTTCCATGAGTTTGGCCACTCCTGATATATAATATAGACACACACAGACTTTTGTCAATCAACCTTTAAAATTTCTTATAAAATATAACCCAATGTATTTGTTAAGTAACACTCAGGTAAAATTATTAAAACAACCTTAATTGGCATGTCAGCAACAAAAAGTAATGCTTTGTTAAACACTGAAAAAAGCTCTAGTAGTCAAATGCCCCCTGATGTCTTGATTATTAATATTTAACTGTCTTGTTTTCTTGTCTTCTTTCTGTTTTCTTGCTGGCACGGGGGATTACAGATGTCGTGTGGGTGAGAACTGGTGGTACAGAGGAGAGCACTGTGAAGAATATGTGTCAGAACCATTGGTTGTGGGTATTGCAATTGCTTCAGTAGCTGGCTTCCTTCTTGTGGCATCTGCTGTCATTTTCTTCTTGGCCAGGACCCTTCGAGGCCAATACTCAAAAAGTGACACAGAGGAGTCATTAGGGTATGTAGAACATCTAAAGTTTTAGAGCACCATTGGCCATAGCAGCCATGGCTTCAATGCAAACCCCAAATTACAAACCCGAGTAACAAAAGATGGATACACTCAAAGGTTGCACAGAGAATCCTTATCATGTCTTTCAATTGACTTTCAAACACTGCTACAAGTGAGGACTGAAGTTCAGCCACCTAGCTTTCCTCTAAGCCTCTGTTTGCATGCAAATGCTGGATAAGTATGTCCAAAGTACTGGTCAGGTCAGATGATGTAGAAAATATGGAGCTGGACCAAAGCCAGAGTCAGCTCACTTCTTTTCTCATTGCTTTATCTGCACAAGAGCAATGGGTTTGCCTTCAACCCAGTATGAACAAACCCAAAGATCATGTAAGCAGTTGTTCAAAAGCCACTCTGTGGGACATGAGAGGGGAAATAACTGTTTTCAAGCACCTAAAAGGCTGTTAAGAGGAGGAGGGAGAAAAATTGTTCTCCTTAACTGGCTATGATAAGACAAGAAGCAATGTGCTTAAATTATGGCAAGGGAGGTTAAGGTTGGAGATTAGGCAAAAAAAATCCTAACTGTCAGGGTGATTAACCACTGGAATAGGTTGCCTAGGCAGGTTGTAGAATCTTTATCATTGGACATTTTTAAGAGCAGCTAGACAAATACCTGTCAGGTCTGGCTTAAGAGGGTGCTTGGCCCTGCCATGAGTGCAGGAGACTGGAATCAATGACCTCTTGTGGTCCCTTCCTGTTTCTATGATTTCTTGTAAAGAATGGAATGGAATTACTGAAGGCCATCCATCCATCTGTTCCTGATGGGGCAGATGTGTCAGCAGCATGAACAGTTGATTTTTATCTATTGCTAGGATGAGATAAGGTGTCATCACCAAGCTATAATGGTTTTTGACTTCTAAGCATGAAACTAGGTTGACTGAGGTCACAGAAGTCTCAGGACTAGAACATTGAGTTGTCACAGCCTTGTCAATCATCCTTCTTCACATTTGGATGCAAGTCATTCATTGTCAAAATGCTGTTTTTTGAGCCAAAGGCCTTACAATAGCTTTGTTAAGGACAGCTAGTACTTTCCTCCCAAAAAGGAGACATAGGCAATCTACACAGACTGTAAACCCACTTTTCCCATGGCTGCACTGTTTGAGAGGGACATCACTCAAACTTCACAATTGTTGCCTAGAGTATCCTGACGATCTAGTGATTCAGATTTTGGAGTGAACACTGCAGACTCCCAGTTCTTGACTTATGTATTTTTTTTTCCTTTCTCAGGAAGGGTGATAGCCTCTCATCCATTGAAAATGCAGTGAAGTACAACCCTATGTATGAGAGTGATACCACTGGCTACAACCACTACTATCGGAGATACCCACAGCTCACTTCATACAGTTCTACTAGTGCAGAGACATCCACAGACTACAGCAGCGAAGAGATAAGGCACATTTATGAACACAGTGAGCTCACTAAGGAGGTGGGTGACTTCATAGCTTTGCTCCTTACAGCAGGGACGTTGCTGGTGCCTGGCACACAGGGCACATGCCCCAAATGCCTGGGATGCCCTCTGCCTCTACTGGGCCCATCCCCGGCTGGGTATCCGAGTTCAGGCTGGCCACAGTGGAGCCTGCCTCTCCTGGGCTGGGCTGCCTGTAGCAGCCACTGTCTTGCCTGTCCCTGGCCAGGGATCGGGGGCCAGGCTGGCAGCAGGAGGAGCCCAGGGCGCCGCCTCTGGATTGGGCCAAGGAGGTGGAGCCTGGGCCCAGGGGGCAGAGCCCGTGCCTGGGTCTTGAGTCTTCCCCTGGGGCAACAATGCTCCTGCTTCACAGTGCTAGGTGGTGCTGAAGGGACTATGACTGAACCTTGTTAGGTGTCTTAAACTCCCCCACTTCTGCTCAGAACACAAGTTCTAGACTTGTGGCTGCACACACAATTGGTAGGGCGATGGCCTTCTGCACTTTTTGTCCCCTGTGCGTACACATATGTAGAGCCAGAGTCAGGCTTGTAATGAGTTTCACATGGTTGATTAGGAACACTTTTAAATAGTGATAATTTTGTGGGGCTTCTTTTAAAGCTATTCCTGTCCTAGCAAATGCACACGGCTTTAAGTTAAGTTTGTGTCCTCCCAGAAAGCCAATTGTTTTGGCTGCAAAGTCCATCCTTGGAGGAAGTAGTGTCTTCTTGAAGGGTTGGCCTACAGCTAAAAGCTTTCTGCCAGAGGCAGATATGATTTTGAATGTTCAGTTCTTACTAGAATCTTCTGCCAACGTTGGAAGTGTCTGGCTCATTCCCACATTTATGTATAAACAAGCAAAATGTTACAAGCAGTGACGATGCTAGTCTGGGAGTCTGCAGATGAGGGTTCTAGTCTCAGCTGTGCCAACCATCTGGTCAGGAAACCCTGAGCAAATCATATTTGTATCTGTTTCACAGATGGAGAAATGGGGTCAATGATAGGCAATGCCCCTGTATAAAATGTTCACAGATCTCAAAAGGGGATCTGTAACAGTAATAGTTGTAATTAAATGTAGGAGGGATGGTCCCAGGAAGGATGTTATCTGTATGTCTTATTTCATTGTTGAGGGGTTTAGCTAAAATATTTACTATTCAGTGTTTGAATAAAACTGATTTTACTTTAATTTCCCCCAGTTTTTAAATATGTATAGAAGACTTTCAGAAGTCTAAAATTATAAAGCTACAGCCATTTTTAGCATCATTATGGATTACCAGTAGTGGTGACCAACTTCATGCATCTGCATTCTATGTAAAAAGCTTTTTTGTCATTTTCTAAAAGAACATATGTAATGGAGTATACTGTCAGTAGCTAATAGCTGGGAAGAGTTTTTTAGCTGCATTTTCAATAGCACATTAGTGGTTTGTAGAGCTGACATAAGTACCGTAAACTACAGCAGTCATTCCTGCAGTCTATCATTGTAGGGCAATTGTTCACTCACACCACTGTAAATTGTGAATAATTCCACTGAAGTCTATAGTAATAACTGGTAAAGACAAGAATCAGACTCAATTATTGAACATTCTGTTTCTGTATATCGAACCATTGAGGGTAAAAGATTTTGCTATGTCACTTTCTCCATTCATAATCTCTTTACTCTTACTACATTGTATTAATGCTTATACATATATTAGCAGACACTCACTAATTTTGAAGATCCAAAGGGGCAGCCATGTTAGGCTAGTTTGGGATTTTCTCCCACGAAAGCTCATCCAATAAATATATTTGTTAGGCTTTAATTGTCACATCACATGACTCCTTGTTTGTTTTAATTTTGAAGAGTTGCTTCCGTTTCAATAAGAAAACAATTGCTAGAGTCCATTTTTAAAGTGTTCTGAAAATTATTTTTCTGAATACTATCTAGGCTTAGTAATTTTTAAAATGTGCCCATTTCCAATATTTTTTCCTTCACTAGTTAATTGTAATGTGGGCTGAAACTGGTCCAATTTTTTAATGTTATTCTGTAGTATTTATTGCTGTGCATTTTATTTTGGTTCTTATAATAATGTGTGTTTCGTCTTGTAGGAAATTCAGGACAGAATACGGATTATAGAACTTTATGCGAAAGATCGGCAGTTTGCAGAGTTTGTTAGACAACATCAAATGTGAGTGAAATTATTTTTTTCTGAGTAACACTTTTGAAGTTTTTCATGTGCTCTGCTCTACTATATTGACAGTTCCTTCTTTTTTAAAGTGAGGCGGGTTGTTTTGGGTGGTAGCGAGATGGTGATTACAGTTCGGTTGCTGATGTACGGTTGGACTTTGGATACATCACTTCCCATTTTTGTCCCAGTTTCCCTATTGAAAAGTGGGCATAATAATAATCCAGACACAATGCAAGTGCTGTAGCTAGTATAGACTTGATTGTGTTTCCCTCTCTCAGGCTAGCATCCCATTAATTTCAGTGAAAATCTTGCTAGAATAAGAACGGTAAGATCAAGACTTAATGCCTGTGCAATATATTGAAAATGCTATGAAACAGCTAAGTATTTATATTAATTCCCCTTAAATTTAGTTAGTCATTGACACTGTATTACTGTATAGAGAGCTTGCTTTATTGCTTGGCCTTTAGACTAACTATATACTCAGACCAGATATCCTAGGCTACTTCCATAATGGAATAGGTTAATATTTACTACAGCTGAATATGAGCGACCTTAAACCTGCGTACTACAGTGTACTAATTGGGGAACAATCCTTGACAAACAACAGTTGGGAAATTTGGTTTCTATTCCTAAGAAGAAATGATAAAATCAATAATATCCTTGCTGTCCCAGGATAAAATACTAGTTGTAGCACACCACAGATTATATTGTGCATTATGCTCATTGAACTACTTTGTTGCCAATGTACAACGGAGATTTGGTCTGAGTATGTGGATCAGAGGAAGAGTTTCCCAAGATATGTGACAGGGTGGGATTCCCAGATAAACAACTGTTAGAGGCAGAGGTTCATCATGGAAAGAGTGGTGAGTCTAGGACTGTTGCTTGTAGCTGGACAGAAGCGTAAGTTTTCAGGATTGTGAATTTTGGGAACTCAGCACACAGCATTTAGGTTCCTCTAAGACAGCCCAGACCCTTCTGTTGGGTGCATGTGACCCAACATGACACAGCCTCCTCCCTTGCTGCCAAATCCAGCACCCCCTACCAGGAAGCTCTTGCAGTGTTCCAGCTCTGGGATAGCTGCTAATGCTCTGTGACACAACAGTTGAGAACTGTTGCTCTAAGATGTATCAACTTGAGCATCCAAAAAGAGTCAGCTCAAAGTAGAGCGAGAAGAAGCAGCAAATGGGTACTAGAGAGGTGTCTGACATTAAAATAATCAGTAGTTTTCCTTTAAAAATTGGAGTTTGAAAACTGTCAGGCAAGAAAATCTTAGTGAGTACTTCCTGAGTTCTTCAGATTCAACAGTGCAAAGAACTCAGCACTTCTAGTCACTGGTAGAATATTATCTGGACCCTTGTGTGCAATAAAATGACCAGCTTGTCATGTTAACATGAGATCAGCTTCTACAGCTTTGGGAACTTAAGACTCCCACCACCACCACCTATAAAGGCTTGCTCTTGGAAAGTCTACTAGATTACTTTCAGCTGGTTCTAGTATAGAGCCACCTACAGAGCCCTATCTCTAACTCATGCTAAATATGTTTTAATTCTCATATTTTAGGATTTCTGTAAATAGGGTTCTAAATTCTACTTCCTGGTGCACAACAAAAATTACTAGGTAACAGATCAAACAAATTCTGCTAAAACTTGCCATTCAAGTTATAACTGCAGGAGTTTTGTACCTTCATCAAGGTACAACTGATTTCTAATTAGTGTAGTTAAATGTCTACAAAGGCTTGCAATGATTAAGAATTGATCCAAACAGTTAATAAACTCCTATGACTGTCTACCTCTTCCATTATTGCTATTTTAGATTTCTGAATGTTTGAAACATCTGTTATTCAAACATATTGGAGTAAAATATTTCAAGGTACTAGATTAAAAACAAAGATCTGTCAGCTACAGAAACAAAATGTTGTGGGGTCAAGAACTCAGGAATTTCAAATGCTGAAATTCCTTTAATTCAAAGTAATTGTGGCCTGAATCTAAAATGAACATCTTTTAAGCTTCCACAGCTGAAAAGCAAGAAATGTCACCATTCTATGAAACAAAGCTTAGACTAGAGCTAAATCATTACTTGTCTGGTTTTATTTGTTGTTGTTGTTTTTTTTTTTTTCATTTCAGGAAGCTGCTTTAAAAAAAAATCGAAACAGTAGAACTCTTATGGAAGATGATGACCTTGTCGCCCTAGTAACCAGGGCTCAGATGTAACTGCAAAGTTACTTATAGTCTTTATATTATATGGATTTTAAACACTGCTGGTTGGGTACAGCTATTCTCTAAATGAATGGTTAACAGTAGGAATGTTTCTCTTTCTCTCTGGCTTATATGAATGCATTCACATTCCTAGAAGGTGACCAGAGGTCATGAAAGTTCACTTTTACTTACTTTAATCAAGGAAAAAGCATTTTCTCAATGGGACATTGAAAGTTTATCATGTATTTTCTCACCTCATGAAGATTTTTAACTTGGCATATGAAGTTAAAAGGAAACAAATGTTGCCTCTGGTGTTTCTCCCTTCACTGCAGATGTTTAGTGGTTTTCAAAGTACAGTATGGGGGGGAAGAGAGATTTGGGTTGCAGGTGAGAGGTTTGTAGGATGTTACTGTTTCTGCTCAAGTGATATTAGTGTTATTTTGATGTGGCCCAGACAAAATGTATTGTTATCTAGCTAGAGAAATTTGTTTTATATGGCTGACTAATTTACCTTTCATCATTCAATGATTAAAATAAATTACTAAGCACTCACATACCACATTATTCAGCTTGCAGTTCTCATGAGCATTCTCCGCTGTCTGTGTCTTAAAGACAATTAACATTGCTGATTTTCAACTGCTATACAGTGGAGCAATGAGGCAGTACTTAGTGTTTACCACCAAAAGAAATACTAGAATGAGAATGTTCTGGTTCTGTACTCAATCCAGATAAACAGGAGATTTGGGATAAAAGAAGGGCTAACTCTAACCACCATCATGCTAACTTTACAGAACATTTCTTGAACACTAAATTAGTAGCTATCATGCTGAGCTATTGTGCATGTGGACAATTTTTAATCTGTAGGTTAATGAAAGCATTATTTACTTTACAGTTATTTTCACAATGACTGGTGCTGGAGCAACTTATTTCACATCATTCTTTTTTATTGCTTTGACACTGAATTTTTCTTCTTAGAATTGTATCAATCACCTTCCACACTAAAGCCAATTTCAAATAGCAAATATAATTCAGCTGACATACATTTGAATACTGTTCATTGAATGCACTAGTCAATCGCAAGTTTTGTTTCAGAATCAGGGCATGTTTACTTCCCCATCTGAGTCACATATTGTACTATTCACCTGTAAATATAGTGCTGCCTACCCAGTTTTAGATGTCAGCAGCCTCTAATGGGAAAACAGTGTCCTCACTGTTGGCTTCGTGGAAACTCAATGGTTAAAGACTTAATTACTTTCCAGATATTTTAATTACTTAGAAATAAAATAGTTTGTAAGATCAGAGTTGGTATAAAGATGTCCTCCCAGTGCAGATCAGGACATGTCTTTTAAACCTTCAAAAGTTGGAGGTTTTTGGTATGGCCAATTGAGAGAGAGCCAGGTCTGCATGCCAAGATCATAGATGTTCACATCTCTAGTATTTAATATTGCATAGTAAAGTTTCTGATCCTGCTCTGATACCCACAACCAATCAAGTTAACTTTTAGCTACGATAATAGTCCATAAGCCCACAAGTGCCAACAGTTTAGTCCTGGGGAGAGCTGCTTGCCTTCTTAACTCAGACAACTGGGCTGAACAAGATTGGGGAGACTCTTTTTGAAGAAAACACTATTTTTCATGTGTTGTTTTAGCAATCCTCAGCAGATCTTGGAGGGGCTTCCCAACTTCGGTGAGTTATACTTCTCCATTTCATGCTTGAGATAAAGATTCATGGCTCACAGTCCAAGTGTCAAGCAGAAAATCAACTTATAACAGCCAATAAACAGTAACTGGGTGGTGGTTAGTAATGCTGTAGTCAGTGGACCAGATGTTGTGCTGTAGTGTGATCACCTTGTGATATGTTGTTGGTGTAATCTGGCTTTAAAGATGACTTCAGTAGTTCAGGGAGGCTTGCTCTACTACAAAAGGTGATCCTCTGGCATCTCTTTCCTTGCTGGTGAAGCAGGGAAAGGGGGCGTACCTGGAGTGCATATACGTTAAACCAGGGGTCTCAAACATGCGGCCCCTAAAGGTATTTCCTGCAGCCCGCAAAGACACTATCATTACCAATATTGTTGTATGAAAAGGTTTCAGTGGTGCGGCCCTCAGGCTAACATGCTAGTCCTCATGCGGCCCTCATGGTGATTTGAGTTTGAGACCCCTGTGTTAAACTAACCCTCACCTTCTGTTTGGGGCCCCAGCAACCATTGTAAGCCAGTCTTGTTGAGAAGAGTAGCAGCATGGGTGCAAAGTTAAACGTAAGATCCCTTTGCTGTTGGTCTATAACTTAGAATGGGGCCCCAAAACCTATTCTGATCTAAAAAGGTGCATTTTCAAAATGGTGCCTGGGGAATAAACCACTCCCCTCCACCGTAGGGTTTCATGCCTTCCTATGGGCTGTACTGATACCTTACTCTAATACAGGTGCATTCATGTTCAGGTCAAATGAGAGAATTGCCTGAACCCCAGTGCTGTACAGTACTAAACTTCAGGCTTGAGGAGGGGAGAGTTTGAAATCTGACTCCTAAACTGGATCTAAATTGAAGGTGGTTAGTCCCTGCCCTGTAGTGGTCTGAAATAAACGTGTGGTTAGGAGTTGAGATTAGATACTGAATCTTGTAGTTTGGGCATATCTCCAGTCAAATTTAAACACTGGTCTAGCTGTCCTCTCCACAAGCACTAGCCTAGAAGAGGTCCGGAGCATGCTCAACATGTGGCATTTCATTGTACATAGTAGGACTATTTTTCTTTTTGTAATATAAAGGTGTCTTATTTTCACTGCAATAAATGTTTTTGTTTCAAGAATGTGTCTGTATTTTTCCCTTGCAAAAATCTTGTCCAGTTTTTAAAATTAATGTGGAGACTATGAAAACACAATTGGATGCAATGGTGAAGGCATTTATCATAAAGTTATAAGTGAAGATTTGCACTATTTGGAACAGGCTTTTAAATAAATGTGGTTGGACTGGTAAACTCATTTGTTACTAAAAGTGCCAAGTATCATTCCCAATAATTAGCCTGAAAATTTATATTGGGAAGTACACAACTCTTTGCTACTCTTTTGTTTTAAAGAACAATTCTAAAACAAACTAGTGGGAATTTCTGGTTTGTGAGGAATCACAGAACAAAAGTGTTTCTTAGGTAACCATAAACAAAACAGTTAGGCTAAAAGCTATCCATCTGGTTTGACAAATAATGAATCATTAAAATAAGTCAGGATGAGTTATGTATTTGTTGTCCCATAAAAAGGCTAAATTCATAATGAACAGTTTGACTAGCTTTTGTCTATTCTATCATTTACACAGTCAGGTTTTATAGTGTTTAAGTGCTATTAAATAAAAACCTCAGATTTCAGTCCACAGAAAGGTCAGAACTTACTCCTCAGCTAGGGTGAGCAGATGTCCTAATTTTATATGGACGAACCCAATAGTTCAGGATTTTTCTTATATACGTGCCTATTACCTTTCACCCCATCTTGATTTTTCACAGTTGCTAGTTGGTCACCCTATTCTCAACACAACCAAGAGGAGAGGGTAAGAGCAAAAACTTCACTCCACCAAAAGAAAGCTTCTAGTGTCTGTTGCTCCTGCAGCTATTGGCCAATTTGATTCAACTGGAAGTGGTGGTTATTAAGTACCTCCACAGGAGGAAGGAGAAAACAAAAACACAAATTAGCACAACTCAAGCTGGCGAAGACTCATTTTATGGAAAATTGTGGAATTCCTCAAACACAGAAATCCTCAAGAGGTTAAATTTGTTAGTCTTTAAAAGTGCCATGGGACTCCTTGTTTGTTTTGCTGAACTAGACTAACATGGCTACCCATTTGGAACCAATATCAAGTTTTTCATAGAAAATATGTTCCTTAGCATAAAAAAGACTGACTGCAATAGACATTCCTATCAATTTCATACAGTTATTCAGTAGTATTTAACAGCATCAATGAAAGTGACAGGAACGTCTATTTCAGTTAGTGACCACTGGAGCCCTTAAGATTTGCAACTCTGTGGACAGCCTTGTCTGGGGACTTCTGTGTTCAGAAGCTGGCACCACCAATGACTAGTTGCTCCAGGAGTGAGGAAGCCCTGGAGTTCTGGGCCTAGAGCTATCTGTGTCGCAGAGCTGACCCCAAGCCAGGCAACCTTGAAGTGCCGCCCGGGACATCCACACTCCTTACTGACAGTCCCATCATTTCCTGGCTCAGAAGGAGGTAATGTCACCTGAGAGCCCATGCTCCAACTGGAGTTTCTGTATTTCCACCTGTGGAGCAGAATGTCGGAAAACCCAGCATGGTAAGGCTGCCTCAGGAAGCTCAGCGCTCTAGCATGTTTCCAGCTGAACACTTTCATCAAGTTTCAGCAAGTTCATCAAAGCAGACCCATTTTCACAAGACAAATGAAGCTTCGAACACACTCATTTTCTGACAAGGAGCAGGGATATTCTAAATTTTGTTTGCTGGGTTTCAGAGTCACAGCCTAAGAATATGAACTCAGCCTCCTCTCACCCCCTCCTTTCTAGGTGACAGCTAACTACATGGTTTCACTAGAAAAGGAACAATGTTAAACATAATAAATGAGTGTACAGGTGAGATTAAATTGACAAATGTGGAAATGTAGTAGCAAAATGTCATTTCCTTTACATACTAAAGCTCAAATTCCCTGGCCTAATTAGAATCATATGTATAATAAACTGTGAGAATTTGAATATTGTCATACGCAGACAAGCCTACTTTTTTCACTCTAAATGACAATTTAAATTAAACCAAAAAAGCAGCCAACCCAGGCTCATTTTAGTGCACAATGGTGTAAATCTATAGTGTTAATTTCATAGATGTCTGAGGATTTTCTCCTTCCTTACATTTGTAAAAGTCGTATCAGATTTAGGCAGTTCATGAAAGATCAGTGTCTGCTAAACTGTATCATTCTGCCTTAGAAAATGGCATCTTTCCCTGCACTGAAGTCCTCAGTGGATCCTCATTATTATGTCTCAAGCTGATGGTTAGTGTTGATAGAATCTATACAATCACAGCTATGGATGCATACTCAAATACCCTCTGCCCCATGTCTTACTGACATTCAAAGTTTCAGTGAAAAAAGGACCTGGAATTGCTTTGAGTGTGGGAGCCACTCCTTGATGGCAGAATCCTTGCCTAATAAACAGGTCTGCAAAAAAAAAACCAAAAAAAAAACCAGTTTCAGCTGTGTTCTAGTTTTTTATACATTCTCTGTAAACCCATTAAGAGAAGACTTCAGTGGCTTTGATCAAGGAAGAACTTCTTTGTCCCAATCTTTTGTCAGCGGATTTTCCCCATTGGTCAATAGATGCATTTCATGTTTTCCAGTCACTAGGGACCCAATTCAGCACTGTCAGTACTCTGTTCAGAGGCAACTTTCCTAGTACAGTGCTTCTGAACCACTCTGTTGGGACACATTACTGTGTTGCCACATAGCAGTAAGTGTGTCGTGGAAAGCCAGGGAAAAGGCTGGATTTCACCTGTGGAGAGTGAGCTGGGATGTCCTGTAGAATCATGGTATGTCACCAAGTGTGTTGCAACCTGCAAAAGGTTGAGAACCACTGTCCTAGAACACAATCTACTCAAGCTATCTTCTTGATCAGAGTTCTCAAATGTCTTAACAAAGGTTGATGAAAACAATGTGTCCTCTTCCAAGTCTAGGAAACATAAGTAAAGCCTGGGCTTTAGTAATTAGTTTGTATATCAATTGCTAAATTAATTATAAAAAAGAAACTGGAAAAAAACAGAAGAGACAGTATGTGTATGCTCATAATTGTATGTCAGCTCATGGTCCTTTTCAGTTCAGCTATACTTTGTTGCCTTGTACAGGCCAAAATGCAGTTTGCTCTAAGTGCACAGAACAACCCCCTTGGCATTGTCAGGATCATAACTAAGAAATCATAAGTAGGCTGAAGTGGGTCATCATTGGAAGCATGAAATTCACTGACCACATCACATTTTGTGCCTTCAGTGCCACAGTGCTGAGGAGGTTCTTCATCAACAGTGGCAAGGTTACCCCCTTCTGGGGGTGGGGCCTGGCCCAGCAGTCCCAACTTCTCTCAGGCGGTATTGGCCTGAGGCCAATCTGCCCCAGCTCAGGTAGGTCTTCAGAGGGCCCTTCCCTGGGCATCCGTTCCTCCCCTCAGGGCCAGCAGGGTGGCTCTAGATTTCTGGGCTGGTGAAGTACTTTCCTTGCTGTCCTTCTGGCTTGGCCCAGGGTCCCAGCTAACACCTTCTGAGCCTTCAGGGCAGTATAAGAGTAACTCAGTAGTCCTAGGAGCTCTGTCAGATCCCCTGGGGTTTGGGGTCTGGTCTCCTCGCCCCTCCACCTCAAGGCAGGGGAGAAACAGCCTCTTCCTCAGCCTGGGGGAATTTCCAAGCCTAGCAGCAGCTTCACCTTTTCCCCCCCCTTGCTTCTGGGGGAAGCAGCTTTTGTAGGCCTGGCGCAGCCCTTAATTGGGTCCACGTGTCTCTAATTGGCCTATAGAAACCTTGTCCCTGCAGGCAGGGTAAAGGGCCTTTAACAACTCACATATCTGCCCTGGCATAACCTCCTATAGGGCAGACCCTGGCGCATATGTATCTGGAGTGCACCAGGTTGCAGCCCCTCTTCTGGCTGCACTTCTCCCCACACACATTTCTTTATGCACTCCCTATCCTTGGCCCCACAACGTCACGGGATCTCCTTGCCAACCTCCTCCTGGCATATGCCAAGCTTTCCATCTATAAGAGCAGAGAGAGGAGGTTGGCAGAGGGAGGGGCCAGCGACTGTGGGGCTTATTGCCGATCACGCCTCCGGGCAGAGTTCCTCTGGGCGGCGTCCGCTGGCTCCCTCAACAACTTCTGCAAGCAGTGGGCTCTGTCCGGGGTTCTCTGCTTGGTGTCCCCCTCAGAATCCTTGATTTTGAACCTTTGACCCTCACACCCGTCCATGTTATATCATTAGTTGTCCCCCAAAATCAGTTGGCCCTGGGTCTAGGGCCACCTCCCTTAAGCTGAGGGAGGGGTTTTAGCAGTGAGCAGGCTTGCGTCCACCCACCTCTTGCTATCCAAATAGTCATACCCTCCTATAGTTCTCTGGCCTGACTTCATCACACAACTCATGCAATTAAAAACCGGGAAAACATGCAACAAGCATGCCAGTCGTCACCACGTTCATAATTCACATTATGTGCCCAAACCTTAATCTGTAAACTCTCCAAGATAAAGACAGGCTGACTTTGTATGTCTTGCACCAACAACAATGGAAGGCTTCTGTAGCATAGGTGTTAGTAATTAACATGGGCATCAATCCCTAGCACTTGCCTAGTAGATTATGCTCTCTGATCTAGGTTTTAGACAGGAGCCCCACATGAGGAATTATCTGTCAATAGTTTTCAATAGAAAATACTATTTCTACTCCACCCCCAGAATATAAAGACTTTCCATTGGGAAAATCTAAAATGAACTATTTTATTATAGGGTGGGTCAGCCCAAAACTTAAATATTGTGATATATCAGACCAAAATAATTTTGTTTCAGGTCCATTTGATTTGTGATACTGTGAGGCCTCAAGAGAGCTATTGCTTGGATCCTTCATGTCTCCATTCTCCACTATGGGCTGGACTCCCTGATAGAATTACATCCCTCTTAATGCACCACAATCTCCCCACTGACTGAACTGTCTAAACATGTCTCAGAATATTCAGCGCAACTGGGGCCCCGAGCCCACAGAGGACAGTGACATTGTAAGGCATAAGCTCCTAGGAGGCACTGTGACAGCTGAAGTAGACACACTTTAATGGCTGACCGAGCCAAAACAAAATTTTTGTATATCCAGCGTACCAATTTCATTTGCTGACTGAAAAATTTCACTTCTGGTTTTTTTGCCTCAATTTCAGACCGAGGCATATTGTTTGGCCAGTTCTACTGTGAAAACACTGACATAACTGATTGTGGACAATGCTGCTTTGTCTCATGTGGCTGGCTTCACAATGGAATCAACTGCACTAAAACGTGCCGTGCCATGGCACAAGCAAAGTCAGGGAGCCATATCACATCATGGATGGATGAAGTTTTTGATCCATTTATCTTGCATTAAACATGAACCAAGATTTTTGCTCTCTGTGAACACTATTTTCTTATGTTATCAGATGTAACCAGAAGGGCCAAGGTGACATCTTTCACTAGGTTGCTGATATATTTTTCCATGCTTGTCTTACATGGCCACAGAAATCAAGAACATCAGTCTCACAACTAACACCCACCTCAGCTTTTGTAGTGCCAGCAGATGCCCCTATATTACTACACTCTGAGCAATGAAACAGTGCTATGATGGTCACCACAGGTTACTGCCTGAAAAAAACATTTCCCAGCCATGCCACAAAGCCTGTCCTCAGCACTAGTCCATTCCCAACCCCAAAGACCCTAAACCAGGTCCCCCCCACTGCCTTCCCTGTGTCAAAAAGCGAGCTTTCACACTCTCAAACTCAGATTCTACCTCAACCACCTGCTCTTCCTAGTTAAAAGCTATCTTCCCCAAAATGCCCTCAACCTCTAAGGGAGAGGGACCTTCCCCCACTCACTTACTGCTAATGTCCATGGGAAAATGGACATTCGGGGGGGGGGGGAGCATAGCTGACATTTGTGGAACCCAAACTATGCCCTGCCACAACAGTGCAGCTGGTATGTTTTCTGCTTGGTCTAGGGCCCGTCCTCCTTTGTGACAATATGAAACAACGATGAGCCCACACAGTGTTAGCAATTATGATAGATGAACTTTTCAGTGAGCAGCTTATGCTTTTGATTTCTGCAGGCCACAAAGGCAGCTAATATTTCAACAGTCTCCTATGCTTCAGTTCAGCAAACAAACTTTAAATTCTACCTTTAATCATCAGACTCTATAATCAGTTTTAAAGCATTGCACATTCTTTTCAGAAAATGATAGGGAGTTTCTGCGGCTCCTACAGAGCTAGTTGTCCCAAGCACACATGTGGAAGCACTGTCTCTCTGGAACCTGACAGTTCTGAACCAAAGCAGCAGTGGCAAGAGTTTCAAATAGATTTAGAATACTGTTCAACATTTCAACAGTGATAAAAAAGAACAAGCACAGAGGTGAGGACAAGGGTGGATGAATGAAAATACGTGAAGAGGAAGTCAATGAACATACATACTGACCAGTCAAAGGGACATATGTGACGTAGGTCAGTCTTGGAGGAACAGCTACAAGGAAATTCACTCAACTTTGCTTAAAGAGGATTACAGAAACGTATATTGCAGAAGATTAATGGCCTCTCACAGAGACGGAGCCTTGAGAAGGGCTAATGGATGAGTTCCTAGTGTGACCTGCAGGTAACCATTTGCTGGGCTATATTGTCTATATTTCAAATGTTCTGTTTAGTAAGCGAGTGTCTCCATTTTTGCTGTCTATTCTCAGAAGGAAAGATGGATATAAAGAGACAAGTTTGGGATTAATAGTAATGTTTTCTATAGCTTTGAAAAAAATCACCCAGAAACCAGTTCTGTCTCTCTACATCAGTTTTCAAAATAAAAAGAACTGTTTTGGGGTTGGTTACGGTTTCATAAAACTTCTAGTAAAACTTAGTTGCAGACCACATGTTTTTGACTTCATCTTTCATATGTTCCTTTATGTAGTTTGCCGTTAGTGCCTACAGTGTATTATGATGTTCCTACTGAGGACCTATGATTTTCTCTTTAGCTTATCAATATTGCTGTTAATTACAATCTTCTGCTTATCATTCACATTTGCTTCTCCCATAGAATGCTCATAATGTTCACAGAGACATTAGTGGGCGCCTTGTCTGTGCATCCAAGGATAGAATTTGGCCCTTGGAGAGTCTGGCTTCATGTCCTTGCATCGTGGATAGAGCTAGTGAATGGATTTAGACATTAAGTATAATAATCAATACAAACAACTAAACAAGAGCAGAGTCACCTGAGAGATGACTCCTGATGGAGCTGAAAGTAAGTGTTCCAGACTACACGCCAGCACCCATACTTTACTTAAGACCCTACTGACTTTGAAAACTGTAATATCTTTACTCAATAAGAACAGAAACAGTAGTTGATGATAATGGCTATCAGGGTAGAGAATCAGTCCACCGTCTGAAGGCAGAATAATCCACTTTCTAAAGAAGGATTATTTAGCTTGGAGAGCAGATGAGTAAAACTACTTAATGAAGAGAGCCAAGATTTATGAAGTGCACAGGGTGAGCTGGTCAGGTGTTCCCCTTTACCCTTTCTCATTGGATGAGAAAGGGAGTCTGCCACAAAATTCTTTAGAAGTTGCTGGTAGTTCTACATGCATTTAAACCCAATATGCTACTAACAGGGACGTCGCTGGTGCCTGGCACATGGGCCTCGTGCCTTGAATGCTGGTGCCAGTTCTCCGGGTCCTAGCGGGGCCCCGCCTCTCCTGGTCTCTGGCCACATCAGGCTGGAGATCAGGGGCCCAGCTGCCTGCGGCCGTGGCTGCTGCTCCTGGCCCTGTCACCGGCCGGGGATCTGGGGCTCAGCTGACCGTGGCTGTGGCTGCTGCTTCCCACCCTGTCCCCAGCTGGGGGCGTGGCTTGTGGGCAGGGGGCAGGGCCTGGACTTGTGCCCTGGCTCATTCCCTGGGGCAGCGATGCCCCTTGCTGCTAGATGTGAATACCCTCAAATATTGACTTGAGAAGGAATGTAGCAGGATCAGCTCTCAGGCTATGCCTACACTATCAATTTAGGTCAACTTAGGGATGATTAAGTTCACCTAAATTACCACCAGCCCACACTGGGCTTTCATTAAGTTGATTTAAGGGTGTCCTTAAGTTGACTTAATAACTACTGGTTGTTAGGTCTACTAAAGGTCTGAGTCGACCTTATTAAGTTGACCCAAACTGGTGTAGACACCCTCGGTCAACTTAGTTGACCTAGGGTTGGGACACAAGAACCAGGTCTCGGGGGCAGCCTGGGCTGGGGAAGAGAGCCAAGGCCCTGGGACAAGGGAGCCACTGGGGCTCCCCAGAGAAGTGATCTGGTAGGGCCCCTCTGTCTGGGAGCCCCAGAGAAGCAAGCCTCCAAGGCTTCCCTATCTGGGGCTCCCTGGACAGGGATTCCTTTGCCACTTGGGCCCCACTGAGCGGTTGTGGGGGAATTGCTGACTGCTGCAGTCCCAGTAAGAGCGCTGGGGGGATCATTTGCTGCTGCAGCCGTGGCCAGGGAGCCCCATGTGACTCCCTACCTAGAAGGGAGCCAGGGAGAAAGGAGCCACATCTCTCTTGTCCCCTGCAGCAGCCCTTCTCCCTTTTCTCCCTCCTTTTCAGCAGGGGGAGTCCCAGTAGGTCCCTTCTGCTGGGAAGCAATGGGTCCCTTCTCAGCAGGGAGCCGGGACTCTCTGCCATGTGTTACCAGCTTTGCCCATTAACTCGTGGTATGCTTATTTATTAGAGTTTACTTCCTCTGTGGGGGAGTAGTGTACTCTGTGTACTACTTGTGTTACTACTCCCTTCTGCAAATCCCTCTCAATGGAGATCTGAGTAGGCTGGGTTAAAACAGCACTTTCAGCTGTCACTCTTATATGCCCCTGGACTTCACAGGCTGGGTCAAAGCAGCAATTTCAACTGTCACCCTTATATGTCACAGGTTCACCACTCTGGTAATGCCCTAAAGAGCAAACCTTACAAGGAATTGGACATCACAGGGGGTCTTTGGCTAGGTAAAAGTAGCATTGCTGCAGAGCAATATAGGGAAGCCAAGAACACAGAGGAAGTCTGGCAACCAGCTTGATTAGGAAAGTTACTTTATTGCCAGGTACATAAAACTTATGAATAATTATAAAAGGAAAGAAGAATGCCCAAACAGTTACAATATTAATAACCATACAAAAAGAGGAAAATGATCAAACAGTTACAATACTACCCAGTTTCAATTATAGTATTGGGGAAAGCTAGCCCAAGTGGATTACAAAAGATCAGGTTTAGAGAGCTATAGTTGGACTAAGAGGGAAAAAAAGAAAAGAGAGAAGGGGGGTATGTGTGGAATTGTCTCACCACTCAGTGCAGCTCAAAAGGTACCCAGGAACCAGGCTATTCAGCTTAGGGTCTGGAGGGCTGGAGACAGGCAGAACCTCAACCACAATCAGCAAGGAGAAGGCAAAGTCCCAGTGGACCTGATGCATCTTGTAGGTCCAGGCATCGGAACAGATTCAGAACTAACTAACTAACTAACTAACTAACTCTCTCATGGAACTTGGGTAGGGATTTTTGTAGGGAAGAAACAGTGGTTTAAGGCAGAACACTAGGGTTGTTTTGGGGTAAATAATGACTTAAGGGGGCATACCAGAGGTGTTTTGTTCAGGTGGACAATAGAAGCTGATCATTCCTGGTGATGGGTGGCATTCCTCTGAGGGAGCTTACAATGCAGTCTGGAAGATTCACTGTGTTGGATATCAATTGAAGATCTATTACTAGAATTGGTCTGATAACTGCTGGACTGGGTTTGTGCAGACATGAGTTCCTTTGTCTCAGGAGCAGGGATCCCCCATCATTCACTGCTTCCCTGCTTTGCCAGTCCTAGAATTCAGTGTGACTCCTGCCTCTGAGCTTGGTTCTCCATTCAGTATGCTAATTCTGGTTCCATCCTTAATGCAAATGAAGTTTCTGCTGTCTATTCAGTGTGCTAATGGCTCACATCTTCCATGTAGATGAGGCTTGAGGAGTTGCCCTAATTCCAGCACCCATGTTCAAAGTGGTTTTAGGTGTGTCTCCCATTGACCTTCATTGTTTCTCGTTTCTGGCTCAAGCAGAGGCTGAAGGTGATTGGGGTGGGAGTGTGAGTCTCAGTGGCTGGATACTATGCCCTAATTCTCCAAGAACACCAAGCTACCAAGTAAGATGTCTACATTTGAGAAAGTTAAGTCAACTTAACTTTTTAAGTGTAAACATAGCCAAAGTGACTATAATGCATATACAAGAGGCAAAAGAGAAGGCATGACTGGAGGGCCTAGTTCGGGTGAACAAAGAAGGTGGTTAGGCCAAATTTAGACTCCTGTGGTATTGCTGGAAAGGAATGTCCTAGACCTGAGTCTTGAGTGCAAGTATTCTTCTTGGTACTGGCTACCTCCGTAAACTGATGAATATCTTATGTGAAGGGTTCTCAACTTATTTCACAGGTTGACCATTCGCCATCCCCAATTAATCCTCAAAAGCTCATAAGAATATTTTATATCTATCTCCATTGCACACATTCCTGCAGTGGTTTATAACATTATGGGCCATTCTTGGCATGTGTAAAGAGACCTACTTGGATGGATCTGAGCAAGACTACTTCAACAAAATACAACAAACAGAGAACTGGATGCAAGAATCTGATGCCCAACTAAATTGTTTCAGATGTCTCCATTGAACTTACAACCAACAGGTGGTCAGCTAATGTCCTCTGTCTTATTTCCTGCATTATTAAATGATCAGTCTGACTGGATCTTGAAATACTAGGGATCAATTTGTAATTACACAGTCTACGCTAGGAACAGCACTGTATTACACTAAACATTCACTAGCAGAGGAAAACCCAGATCCATGCAGCTTTTGCCATGAAATAAACTACTCAGTTGCAATGGTTGATGATGCATGAAAGGGCAACAAAATGCTCCCCCCGGGTCCCCTTGGACTCAACTTATTGAACTGTTAAAACATATAATTTTATAATTCAAAAAGCTAGAGTGCAGTGGCAGAAAATGTGAAAAGCTAAAGTAACATTTAACATTGTAACATTAATTCAAAGAAAATTCCCCTAATAAAAATAAGTTGCATTTGCACATCTTATACATTGATTTTTTCAGAGCTTGTTATGAATGGTAAGTTAACCAATCAACTAAGCCTCACTATACTGTTGAGGTAGGTATGTAGTAGACAGCTCATTAGGCAGTTGGATAAACAAAGGCACCAAAGATTTGTCCAATATCACTAAGCAAGTAAATGACACTGACAGGGATAGAATTCAAGAGTTCCACGTACCATTCAGTTTTAAAGAGTGGACTGTACTGTTGCTGCCATGGAAAATGTGTGACTCCTAAAGAAATACAGTTGATATGCATGCAATTTTTACGTTTCTAAAGGATCTCTTCAGTTCTTAGGTTTTGCCACTGTACTTAGGGTCACTTATGAGGCACATGACATCAGTTCAGCTGTAATAGTGCTTATCTCATAACCCCAGCATGTTGAACTTTCTCTGGTCTTACTAGGGAAACGATAGTAAGAGGGGTTTAACTTTAAAGCCCTGAATTTAGAACTCAGTTCAATTTTAGAAAAGGCTCATCCCTTTCTGCTGGTAGTCATACAAGCTGAGCTAGGATTGGGCTAACTAGTTCAGATCATCCACAGATGTAGGCTTGCTCCCACTTTGGTAAAAGTTGTGTGTGTGTCGTTTGGATTGTGGGGGAAGTGGAGACTTTGTTAGAAAGGGAAACTGCCAACAGCCAGAAACTTGGCTGGCGTTTGTGTCAGTGACAGCAGACAGAAACTTAGTATTTGGCTAGACTGGCCAGAAGCCCAATGTTCTCAGAAATGGAATTGTTCGTGTCAGAACAGATGGAATGTATATCAGCTCTCTGCCCTAAATCCAATACTAGTTTCCTGATCCTTGCTGAGTGAAGGGCAATAAATACGTTTCTGAACCAGAAACACCAGACTCAAAACTCCTCTGAACCTTGGGGGAAGTTTAGATCCATATCTAAATGGCATGGCTGGAGTTGGTCTTTAGAATATGTCAAAAATAAAACTTCAAATCAAAACGCCTTCTGGCTCTGAGGAAGAGCACTTTCAGATTCATATTAGCAAACCTGTGCCTTAAAAACACCTGTTCTGTTACTCCCTAAAGAATTTACTGTGAAATACAAGTTAAAAATCAGACCTCTCTTCATAGAACTGAACCCGAGTAGCCAGAAAACAGCTATGAACTTGGCGGTGTAGGGATATGAGAGAAGGTAGCATTCAGGCTCAAACTGATTTCAAAACAAAAAACTTTGAAAAGTCTTTTTTTCACTACTTGGAATTATTGATACCAAGCCCCCCCCCCCCAGCACAAATCTCTTCACTTCTTATCATCTTGGTTATCTACCTTCTCTAATAATTTAGCCTATTTAGTTACCTTGTACCAGCAATGAACCAGACTGTTCAGAATACTGTACGAACATGTAAAATCCTGTCTCTTGAAATGCAAACACAAAATGAAGTCACCCTCACAAATCCTTGGTCATGAGTAACTTTCCAGCTACTCCTCTGTTTCCAGCCCTCCTTTACTCAATGACCGAGAAAATAGCTCTCTTTCTCCAATCACATCTATTTTTCCTTTCATAAAATGTTATGAGAGCTTGAGAGAGAGAGAGAGAGAGAGAGCTATGTTCAAAAGTTACATTGTCTCCAAAGTGTAGTTAAAGACCTCTGAAATACAAGATTGTTTTTACGGCAATCTAAGACAAATGGAATTGTACTAGAGGCAGGTTTTGTTTGTTTGGCAATCAATATATTTCTGATTACACTAACGAGATTTACGGATTTCTAGGTTGACAGTCTGCGCTTGTTGAGTTGTTTTTCTACAGATGCAGCCATATTACAAGTTTCCCTCCTGTGTTTTGAAAGGGACCCACTTCTATGGGTGAGAGAATAGTTCAATCTCTAGCCGCCGCAGTCCTCCTGCTGAGTCCCAGCAAGGAGCCTATTGTGATTGCAACCTGTGGTGCCGATATCATGGCAGTTTAGTGTGGAGCAAGACTGATTTATAAGTCATAAACAGGCAAATGTAAATTGCAGTTACTATCAGTGTTGGTTGGCTTCATTCCATTTGGGCTAGAGGCAATGGTCACTCTACCCTATTACAAAAATCCCCCAAACCATTCAATTATCACTAATATAAGCATAGCTGAAGCTCTTTGCAGGCTCCACACACTGGAATTCAGATCACAAGCCAAGTGATTGAGTTCTTATTCTTGTATAATGCCTGTTGGTCTTGGGTATCGTCTGGTACGAACTGTGCAGGGGCTTCAAATTTAGGGGCAATGGATCATATGCTAAATATGAAGAAATACAGCAATTTGTTATCGAGCTCAGGCAGTTTTCTAATGCACATGTGAGCACCTGGGCTATGTCCCTTCTATTGTAAAGTGTTTTAGCATCTACATTGCAATCAATGACAAACTCCTGCTGAAGGCACCCGTTAAACTGGTAAGTGATTGCCATGCTATAGAGTTGAAAGGGGCTCTGTGCTGTATTTCTCAACTTTGTTAACCTTGCTTCAGCTTCACAACTGTTTGGGTCGAATGCTCTCATGTTGTTTTGAAGACCTGCTCTGAGCAGAGTTATGATGATGCTTAGAACAATGGAAACTGCTGGTGGGCTACATAGCATTGACAGCAGCAGATTAGGGGCCTCTGGGCCCCAGGCCTCCCAGACTAGTAGGCCCCACCTGCCCTTGCCTGGGGCTGCAGCCCTGCTCCAGTGTACGGCTCTGCCCTCTGCAGAAGCGCTGGCATTTGGGGGAGGTGCCTGGGGCAAGGGGCCAGCCCAGCTGATCAGTCCACTGGAGCAGTCGGGCTGACTGGCGCACACAGGCACCCAGACCAGGGCAGGGAAGGAGAGCAGAGTCCAACCTATGGGCCAGCCTGCCCTGCCCCTGGGGGGCAGACCAGCTGGCCTAGGGGGTGAGGCAGGAAAGCAATTCAGAGCCCAGCCTCCAGACCAGGGTGGCTCCACTCCCACCCAGTGCCACATGGTGGAGGGCCCCCCCCCCACATTGTTTGGGCTGCTGGGCATGGGCCCTGTAGGCCCGTGCATTAATCTGCCCATGAGTATTGACAGTACTGGTGGCGCTGAACCAGTGCTTGCAACTTTGTGAAACAAATCTAGACCATTCCTTGTGAAGTCAGCACCATAACACAAACTCACTGATAAAACAAATGAATGTGCAATTAAACGTCTCTTTCATTTTCGAAGTCTGAAGATAGCTCGCTACTGCCAAAGGATGCTTCACAAAGCATTAAGAACTTGTCTGATCTTTTCCCTCATAAAAAAGTGTTTAACGCAACAACAACATATGGTCATGATTAGAAATGCCTCCTGTTTAATTGTATGGACTGGGGAAGTTTTTCTATTGCTTACATTTTTCTTGCTTTTACTCTATCTTCTTTTCTTTGACTGCTAATTTGGAAATCTTAAGCTTGGATTTCTGAACCACTCAATTTACAGGACCACTCTACTAATTATAATATTGGTGTGTTTCCCTGATAAAGACAGTCATAAAATGTTTGAAGACACAAATACATCTATTTTGCTTTTCTTTTGGAACAGTCATTTGTTGATTGATGGGTTTCTTAAAAAAAAACCACACAATTATTTCTACAGATAACTGGAAGACTTCAGTTAGCAACATTGAATTCAGTGCTAACAGTCACACAAGAACAAATCAGCACCTACAGGTTCAGTGTAACCTTCCCTCACACTGTCATGCTAACATGAATCCTCTTCTGGAAGCACAACTTCCAAACCAATGTGGCTGCCTAACCATTCATATCTGTGTTGAAACTGACAGCCAGGGTACCAGCTACTATGATGGTGCATATCTATCCACTGGAAACAGGCTTGAGCCAACCAGTTCATTTCACGTAGGCCACCAACCCACCATTACATGGCAAGTAATTTTGGTCACCACTAAACTATGGTGGATTTTAAACCGGTGACCAGAGGTGAAAAGCAGAGTTCTTATAGAGCCTCACTTGGTTTAAATATTGCCTACATGAATAAATAAGTACAAGTACTAGTAACAGAAAGATGGAAGCATTAAAAGCTTGTTGGAAATAATTATTTTAGGGCTACTGAATACTTGCAGGGATTAACAGCAGCATATGGTGCCTTTCACCTCTTGATCCAGCTACAACAGCATTACGGGAAGTCTTTGTCATCTGGTGATTTACTAGGTCATATGAAATTAGTCAGAGATCCCAGCCCAGTTTAATAAGAATATTAGTTCACATAACATCCAAAACCATCATAATGGGAAATCTCATTGGCACTCTCAGAAGAGGGGTCAAGGACTGAAGGGTCCCAGAGAATGAAATCCCACCCCCCCTTTCTATCCTCAAACTAGTCTCTCTAGATTATAAGTGGGAAAAAAATTGTATTTGTGGACTGCTAACCATGTTGTAATCTGATCAGCACTGACAACTACATTAAGACCTTTTTCTTTAATGATAGTATTTTACATTAAAAAGTTCTAGTCTCAGAGATTTAACTCTTCTCAGCTTTTAGACTGTGGTTTCCTAGGGAGCCTAATGTGATTGAGTCCAAATCCTAACTGAATTTTGCTTCAAGGATGTTAAATATTTTACATTAAAAAATACTGTTCATGTTTGGTTTCAAGGTTTCATCCTAGGACTTACTCTTCCAGTGGCATAGTGAACTCATTTACTATAAAAAAAAAAAAAAAAAAAAAAAAGAAATATGCTTAAGTATTATTTTTACAGAAATGGTTAAGTATAATTCTGCAAATAGTCGGTGGGGGGGGGGGGGCCCCTCACCAGCAGTTCTGATAATTTTTAAAGAAAATTGTTTGTGACCAAACAAGTTTCATTCAACCCAAAAATAACATCTCATTTAGAGTTTAAGCACTTTTAAACTTGTGTTAAAAAATAAAATGGAGAAAGTTTCCAAATGAAAAGTCATTTCAAATTGAAACAATGAAAAGTTTTGTTCTAAAAATGTTGAACAAAATCTTTAGATGATTCAGGGTTTTTTTGGACACTACGAGTGTGGTGAAACTGATACGAA
Organism: Podocnemis expansa; assembly: GCA_007922195.1. Classification (NCBI taxonomy): domain Eukaryota; kingdom Metazoa; phylum Chordata; order Testudines; family Podocnemididae; genus Podocnemis; species Podocnemis expansa. The sequence continues at coordinate 24,366,537 of ML682018.1, forward strand.
CATGCAAAACATCTCATCATTGCCAAACCTACATTTTTTGCTGAACAAAGTTTCAGCCAAAAAATTTTGTTCAGCTTATCTAAATGAGTCATGAGTAACTACATCTGCCTCCTAAAAGCTAGTTTTAAAAAACAATTGAAGAAAAATTAATGGTGCACATACAAATATCTTTAGTTCTATCCCTTCATTTACTATTCACATCTAGAGGGCCTGACACAACAGAATTCCAGTCTATATGTACCATGGTGTGTGCATTGTCTCCATTTGTTAGGTTAGCACATGAGAGCCTTACTGAATAACAAGAGATTCTGGACCACTCAGTTCCTAAACTCGTTTGGCTTTAAAATTCCACATTTGTGTCTTTCATAATTCTATTGCTTGAAAAGCTGTAGGTGTTCTTTTTTCACCACACCCATCCACACTTTGAGAAGAGAGAGAGAGAAATATGACAGTATAGTCCAGAGTCTAAAATGTATTATTGTCTATTTTCCCCTCCATTGGCTCCTTAATCAGCATCATTAACAAGGGTATGTATAAGGAGCTGCTGGATAACACAAGGTAGATTTAAATCACAGGCTCATAGAAATTGGAAGGGACCATGAGAGGTCATTGAGTCCAGTCCTCTGCACTCATGGCAGGACCAAGTACCCTCTTAAACCATCCCTGACAACTGCTTGTCTAACCTGCTCTTAAAAACTTCCAGGGATGGAGATTCTGCAACATATTCCAGTGGTTAATTACCCTGACAGTTAGGGATTTTTCCTAATATCCAACCTAAACCTCCCTTGCTGTAATTTAAGTCCAGTGCTTCTTGTCCTATCATTGGCAGTTAAGGAGAACAATTTTTTTTCCTTTTCCTTATAACAACCTTAATGGTACTTGAAAACTGTTCATAGAATCATAGAATCCTAGGGTTGGAAGGCACCTCATAGGTCATCTAGTCCAACCACCTGCCAGAGGCAGGACCACTCCCACTAAACCATCCCAGTCATGGTTTTGTCCAGCTGGGCCTTAAACACCTCCAAAGATGGAGACTCCACCACCTCCCTTGGCAGCTCATTCCAATGCTTCACCACTCGCCTAGTAAAAAAGTTTTTTCTAATATCCAGCCTCGACCTCCCTAACCGCAACTTGAAACCATTGCTCCTTGTTCTGTCCTCTGTTACCACCGAGAACAGTCAAGCTCCATCTTCCTTACAGCATCCCTTCAAGTAGTTGAAGGTTGCTATCAAATCCCCCCTCAATCTTCTCTTCTGCAGACTAAATAAGCCTAATGCTTTCAGTCTTTCCTCATAGGGCTTGTGCTTCAACCCTTTAATCATTTTGGTTGCCCTCCTCTGAACTCTCTCTAGCATGTACCTGTCCTTTTTGTAGTGGGAAGCCCAAAACTGAACACAGTATTCTAGATGTGGCCTCACCAGTGCAGAATAGAGGGGAATGATCACATCCCTTGATCTGCTGGTAATACTTCTTTTGATGCAGCCCAGTATGCCATTGGCCTTTTTGGCAGCAAGAGCACACTGCTGACTCATATCTAGCTTTCCATCCACCATGACCCCCAGGTCCTATTCTACGGTGCTGCTACTTAACTGAATGTTTCCCAGCCTGTAGCAGTGCATGGGGTTTTTCTGTCCCACATGCAGGATTTTACACTTGTCCTTATTGAGCTTCATAAGATTTTTTTTATTGGCCCACTGTTCCAATTTATCTAGGTCTCCCTGAATCCTGTCCTTGCCCTCCAACATGTCTACTGGTCCCCCCAGCTTAGTGTCATCCGCAAACTTACTGAGAGTGCAGTCTATTCCATCATCCAGATCATTAATGAAAATGTTCAACAGAACTGGCCCCAGGACCGACCCCTGGGGCACACCACTCGTGACTGGTTGCCAGCTAGACGTTCAACCATTGATTCCTACACGCTGAAACCGTTGATCTAGCCAGTTTTCTATCCACCTTACAGTCCACCTATCCAACCCATACTTCCTTAATTTGCCAATGAGAATGCTGTGGGAAACTGTGTCAAAAGCCTTGCTAAAATCAAGGTATATGACATCAACGGTTCTTCCTGCATCCAGAAAACCAGTCATCTGCTCATAGAAGGAAATGAGATTGGTCAGACATGATTTACCCTTGGTAAATCCATGCTGACTGTTCCTGATCACTTTATTTTCTTCTAAGTGTTTGAGGATGGATTCTTTAAGAATCTGCTCCATAATTTTGCCAGGGATTGAGGTGAGGCTGACTGGTCTATAATTCCCCGGATCCTCCTTTTTCCCTTTCTTGAAAATAGGCACTACATTTGCTTTTTTCCAGTCCTCTGGCACCTCCCCTGTTCTCCATGAGTTTTGAAAGATAACGGCCAGCGGTGCTGCTATCTCATCAGCCAATTCCCTCAGCACCCTTGGATGCAGTTCGTCCGGCCCCATGGACTTGTGCACATCCAGCTTCTTTAAGCAGTCCCTAACCTGACCTTCCGTCACCAAGGGCCTCTCTTCTTCTCTCCAATCTGCCATACCCATGGTCTGGTGTCTCCTGTCAGTTGCCTCTTTTCCAGACTAAACAAACACAGTTTTTTCAATCTTCCCTCATAAGTCAAGTGTTCCAGACCTTTAATCATTCTCATTCTCGTCTCTTCTCTGCATTTTCTGCAGTTCTCCACATCTTTCCTAAAATAAGGCTCCTAGAACTGGACATACTACTTCAGAAGAGGCCTAATCAGTGCAGAATAGAGCGGAAGTATTATTTCTCATGTTTTTCTCACAGTACTCCTGCTAATACTGTACACCCCAGAGTGGTGGTTGCTTTTTTTCTTTTATTTTTTACAACAGTGTTACCCTGTTTACTCGTCTTTTGCTGATGATCCACTGTGACACCTTTCTGTAGTACTCCTTCCTAGGTAGTCTTTGCCTGTTTTGTATATTAAAATCTTTCCTTGATAATCATAGTTTAAAAGCTGGCAAGTATGAAATCTTTGAGATTAGAAAAACTTTAAGGTAAAATTCTGTCCTTAATGAAAATTAATCCTTAAGGGGTCCATTTCCTGTTGTCATAGACAAGCCACACTAGCTCTCCACAGTAAACACTTTGATATCCTACAAACAGTGTCTGATGTAATTCCTGTAGAGGTACTTTGTGTTCCTTTGTACACATACTGGACTTTTCCAATTCCCATTGAAACGTCATCCAGCTTCTATCTTTACTTCTCCAGCAAACACATATCAGATGCAGCATTCCTGTAGTTAACAGTCATTAAATATGACGGGTCATTTTCATCCCCGGTGTAATTCCATTAACTTCAGCGAAGACTGGCTCACAAGATTTCAGCATGATCAAAATTGACCTTTAACCATCGATTTGATTTGGCCTCAGATGGAGTCTAAACTTAATATGCACCCAGATCTGAACACCAAGTCCTCTGCTTGGTTTTAACTCTTGTACATGCCTGATATTATAGCACTGAACTACAAAGAAAATATTCAGTGAATTCTGATCTGTACTTTCAAAAGGAGTTGTACAGCACAGTAAATCCAGTGCAGAATCAATACCACTCAAGTGTTTCCTCATGGACAAGGGTTCGGCTGCTATCATTGTTAAGGTTTGCTTGGCCTTTATCCATCTTTAAGAGCTTAAGCTCCAGTCTTTGTCCTTGACAGGCTACCGTGCATTTGCTTTACAAAACAGCAACACTCCTCAATTTCAGTTGTACTCTCAGATTCTCACTTCATAATGCATATCCAGCCTTGGATTGAAAGAAATGGATCCTCTCCATTGATTGAGTTGTTCATTACGTGGCTCTACTCTTCATCACATTTTTCAAGTGAAAGCGAAAAACAAATTCTTAGTCATCAGATATGAGAATTAAAAAAAAATCCCCCCAGACCTGGGCTAGTTGAAACAATAATAGACTCCTGAAACAAATAAAGGGACAGATTCTCCTTTGATGGTTACATGAATGTAAAACCATGGGATTGCAGTGGTGTAACCAAGGGTGTGTCTTCACTGTAGACGTAACCTGGGCTCTTGTTCAGGTGCTCTTAACCTGTTCTCCACATATGAAACCCTCTAACTAGAAGGTGTGCTTTCAATGCAGATTAGTTGATGTGTCTAGAACTGTAGACTAAAGCCCAAATGAGGCTTTTGCTTGGGCTGGTGATCCACCCACTCTGCAGTGAGATCACAGCTAAACCACTCACGTGCTGATAGCCGTTCAGTGCCTTCCCCTGCATTCCTAGGAGGACAGAAATTCTCTCAAGTCACTGGGAATGAATCAGCATAGTTCAGTTAGTGCAGCACAAAGAGGAAGACCCAAGGGATGTGTCTTCTTAAATCAGAGGTCCCCAAAGAGTGGGGTCCATAAGAACTTTCATACAGGTCTGGTAAGCTCTGGGCCAGCCCCAGGGGAGAAAAAGGAGGAGCGTCACTCCAGCCTCACTCTGCTCTGGCCCCACCCCTAGCCACAGTTCAGCTCCCAGTCCCAGCCTCATCTGTAGCACACTCCTTGGCCCCACTCCCAGCCTGAGCCCTGATGGTGTTTCTGCTTCAAGCCCCACTCCTGGCCCCAGACCAGCAGCAGCCCCAGTCCCAGGTCTGCTGGGAGGGTGAGGAAGAGGAGGGAAGAGCAGCTCAGATGAGATAAAGAGGTGTGTGACAAAAAAAAGTTTTGGGACCAATGCTGTAATAGCACATGGGGAGTACAGCTATGTCTACACTGCAACTATTCTGATTGTCTGGGCTCAGGTGAACGCTAAAAGTAGCAGTCTGGACATTGCAGTTCTGGTGGAGACTTGGGCTGACTTCCTGAGCTCAGACTCAGTTGGGCCCAAGGAGAACCTGAGGGGGGTCACCTGACCCATAGCAGCCCCACTGCTACTTTTGGAGTGCTAGCTTGAGTCCAGCTAGCATGACTTGATCTACCAAGACAGGGAGGCTTACTCCCAGCTGCACTGTACTCCTACTCAGTGAAGAGGCATAACACAGGTAGGTGGACTCTGCTCACACACAGACTCGAATCACTCAGGTTAACTCTGCAGTCTAGATATACCATAAGAAAGTAAGAGAAATTGGCCCTCATTCTCCATCCCATAATGCAGAACAAACAGAAAACAACTTGTATTTCATAAAAAACATGACAATATTTATAATAGCTTTTGCTATAGTGAAACCTTTAATAAAGGAGTTGTGTAGCACTTAAGGACTAACAAGTTTATTTATCACATGAGCTTTTGTGGGAGAAAAATCCCACTTCATCAGATGCTTTGAAGATGGGGGAACTTACAAAAATGTGTTAGTCTTTAAGTACCACAGGGCTCCTTGTTCATTTTGCTGCATCAGCGTAAGATGGCTGCTCCTTTGGAGCTTTAGTTAAGGTTACATCCAGACTTCCATAATTAACTCCCCTCTAAAATAGTCACCTGCTCATAATTAGGAAATGAATAAATGTCATATATATAGAAGTTAGGTGAATAATTCACTATTTAATTTCACTTGTCATCATTCTTGCTTACTTCTGAAAGTATTCAAATGTTGAAAGTGGTGTGTTTGAGGTGGTTGGTTTGTTTTTGGTAAAAATAGTTTCTGTAAGTAGTTCCTGGTCTGTGGTTTCCCTGAAAGAAATTCTGCCACTCTGATTTGTATTATTTTTGGATTGAGGTACTCCCCAGCCATACAGTTCAAGAAAACCTCAGTGTTATTAGCACCTCACAAATGAAGGTCGTTTGTAACTCTGAACAAATGCTACAGTTGTTCTCAAAGTTGACAACTGAACCTGAACTTAAACCATCATTTTAACTGTACTATGCAGAAGAAAAATGTTGCTTTTTAAAGCTTCTTAATTTAAACGAAGCAAACACAGAAACAGTTTTCTTACCTTGTCAAATGATCATTTTTCAATCCCTCAGCCCCCGCTTTTGGCAGTTTATGTTTAACCACAGTACTGCACTATATTTGCTTCTTTTTGGGGTGGGGGTGGGGGAGCAGTCTCTGCTACTGCCTAATTGCATGCTTCCAATTCCAGATGAGGGCTGTGCTTGACTGGTCGGTTCATGACTCTGAGGTTTGTAACTCTGAGGTTCTACTGTATTCATGTCTACAGGACTACTCATGGCCTAAAATCAGGGCTGTCCCTAAGGGGTGGGTGGGATCCGGGGCCAATTGGCCTGTGTGGCTCTCCCTTGCAGGGAGGGGCACAGTGGGCTGGCCCTGAGGCTGGCCCCCCACTCCCACCCCTCCCCTGAGCTGGGGGCAGAGCAGACTGGTCCAGGGCCTGGACTTTGCTCTCTCACCCTGCCTGGGGGGTCTGGTTGTTCCTCCTTGGGGGCAAGGTGGATCAACTGAGAGTGGAGGACAGTTTTGTGCTCCTGGCCGCCCTCTCCTTCCCTCCCTCACTTCCTTTGGCTTCATGCTGAAGGCAGCAAGAAGGGGGCGGGGGACCGCATGGCCATGGCGGGGGCAGCAGTTCAGACCCCACACTGCCTTGCTCATGATAGGACAGCACAGGACCCAGGGAATTGTGGGGCTAGGGGTGATTGCCCTTCTCACACCCGCCCCCCAGATGGCCCTGCCTAAAATACTCCTTAGCATGAAGAAGTGTGGCAGAATATGACCTTCCACAAGCTGTTCATTGTAAGTATTCAATGTTTGTAATCCCAGGTGCTTTGGATATGATCTAGTATGATATGTGTGTTCCTTGAATGGAAGACTGACTAAGAACCAGGTTTCTGATATAAACACTTAACTGTTCCACAGAATAGAACTGCAAATCTGTATTCACTTAAAACTGTTTGGCTTCAGAGAAGATTCCTTCCAGTTAATGTATTTGGATTCCCAACTCCACTCCACCCCTTTCTCTCTTTCTTTCAGTGGGGTGGAGGAAATGTATTTTCTATGCTTTGTCTCAAACTTCCAGGTGCTCACAGAGCTGGGAGGATAACTCACTCTGTTATTTAGTTATAGAAGAATGAAAGTAACTTTAAGTCAATAGGGTATAATATCCAGATGATATAAATAGCCCAATCCTCCACAAAAATGTGGATGCCAAGTACGAACAAATAAATTAATAAATTAACTTATACAGACAAAGACTTTTTACAGAAAGTACTTTAACCTTTCCTGCCAGCCTACTGGAGACCCCATGTAGGGCCAAGAGCTTACTGAGTCCAGAGAAAGCATACACAAAGAGGGCTTAGCTATTGAAAAGGCCATGGTGCTGGTCTCAGGCTTGCAAGTACCTTGCATCTTTCTTCTCTTCCCCATTGGAATGGATGAGACTACTTACATGACTAAGAATTACAAGATCAGGTATGAATTGCCCCAACATTGCTGTCAGAGAAAGAGTGGTGGCAGGTAACTTGAGAAACTTGCACAGTTTTGAAATGTATTACCATATGCACTAGCTAGCCATTACTACTCTGTTTCTGAGCTACTGAATTGAAAAATAAGACACTCAGCTATTTTGGCCTGACTATTGTGTTTGACCCCCAGAGCATCATTGCCCTGTGCCGGAATAGTTATGCTCATGAAAAAGCAGGTCTGAAAGCCACACATTTACATCCCATCTCTAAACCATGCAAAGAAATCTCATTAGAAAAAACCTTCTTCCCACACTGCTTAGAGTAAGATGATCTGAAAACTTGCTAGTAATTACTTAAGGTTGCAATTGTTAATCCATGCTTCAACAGTCTATTGAACATAAATCAGTAAGATAATTAACACTAACAAAGATCCTGTCCTCAGACTTACTGGAAAGATGTTTCGGTTATACTCAAAAGCTGATTTCCAAAACTTGAAAACAGATGGATACCAGGTGTTGGGAATTCAGGGTTGTCTTGGTTTGGTTTTTTTATTTATTTATTTTTAAAAATATTTGTGGCATTTATTATTTATGCTGATAAAGGACTGCTCAGTTAAGCAAGCCTTAACATTTTGGATCATGTGTTTAAGCAACTGCCCGCTCAGTTATGAAATTAAAGAGGTCATAGCCTCTTGCAATCTATTTTTCTGATATATCATGATAAAAATATATTGGATACAAACTATTTAAGGGGGGGGGTTATTTCGAGTTTTCTCTATTATCTTATGTGTGTGCAAAAACAGGTCATATTTGATAAAAACACCATAAGTCAACCCTTGAACAAGTATGTCTAAGTCGGTAGCAACTGGGATGATAAAGAAGACAAACTCTACTTCATCTAAAGACAAACACTGTTCAACTGCCTGGAAACTTTGTTTAGAGGAAGAAGGTTTGAAGGCTTAGAGCAATACCATTTATACTGGAAATTAATGGTGTAGCCTGGAAAACACTGAGGCACGTATTTCCCAAAACAAACAAGGAGTACTGTGGCACTTAAAGACTAACAAATTTATTTATCACATGAGCATTCATGGGAGAAAATCCCACTTTTTGAAGATGGGGGAACTTAACAGACTAGAAGGAATATAAATGCAGGGAAGTGTTAAGTCATACAATCAGGTCATACTGTAACAACAAATCAAACCAGTTGTTAAGATTCAAACACTGGGGAACAGCATATAGAGGAAAGTGAGGTCAAATCATCTATTATAATGAGAAGAAAATCCAAAGTTCTCATTTAGTCCTGAAGAGAGAGTCCAATTTGCAAATGAATTCCAATTCTGCAGTTTCTCTTTGAAGCCTTGAGGTGCTATTCATTTGCGTAAGCACAGCTATTAGCAAGTCATTAGTGGAGTGATCAGGAAGACTGAAGTGCTCAGTTTTTGAATGTTGTGATTTCTAATGTCAGTTTTGTGCCCGTTTTATTTTTTTGTACAGAGATTATCTTGTCTGTCCAATTTATAAGGTAGAGGGGCATTTCTGGCACATAATGGAATATATCACATTGGTGGATGACAGATGAATGAGCCTTTGATGGAGTAGCTGGTTTGATTAAGTCCTGTGATGGTGTCTTTTGTGCAGATATGTGGGCAAAGTTGGCCTTGTGGTTTGTTGCAGGGAAATGTGCCTGCTTTAATGGTTCTGTTGTTAGGCCTGTAGTTGCTGGTGAGTATCTGTTTAAGGATGGGGGGCTGTCTGTAAGGGAGGAGTGGTCTCTCTTCCAAGGCCTGAAAGAGTGAGGAATTGTTTTGTAGAATAGGCTGTAGATCCTTGATGATGTGCTGTGCCTTTATTGTTCTCCCATTCCATCAGTTCCCTCATCTTCAAGTGACAAAGTGGAATTTTTTCCCATGAAAACTCATTCAATAAATAAATTTTAGTCTTTAAAAGTGCTTGAGGACTCCTTGTTTGTTTTGCTGATCTAGATTAACATGGTTCCCCTTTGGAACTTGTATTTCCCAATGAAGTTAATGGAACTAATTGAGTTAGGACTACATAACATGTATGGCTTTGATTTCTCCTTTTCCATCTTCCCATGACCTTCCCTTCCCTTATTGCAATCTTTCATCATCTTTTCTTGGGACATTAATATTCAATACTCTTCAGTTGTTCAGGTCCACAACCCTCCAATTCTTCTGCCCACTAAATCATTTACTCTTTACATTGAACTTTCTAAAACCCTATCCTTTTTTATCATAAGATTCAGCCAACCACCACTCCTTCCTTACTTTTACACTCACTTCCTCTGTTTAGGCTCTCACAATGTTGAATACCCCTGGAGAAAAGTCAGTGATTATGCAGACTTCCTGCACTGCAAGTTTGCTCTAGCATCTCAGTTTTGCCATCTTCCAAAACAATCAGCACTATTTTTACATTCAAAGTAAATGTCATACTTTCCACCTCAGTTGTGTATTCCCTACATGAGTCCCTCCTATAACCCCCCGAGCTTTCTGTTCTCTTGATTCCTTTTCATACAAGATGTTGATGGCTTTTTCAGAGAGAAAAAGTTTGACAGGGTGAAAATGGGACCCTGTCTTCTCTAGCACTCAGTTTGCCTGCCCCAGTAACCCTATCCCACCTCTTGACTTCCTTTGCCCTTCCCTAACCCCCTCAAGCTACCACTCTCCTCAGGCTCATCCCTCTCACAGAGCAGGCTTTTATTGTCTCTTCAGAAAAAGCACACAATGCTATCTGCCAATATTGTCTAGTATCCCTTCCACTTCTAAGCGCATTGGAGGCCATGGGCACCCATGCTGTCTTGAGTTCCTCTCATGTACCACTGCCTTAGACCCTCTCCACTACATAACGTGCTCTCAACTAAAGTCTGATGATCTGCTCTTGGCTAAATTCCAGGGCCTGTTCTCCATCCTGAGGATTCTTGGCTACTTTTGATGCAGCTGACCAACTTCTATAAACCTAGCTTTTATACATTTGTCCTTTCGTACTTTTGAAAGTTCTTTTGATTTTTGCTTTTTACACAGCAACTGAATCTCACAGGCACAAAGGTTTTCAATAATTCATGTTTACTAACTATATACAGCATGCACAGCCTACCTACATATATACACACAACTGCTCTGATGAGGTTCTGGTGATTTCTGAACACAGAAGGAAGTGAAGGTGTCCAGAGCAGTGATTTACCAGTGTGCCATGAGAACTGTCCATGTGTGCTGTGAAATTTTGTACATAGGTAATGAAAATCAATGTAAAACAAACATTGTTTCATCTTAAACTATATTCTAACTAACCAACCTTACAACTCATAAAACTTGCGAAAATCAGTCATCAAATTGAAAGCAAGGTATTGGTCTTTTGATTCTAAAATGTGAGCACTCTAAAACATATTTGGTGAAAGGGCAAAACTGAGATGATGTGTATTTTTTTCTGATGGATTTTAAATATTAATACATTTGATCCTTCTTTGGCTTGTTATATGCACTATGTTGCAAACTTCTTTAGTAAGATCGTAACCATAGTAATGTGTGCTGTGTTACTGAAAAAGTTGGAAACCACTGGTCTAGAGGGCTTACAAACAATTTAGAAGGGATTATTAACTTAAACATATACTGCAAGTTCCTTCGGCAACCCAAAGTAATTCTCACTCCCTTTTTGTAGTAGCCTTGCGAGCTCCATCCTTGCCTCCCTCCTGTCCTCATCATGATCTTTGTCCACTTCTGTAGTTTTAAATGCCTTTATGCCACTGACTAACAAATCTACTAATGCACTTCTGTGTTCTCTTGCTCCTAATCTTGTGTCCTGGCCTGGCTTTGGCATCTTCTCATGAATGTCCTACAAATATGGCCAAAATTTTGTTCTTACCCTTTTCTTGCCTCCTCTACATTACTACTAACTCCGTCCTCCTAGACACTCAAGCTTGTAACCATGGTGACATCCAATTCTATCTTTACTCCACCTTGCATTAATCTTGAGGTTACTTATTTCACACTATTTCTAAAATCCAGTCTTCCCTCTTGACTGCTCTAAGCAATTCTTGACTTGTCTCCTGACACTCACCTTGCCCCTTCTGGTTTAATACAGTGCTAAGACAATATTCCTGGCCTGTAGCTCTCCCCACATCACCATAGAAGTCCCTTTACAGACACCCTGAGCTTATTGCCAGTACCTTCAAGGTTCAGTTTAGCCCATCCCCTAAGAATACACTTATCTACTTCTACCTCTTACCTTGTAACCCCAATCTCCTGTAGTCCATTAGTAATGCCAGTGTCCATTGCTCAGTTGTCTGATTCATCTCTGTGCCACTCCTCAAGCAAAGACTGCCTTCACTTAAGCCAGCCTGTGAAGAGGTAAACTGGTATTCCATCAAATCAGTCGTCAAGATCAATTTCTACTAGGAGGCCTACTGATAATGGCTAAAAGGCAGCCACCATGGGAACTTTCCTCAAATAAGAAGAATGAATTTGTGACTATTCACTTAAGAATCCAGTTTTCCTGCAACATTCTGATTTTTAATTAAGCATTGCTAGCTCTTGAGACATGCAAGGGGAAAAAATGGAAATCAGTTTTAGTAGGTCCCTGTGACAAGGAACAGAGAAGTATAACTATTCCTTATTTTTATCATATTCTGAAGTTGTTCTTGGTGCTGTATAATTTGTTTTGCAACCCAGCGTATATCCATGAAATTCAAAAAGGCAATAAAGTACACTTTTATAGTTAAGGCACTAGACTGCAATTCAAAAGATCTGGGCTCTATTCCCACTTCTGCCACAAGATTTTTGGTTTAACTTGGATGAGTTACTTAGTTCCTGATTTTCAAGAATTCTGAGGATATGCGACTCCAAATGAAATCACTAGGAACTATGACTGTTCAGCATTCCTGAAAAATCAGATTTTCTTTGTGTTCTTCAATCTTTCCATCTTTAATATAGGGATAATAATGATTAGCTACCTCATGGGTGTTAAAATTTGATTTGAAGGGCACTTATACAAGTACTGTAAAATGCTTACAAATAAAACAAATTTGATCAGCATTAGGCTTCTAAAAGGCTTAAAATGTAGAAAGACAGGGAAAAATGTGAAAGATCTTGGCAGCTCTAGGACATTCATGATCTTTACTCTTATGTTACATCACCTAAAAAAAAAATACTGCAGTTCATACTTTTCACTTTTGCTGTTTTTCCTTCTGCCCAGACATTTAACCTTGTAATTCTACTTTATTAGCTGTGATGTCAGCTCCTGGCATCCTGGACAGTGGGATCCATAATGTTCTTTGGTTTAAGTCAGCAATCCGAAGCTCCACCTACATGTGCCTGCTATACAGTGGTAGCAGATGAGTGGGGCTAGAAGGGAAACAGGAGAAAATTGGCCAAACCTTACTTCAGTTTTCATGTAGACTTTAAAGGTAGATGGGAAAACAGATGGTATGATACAACATTCCCATATACCTGCTGAGTAAATAAAACTAATCCATTAATCTAAGAGCCTTATCTCTCCTCCACTTGTCTGCCTTGTGATTGGGAAATAGTCTTGCAAGATTTCCCCTTCTTACAGGAACACTTCCTCATAAGCCCAGGAAAAGTGTAAGCTTTCCCATCAGTCAGATGAGCCTTTTATCCCATTTGGCAAACAAGCCTTTGTTAAATACAGGCCACATCCATGCAGATTGCCATCTGACAAAACTTTCAATGGCATAAAACAGAAATGTAAAATTTGTCATTTTCCCCCAGCTCCTTCCAAAACAACCAAAACACTTCCCCATTGATGTTACAAACATCCCTTCTGTTGAGACATTTTTAACCTAATCCCACTTTTCAAATGACTCTGACTTTCTGGGGAAATTTAAAATTTCTCTTTCTGTTTCTTTGACCCTCAAGATGACATTTTTTGTCATAAGCCACACCCACCCTATATTTGGCAGATGGGCCATCAGCAATTATCATGAAGGTGTCAAGACAGATGTTTCTAGATACTGAAGGTCAGTTTAACCTCAGGAGCACAATGCTCACAGCAAAGGGCACCAAGCAATCAGCACATATAATGTAGGGAACCCAGACTGAGTGAGCAGAACCACCACATGTGCACTGAGTACCTTGGGACATGTGAAAAGCTTGCAGTCAAGTACTGCGTGATGCACTGAAGGGGTATCACACAGGACTTACTGGCACTGCTGCAAGGACTGGATGAGTTTTGAGAATATTAGACAAAGAAACATGAAGGTTTTACTTCAACAACAGACAATGGATAGTAATTTTGGTTTGGGAATTTTTCTTATTTAAAACAATTCTGTGCCTTAACATATGACAACTACTAAACATAAAAAACGTGGTTAAAAACTAAAATAAATAAATAAGTAAGTAAAAATAAAATTTTTTTTACAATCATTTTCTTTATTTCTTCTCCTGGTTGGTTAAGTTGGGCTCCTGTTGGGAAAAGAGAAGAAATCAGAAAAAGTGGGAAGAATAACTGAATGGGAATAGACACAAAAGGGATGGGGATATAGCAGAAATGACATCTCAGGAGTTGTTCGTGATTTCCTTTTGCCTGGTAATCTTTCAGGAGGAGAAAAGAGAATGTTCAACATCACAGCTGCAAATACTTCAGTTCAAATATGTAGGTTTTTTTTTTTTAACTATAAAAATAAATGATGGGCATTTGGCAACTTGTGTATGCTTGACAAGGCACCTAGCCACTAGCTTTGCAGTGTCTAAAGGGGGTAGACACCTTGTCCCACCAAAGAAAGCATCTGATAATGCATGGGCATATACTTATTCATTCGAGCAATATAAGCCCCACAGTTAGGGGGCATCTTTGTCTGTTACTCACAATTTCGTAGCCTCAAAAAGACCCTTGACAATCCCTAGTAAATGGTTTCTAGTGAAGGAAGGACTCATTTTACATAATTCCTTTGACTTTGCACTGTATTTTCTTTAAGCTATTTTTCATAACATGTTTATGGAATGAAGTGACCTTTCTGCCACTTATTCCCCACTTTGGACAGTTAAGGAGTTCAAGTCGAAATTAGGTTCGGCACAGGACCCTATTTCCCTCCAATGTGAGGAGGAGAGGTAACTCTTCAGGCAGGCATATAGGGAAGAACCTGGAATAAAGGTTAGGTTAGGTCCCTTTTCACTGAAGGATCAAAAGCAAATTCAGAACAGAAAGTTGTGACATTACAGTTGAGCAAATATTTAGATTCAAAGTCAGCAGATTCAGAATTGCTGCACCAATTATAATGCAGCCACATACTGTTTATATAAAGTAAGTTATATTATGTTAAGACATATGCTCTATTGTAAAGACATCCAACCACTCTCTTACTATTGGATTATTCTGGTCAGGAACCTTTGAATGTCATCAGAATTTTGGATCAATCAGGGCAGCAACTGACCCCAAAGAATCCACCCTAGTTTTACACTAAATCTAATGCATGCTGAGTTATGGAGCAGAATCAAAGCAAGTTGCACCCTTGGGTCCTTCAGACAGTGTGAACAATTCAAAACTACTTGATATTTATTCTCCTCCCTCTGTCTTTTTTCTGTAAGTAGTCTACCAACAGGGATATACTGAGGGCCAGATTTTCATCTTATATGGGTGTAAATTGGGAGTAACTCAATTGAAGTTAATGATGTTTCACCAGCGGAAGACACATGGGAGGAGAATAAATTACTCTGAACAGAGTATTCTCTGCTGTCAAAATACAGATTACAAGAGTACCAGTGTGTTTAGATCCTACCCTGCAGTGGAAGGTAAAAGTCAAATCCCTCTTCAGAGGCAAGGGAATTCTTCAGGTGTCTGTGTCGGTCCTTTACTACAGTCTCTGAAGGGATGGCAGACTCCAGGTGACAATAGCAGCTGTAAGAAAAAACTGCTGTCAATTGGGGAGAAGCCACTTTTTCACCAAGTCCCTGGTAAGAGGACCTAGCAGTGGAGAACTGAAAGTCACTAGTGGAAGGGAAACTGCATGTATTTCCATTTTGCCGTGGAGGGAAGCTGAACTGCATTACATCTCCTCTTTGTTACTGTGCAGAAGAGTAGGTTGCTCACCTGGGTAACTCTGTTCTTCGAGATGTGTGTCCCGTGATGCTCCACTGAAGGTGTTGCAGCGTCCGGGCACCACTCGACGGTCATTTTCTGAGCAGATATGCAGCAGGCTGCGCTCGCGCCGAACGAGCACGCGGTGCTGCCCGAGTGGCTCAGCGTGAGTGCGCCTGCTGTCCCTCAGTTCCTCTTTCCCAGCAGGTTAGCATCTGTAAGAGACAGGACAAGAGGGGAGGAAGGGAGGGTGGTGGAGCATCACGGGACACACATCTCGAAGAACAGAGTTACCCAGGTGAGCAACCAACTCTTCTTCTTCGAGTGATGTCCCGTGCTGCTCCACTGAAGGTGACTATGTAGCAATTATGCAGGAAGGTGGTGGGATGTCCTGCGTGAAGACAAGATCTCACGACCCATTATCATATCTCTAGCTGCCGCTAAGTCCAGAGCATAATGAGATATGAATGTGTGTGGATTGGACCACGTCGCTGGTCTACAGATGTCTTGAACATGAACATTATGTAAGAAGGCTGTAGCTGCTGCCATGGCCCGAGTGGAGTGAGAGCGAATGCCTGGCGGAGGCTGGGTGTTCGTAATCATGTAGGATGTGCGAATACAGTCCCTAATCCACTTTGAAAGGCTCTGATTGGAAATGGGTTCTCCTTTTTGTCGTTCTGCAAATGATACAAATAGTTTATTCGATTTTCGAAAAGGAGCTGTTCGATCAATATAAAAGGCAAGCGCCCTCCTCACATCAAGGGTATGTAATGAAGCTTGCAGTGACGAAGTATGCGGTTTTGGGCAAAATGTAGGAAGGTGAATATGTTGATTAACATGAAATGTCGAGATTACCTTAGGCAAAAAGCAGGGGTCCAGGTGTAATGATACCTTGTCTTTATGAAAGACAGTATAGGGAGGGTCGCAGCGTAACGCGTTCAGTTCACCCACTCTCCTTGCGGATGTGATGGCGACCAGAAAGGAGACCTTCATGGAGAGGTAGTAAAGAGAACAGGTTGCCAGTGGCTCAAATGGTGATTTCGTGAGTGCTGTAAGAACAAGGGTGAGGTTCCATGGGGTTGCTAGAGGACGAATAGGCGGAAAAGTTTTCTTCAAGCCTGTTAGGAACCTTTTAACTATGGGATGAGCAAAAAGCGAGGACTTGCTCGTAGGGTGGAGTGCTGATATCGCAGAGAGGTGAACCCTTAAGGAACTATTAGAAAGAGACAAATGTTTTAAGTGGAGGAGATAGTAGTTTGGTCAGGACGGAAGTCATTAGCTATACACCATGTGGTGAAGCGTCGCCACTTGTAAGCGCATGACCTTCTAGTGGATGATTTTCTGCTGTTGAGTAGGATGTCCTTGACTTAGTGGGAGCAGGAGTCCTCACCTACCCAGAACCAATTAGATACCACTCCGTGAGGTGTAGCCTGGAGATGGCCGGGTGGTGCGCTGGAGTCTTGGACTGGTATAATAGATCCTTTATTAGTGGGAGGCATATCAGTCTGTGTACCAATAGATTGAGTAAATGTGGGAACCAAAACTGGTGCGGTCATGCTGGAGCGATTAATATCACTGACGCCTGGTTGTGTTTGATTTTCTGAATGACCCTGGGTATTAAAGGGATCGGTGGAAAAGCATACAGAAGATGCCTCGCCCAGCTGATCAGGAAGGCATCCCCCAATGTTCATGGTTCGTTCTGGGCCCTGGAGCAAAAGTTTGGGCACTTCATAGTTGCTGCCGTTGCGAACAGGTTGATTACTGGATGTCCCCATCTGCGAAAAATGGCACACAGGACGGAGTTGTTGAGCTGCCATTCGTAAGTTGCAGGAAACAACCTGCTGAGGGCGTCTGCAGTGGTGTTTCGCACACCTGGTAGGTAGACCGCAGAGATGTGAATCTGGTTGTGAATGCACCACCTCCAGAGTTTGACCGCCTCTGTGCCAAGGGAAGGGGACCTGGCCCCACATTGGCGGTTTACATAGTAGATGCATTCCATATTGTCCGACATGACAGTGATGGCTTTTCCAGAAATGGCAGGGAGAAATTGACTGCAGGCATGTCTGATGGCTCTGAGCTCTAAGACGTTTATGTGTAGGGATGCCTCTAGCCGGGACCATCTGCCTTGTGTCACTAGGTTGGCCATGTGAGCTCCCCAGCCTTTTAAGGAAGCATCTGTTGTTGATATGATCTGGCTGTGGTTGTATAAATGGTACACCGATCGAAAGATTTCTTAGATCTCGCCACCATAGCAGCGATGCCTTGACTGTGTTGGGAACTATCACAGTCTTCTGAAGTGGGTGGAACTGTGGTCTGTAGACCATGGCAAACCAAGACTGTAGGTGGCGCATGTGTAGGCGTGCGTTGGGAACACTGCCATATGGCCTAGAAGTTGCAACAGTGTTCATACAGTGACTAGTGGAGCAGTAATGACAAGATCGATGAGCTCTTGGATCATTAATTGGCGCATCTGAGGTAGGTATGCTCGGGAAGTCTTTGAATCTAACATGGCACCTATGAACTCTATGATTTGGGTCGGAGTCATGACTGACTTCTCTACATTTATTTTCAGGCCGAGCTGATGAAAGAGAGTTGTTGTAGCCTGCAAAGCTCAAAGACAGAGGTCGTGCGAGGAGGCCACGATCAAGCAATCGCCGAGGTACGGATAAATCTTGATATCGCGAGCGTGGAGGTAAGATATGGCCACTGTTAGGACTTTGGAGAAGGTGCGAGGTGTGGTAGATAGGCTGAAGGGAAGAACCTTGTATTGGAAGTGCTGGTCATTGGCAATGAATCTCAGGAAACACCTATGGGAAGGATAAATGGTGATCTGAAAATAAGCATCTTTAAGGTCGAGGGCTGAAAACCAATCACCTTTCTTGCAATAAGGGGATCATAGTATTAAGGGTAACCATTTTGAATTTGTCACGTTTAACAAATTTGTTCAGAGGTCTTAGGTCGAGTATTGGTCGCCAGCCACCTGACTTTTTACGTACAACAAAATAACGTGAATAAAACCCTGAGGAATGAAAAGGTGGGGGTACCGGTTCAATAGCTCCCAGTTGTAGCAGATGTTGGATTTCCTGCTGAAGAGCTTGTACGTGAGAGGTGTCCCTAAAGAGGGATGGGGAAGAGGGATGGGGGGGGGGGGATATGAATGGAATAGAGTAACCAAACTGCATTATTTCCAAGACCCATTGATCAGTGGTAATACTTGACCAGGCCGAATAATAGTGGGCTAACCGAAACTCAAAAGATGATGGTGAATGGTGCATGTTGCTGGAAGGTGGGAAATGATCAGACCCTTGACCAATGCTTCAGAAATGAGGCTTGGTTTGAGGAGGTTGAGACGTTTAATTAGAGGAGGTGTGTTGAGGCCTCTGTTTACGCCGATAAAACCTAGTTTTAGACGTGTGTTGTTGGTCCAACGGCTTAAGATCTGATAGGGATGAATATTGAGGTTGATATCATCACTGAAAAGGTTGGGATCGAATGTTAGATCGTCTAGTATATAGAGGAAAAATACCAAGGGTACGTAAGGTCACCCTGGAGTCTTTCATTGAATGCAATACCTCGTCTGTTTTGGAAGAAAATAATTGAGTTTTCTCGAAGGGTAAGTCTTCAATTTTACTGTGCAGCTCCCTGGGCAGAGCACCTGTGTGAAGCCAGGACGCACGGCGAAGGACCACTGCTGTAGCTGTCAAACATGCTGCCGTATCAGCAGCGTCCAGTGACATCTGGAGGAAGGTACGTGCTGTTAGGTGGCCCTCCGCTATGAGGGTCTTACAGTGCTCTTTTTTTAGAGTCCGACATGTCTGAGGTAAGGTTAGATAATTTGTCAAATAGGTTATAATTATAATTGGACATGAGTGCTGCATAATTAGTTAGTCTAATAAGTAGTGTGGAAGATGAATATACTCATTTCCCTAAAGTATCCACCTGCTTCCAGCCTTTATCAGAGGGAGTGGCTTTAAACGAAGGCTGCTTACTTCGTTGGTTAGCAGCATCTATTACCAGTGAGGTAGGAGCAGGGTGAGAAAAAAGAAACTCCATATCTGTAGGAGGAATGTAATATTTCCTATTATATCTTTTGTTAATCGGAGAAATTGTAGCTGGAGTTTGCCATATCATATTGGCTGGCTCCAGAATTGCTTCATTCATGGGGATTGCGATCTTGGCAGGAACCGATGAATGTAATATTTTGAGTAATTTATGTTGGGATTCAGCAACCTCTTGAAGAGGGATGTCGAGGTCCTGTGCAACTCTTTTAAACAGTTCGCTAAATTGTTTCAAGTCATCTGGAGGGTTAATTGGGCTTTGAATAAACATTTCCTCCTGCAATTGAGAAGTTGCCCAGGAGTGATGAATGGAATCATTAGACTTGATTGTGTCAATTGAATGATCTTGCTGAGGTGAAGTAATACAGCTATTAACATTCCCAGCAGGGGAGGTGTGCTTGTCCTCGTGGGAGGTTTTGTTTGGCATTCTGGCTGGAGGAGACAATGACCCTGTGTCGTAGTGAGGGTGAGAGTGACGGTGTCTGGATGAACACCGTGGATAATGACTGTGCTTGTGCCTGTCAGAAGCATAGCCGTGGGAGGGAGTGAGTGAACGGCAGCAGCTGTGATGCGGAGAAGAGTAATTAGATGAGTAATATGATGCCTGACAGGAGTTATGCCAGCGACTGGATTGCCCTGATAATAGTGATAGGGATGATCGATGACTATAGCCGGGGCTGGGAGAGATGTAATGTGTCTTACGGGGTCGTTTGTGAGGAGGTGAACCCCGTTCATAAGGCGGGTTCACTGTTTGTTGTGCCGGTAGAGCTGGCTTTGAAGTGGAGAGGCTTTGCTCCCTCACCGGAACAGCTAGTGCTGACGGTGTGGGCATGCCGTCGTTATGTGGCTGCAGTGCAGCGTTTGCCAGCACCGGTGGTGCCGATGAGCTATGAGTAGTGAGCAGAACCGAGTCCGGTTGTAGCGGACCTCGGTTCCAATGTAGCGGCGAGCCGGCTGTGCTTGGTCGCTTGCGGCTGTTTCTCTCGGCTCTGCTTGGAGGCGCGGGAAGATAGAGACCACGAATCACCCGAGGATCCTGTAGCCTCTGGGGTTTTCGGGTTTGAGGGTTTGGTCGCCTCCCTCTGATTGGAGTCAGCCAACTTTGGCTCAGGGCAGGTTGGTGCCGGGGGGCAGAGCGACTTCTCCATGAGGAGGATTTTTAAGCAAAGCTCTCTGTCCTTCTTCGCTCTGGAGCTAAGGTTTGCACAGTGCTGGCACTTCTGGGGAACATGTTCCTCCCCCAGGCATCTAATGCATAGTGCATCACCATCCAATAGAGGTATGACGTTGTTGCACTGCGAGCACTTCTTAAAGCTGGTTGATACCGGCATGCCTGTGAAGTGCGGTTAGGCTCTGACGCTGCTTCTTCAGGTTTTTTGTTTTTTTTTTTTTGAAGATTCGGGAAAAGGTAAGTAAAATTAATAAAATGATGACTGAAACGTATCTTCTTTTTGCAGCAGGGGACCGAAAAACACGAAAAGAAGAGAGAGACCTTAGGAGACCATCAGCTGTCGCGGATGGTTTAAAGAGAACTGAGGGACAGCGGGCGCACTCACGCTGAGCCACTCGGGCAGCGCTGCGTGCTTGTTCGGCGTGAGCGCAGCCTGCTGCATATCTGCTCAGAAAATGACCGTCGAGTGGTGCCCAGACACTGCAACACCTTCAGTGGACCAGCATGGGACATCACTCAAAGAAGAAGGTACTTGTTCTCTTAATTACCCAGAACATGGTTCCCAGGTGTGAACTGGCTTATGGAATTGACTAACTACCTGACCCAGCACCTCAGGTGACTGTGCTGTATTCTCTGTCCTGCTTTATGTGGCAGTGTCACCATCAAACCTCACATAGGAAATGCAAAACCTAGAACTCAGGTTTTGGCAAGTAGGTGAAGGAGGAATTTAAACCATATAATTGTTTTCCTCCCAGATAACAATTTTGCTGCTTGTGTGGGATTTGGAATTGCAAGGACAAATGTGGTGAAGTGAAAAGATGGTGAAGTGAAAAGAGGAGCTGCCGCTTCCTAAACTGATGGTATAATTCACATGTGGGAGGAACAAAAACAGTTTAAGCTATCTATAGTACATAGTTTCAGAGACCTGTTGTATGTCCATATGCTGCTTTGTCTATTAAGTGCAATGAGGTCTGCTGATCCTATTTGTGGAGCTGTGTGCAATCAAACTCGATTACTATAGGTATGCTGATGAGGCTCAGTGTGTAGCT
The DNA here is from genome assembly GCA_007922195.1 of Podocnemis expansa. Taxonomy (NCBI): domain Eukaryota; kingdom Metazoa; phylum Chordata; order Testudines; family Podocnemididae; genus Podocnemis; species Podocnemis expansa. The sequence continues at coordinate 24,388,152 of ML682018.1, forward strand.
TAGTCATGCCCAAGAAGTTGTAGAACACAAGAGTGATTTAAAATAGAGGAAAAAAAGTGAAGTTGGCATGTATCACGTGCTATCCATTTCAAGCACTGCAGGTTGTAAGAGCTCCATAGGGATAGCCCAATTGTCTAGTGGCAATTCAATGCTAGGGTTGGAATTTGGATCTTAAGATAAAGTCCTATTCTTGGGACAGGAGAGGGAGTGAATGAACTGTTAAGACTTTGCTCAGCCCAAGAAGCAAGGGGAAGAGCATCTTGTACTGCTTTTAAGTAACCTCACACTACCTTCCAACCAAATATAGGACCAGCACTACTGACTTTGGGGGTCAGTCATAGCCAGACCTGTGTGGGGAGGGGGGGAGAGGGAAAGGGAAGAGGGCACTTAATTGGCCTACACTACCAAGCTGTGACAAATAAGATTATCTGTCCTTGTCTAAACTGAACATTTTAGTGGAGGCTCCCACTGGTTCTAGCAAAGGAGGACAGTCTCTATAACATCCACTGGCATTGTTGCCATCATGCTATTTAGACCAGTGTTATTAAAACCAATGTAGATGCGAACGCTTAAAGAGTACAAGGAGATTTTCCTACCGTTCTTATTGTAGGAAAGGCCTCTGATTTATGATGTGCCTTTTGTATCCCAACTTCCATATCCATTTTGTGATCAGTGATGGACTATATTAGCTCTGATAGTGGAGGTTCTGGGCAAGAAACTAAAGTCATCTAGATTATTAATTTGAATAGAAATGCCAAGTGATGATGAGACCATTGCCCCATTATTCTAGGCCAGTAATCTCCAACCTTTTGCTAGCAGGTGGCACAGTGCACATAGGTTTCAATGGCAACTGCCCTTCAGAAGAAGATCACAATCTACTGGTTGAGGACTACCATTCTAGGCACTACACAAACACAAGATGAGTTAAAGTCCAACTTTTCATTTAAATGATATGGATAGGGTAAAAAAAGTAAAAATAAAAAAACCACCCAAAATAAAAACAAAGCCCACTTACCATCACTTTGTGTCTTGTTTGCAAAATACTGTGGTTCATTAAAATCACTGGAAGGCATGTCTAAATCCTCTGTATTCCTTTGATGGAATTGAAATTATAGGTTGAAATTTTCATTTTTCTATTTTGCTCTTAGATTTGTTTTTCATTGCTTCCATCTCAATGATGGGGACGTAACAGTTTTTGCAGAAAGTCTTTTCCTAATTATTTGGAGTGTTGTAGTCACAGCGGTTCCAGGATATTAATGACACAAGGAAGGTGAGGTAACACCCTTTACTGGACCAGCTTCTGTAGGTGAAAGGGACAAGCTTTTGAGCTTCACAGAACTCAGGGACTCTTCTCCCTTCCACCAACGTAAGTTGATCCAATAAAACATATTACTTCATCTACGTTGTCTCTATTATTTGGGACAAAGTTAAGAATTTTAATAATGCTCCAAGGATAATTAAGACAAGCAAAGCATCAATGCTTGGGAACATGTTCACATCTAACCTAGGTTATGACAAGCTTATTAGGCTAAATGCTCACCCATCACTCATGGTCTTGAAGTCATTCTGCTGGTAATAACTCTGCCTCCTAAGTGTATGGGGTAGACCATCTTGGAATATTCTAAAGAAGCAGCTGAGATTAGCTGGAGATTTGAAAGGAAGGATCTCTAGAGTAGTCTAAGGCATGGCATTTTAACTACATGCCCCTCTACTGTGGCATTTTCTCATTATACCTCCTTAGTTCAACATAGCACAGCTGACTGTCTGGACAACTGCTTAAATCTTTGCTGCTTCAGTATTGCAAAGCAGTCCTAAGTGGCCATCTATGGATTCCCTTTGCCTAGGGTAATCCTTCATGGGTAAAGAATCTGTATAACCAGCTGTGACCTGGGCCTCCTGGCATAACTTTCTGAATGTGCCAAAATCAGGGCAGACTGCAAAACCAGCGGCCAAACCCCCAAACAACTGATGAGTGGTACTTAAACAAGTCTCCCAGTCAGTAACAAAACGTGCTTCTGATTCCCCACTCTGGTCATCACCAAGCATAACAAAATAGAAACAGCCCCCTTTATTACACATCGGCTTCTCTGGTCCCCACCTAGCCAGTGGGTCTCTTAAAGAAATAGGTTCTCCTAACCCCCTAAGGGACAGCCCCATCATCTAGAACACTATAGGCTTGGATCTTCTGCAAAATACCATGCTGCCAGCCAATCCTTAAGTAACTACAACTAAAGATTTAATATAAAAAGAAAACAAACAAAATATGAGATGTGTCAAAGTGAATCATATACATACAAATGATTTAGAGTCCATAGAAAGCAAGTCCCTGAAGAATATGCAGTTTGCAGTTTAGTCCAATTCCTCTGATATACACCCAGCACCTGGGTGGGTCTCAGTCCTTTGTTCGGTCCCAGAAGAATAGTTCCAGAGAAGGGTGTTGGTTGTATTCAGATTGAACACTGAAGAGAAAATGGAGATGGGGCCACTGTCTCTTATCACCTTTGACTTTCCCCATGCTCTCAGAGTCCTTGCCAAATCAAAATGGAGTTGAGTCACATGGTCAGTCTGGGTGACTCATCAAGCCAGTTTTTTCCTAGGTCCATTGTAGCTGGAAGCTCCCTTAAAGAGCCATTAAGAGGACAATGGCTTTGCAGACACCCAGTCTGGGATAGCCTTACAATTAAATAACTTGGAACATAAATAGACCAAACGTATTGCTGATTTCTAATACAGATTTTACACCTATATATAAACTATAAAACCATTCCTAGCAGATTACAACCTTTCTATTGGTACCAAACATGGCACATCACCCATGGATTATTGCAAATATGAAATATTAATATGAAAGATACACATGAACAGTCCCCTAGATCCAGACAGCATCACACCAGCTCTACACCACTTTTATAGTCACCAGCTCAAGGGTCATATGGAGGCACATCTGGAGCTTACTGCCTTCAAACAAACCGATCTTTGGATGCGAAATGGTCCCTTGGGCTGCTGCACATGGGTATGAACTGGGGCAGTTACAGTGCTACTATAAGAAGTACCAGGGGCCAATCCAAGTCCCAGCTACCTCAGAACCACATTGGGTCCTGCAGAGTTCAGACATACATAAAGATCTAGGTCAGTATTTGAATTTCAGGGTACATGTCAAGTATAATCAGTCTATGCAAGGAAAAGGGGCTGTTCTCTTTTATTCACACACTCACAGAGTGGGTTGAAGGGGGCAAGGGGATGTAATGTGGAGAGGGTGCTTTTTTCAGTGGAGTTGTGGCTGTCATGCTAGCTTACCACAGTTTTTCCATGTGGGGCTGTAGGGCACTATAAATATACCTCAGACACAAGTTATCTAGATTCTAGACCACTGGTCATGTCGGCTTTGTAGCCCACCTTTGCTAATCTTAAAGAGGGTATGGGTCACTCTGTCTTCAGGGAGAACACTAACTCACTCAGAGGTTACACAACTTGTTACCAGCAGCTACTTATGAGGTACCTTGGTGCAGTTCTAGTTTAACAAGCTACACTGTAAAGATGGTATTTTATTATATCTTCTCTCTGAGTATCTGGAAGCATACCCATTTGCTTTAGTTGCAAAGAAGTTTTCACAATCTGTTAGTGAAGAACCAACACATCTATTGGAATAGGTCTAGTTCACCTCTCTCATGTAACAGGTATTGATAACAAAGCTCCAACAGATTCTGAGCTCAGTTATACCCGTGCTACCTCACTAAACAATTCTGCAGGGCAGACTTTTGCACTTACTGAAACCAGAAAGGAGCGTTTTCAGCTACCTAAAAACCTATTGGTAACTAAGCAAATTGGACAGCAACAAATATAGGCTCTTACAATACCTTGTTTACCCTACAGAGAATAACCCACTTTAAATATATCATAGCTTCAAAGTAGCAATAGGGGGAGTTAAATCTGAAAGTTTCTACCCAGTTTTCAGAGTTGTAGAACACAGTTATGCAAATACGTGATAACTTGCAATTTAGGGACACTATAAATTATAAAGGATGTTATATAAATCTAATACACCCTTATCTAAAGTAGTATGCATAGTACTGGGCACCCCATTTCAAAAAGGATATAGCAGATTTCAAGAGGGGTTGGGGGAGGGGAGCAAATGATCACAGTATAGAAAAACCTCACATGAAGAGTAGTATTGTTTACCTTAGAAAGGAAGTGATTAAGCTGAGATGTGATAAAAGTATATAAAATAATGAATGGTCTAGAAAAGGTGAAGCAGGAGTTTCTGTTCTCATTTTGCAACACAAAATACAGGACCTTTTATTTAATTTAAAGGCATCAAATTAAAAATTGAAAAATGAATGTAGCTAGGTAATTTCCCTGCTCTGCTAGGGAAGGCGTTAAAAACCTTGCAGAAGGGAGTATCCAATGGAAATAAGCAACTGCTGAGCCAATCAGGGACAAGGAGCCCTTTATATAAGAAGGCAGCAGCCCCAGCTCTGGGCAGTCTTCCCCTGGTGTAATGGGTAGAAGGCTGTGCTGTTGGGCTGGCTGCAAGAGACAGGACCAGAGACAGCTCTATGTAGACTGCAGGAGCATGACTAGAGCCTAGACCCTGATACAAGGCTGAGAGGTACCTGGGGGTGGTGGGCCCTTTCCTCCAGACCACCAGTGGGCAATGATAGGATATGGCAGTCACTGACTCAGAGACCTGACTCAGAAGTGTGAGCTGAGGAAAGGACTTGGCTGGAGGACTGATGCATGAAACAGAGATTGGGACAGATGGAGCACAGGTCACTGGATGGGTGTACACTTGGAACTATCACCAGGAAGTGCCTGATATCTTGTACTCCCTTAACTTTTTGCCCTAACCCAGAGATGCATGCAGAAGTCATTCTGTACTTCTCCAATACACTCATTGTTGGCCAGCCTTAATCTTTTTGACTGGTCTATGAAACAGTTTGCCACAAAACGCATAATAAAATGTGTCCCACTCCCAAATTTGCTGACTCACTCATCTCTCTTTCTGCCACCTACACTCTGCACATCTTGTGTATTTTACAACAGATATTTCATTAAAATGTAAGACGCATGTAAGAGGAATATGAGCTAATCATTGTGGTACGTAAAAGTACTCCACGGTATTCTGGTCACACACAGTGCAGATTTGCACTGAAGCTTTCTGCTGCTGCCTGCTTTAATGCAATACATCTTGATAGGGGCTTATCACACTTGCTGCTTGTCACTTTTTGACTGAATAAGTCCTAAATACTCAAAGACTGCATGACAGACCCTCTCTCCCCCCATGTATTATTATCACAGCTGTGAGCATCACAGAAACTAGAGCAGGAAGTCATTGGGCTAAATGGGAAACTTCTGCCGGCTTGATGTGCTCTGTGAGACTCTTGAGTTTGGATTTCCCACTCTGTCTTGAGATAAAATAACCTAGAATTGTGGTTTGCAGTTTGCCCTCTAATTCTGCTCCCCACCGCCATGGCATTATGCAAGAATGGCACCTAGCGACAAATAGGATTAATTTGTCCCGTTGCTCGGGTGGCTCAAATTTTTGCTATTGGCAAAGCCCGACTAGCTTTTAACTTGTGGAACTGAACATGTCAGATGATGTCCTATATCAGCACACAGCTGGGGGCTAATGGATAGAAGCCTTTTTTCATTAGATTAAATGAACTGAAAGAAGAGGTCTTTCTAATTCATCTTTATCATTCTGTACATTCATTTGTATTGTACCGAGTACTTACCCAAGAGTGACACCAACTTAGTATTCTTCTAGTTATTTTTGCTATATTGCCTATGCTGATACTGCTATAAAAGGGGGAAATGTTTGATTTGTAGTATGAGCAAAAAATGTTGTGTGCTGGAGAGAGTAAAAAAAGAATACCTCATGTGACTGACTTTTAAAACAGAAATATATACTCAAAGACAAGTGGTTGAGGTAATAGCTTTTAGTAGACCACCTTCTGTGGGTGAGAGACAGAGCTCTGTGTAGCTTGAAAACATGTCTTTTTCACAAACCAGAAGTTGGTCCAGTAAAAGATTATACCGCCCTCACTTTTCTCTCTATCCTGGGACCAACCCAGCTACAGCATTGTATCTACTCAGGAAGTCAGGACACCTAACTAGTAGCCATTGGCACTCTATAATGGATCAAAGTTACAGATAAAGATACCTCTGTGTACTGGCATGTTTGAAAACAGATTCAAAGCTTATTTCTTGAGCACCTTCTTATGCAGTATATTCTGTTTGAGATGCCTCTCTGTGTAATCTACTTTTGCCTCCTAACACCAGAGGGCACCAGAGGTTCATAACTGCTATGTGCTTTGTAGCCCCCCCCCCCTTGTAAAATTGACAGGCAATAAGGATTATATACTTTACCAATTTAAAGTGAATGAATGAAATAGAGCTACTGGAGCACTTGTCCAGTCACACCACACCACAGTCGACTCTGAATTCATCACTTGCACACTTAGGCTATTATCTATGTGGTTAGCATTAATACTCTTGGCATTTTAAATAATTTTAAATTGGATTTGTGCATCATGTCTTGGCAGCAGAAGAGTCAGAAATACATATTTAGGCACAGACCTGAGGTGGCATGGTAATCCCATATCACATCATTAATCTATCAAGATCTATACCCCATATGGGAGAGGCCAGTACCATCTGTCTGAGAGGAAGATTTAAGAACCTCCACAATGAACAGTAATGAATAGGAAAGAGATTTCTTCCCAACTCCAATTAGAGGCTGGCAGGCCAAAGCCTAAAGTTTCCAATCTTTTCCTTACAAGTGTCCAGTTCTTTTAGGAATTCCACTAAGCTTTGGCCTTAATGTTAGCAGTAAGTTCCATAGGTTATCAGGGATGGGTAAAAACGGGAAGGGTTTTGAAAGTCGCTCCCCCTTTTTTTTTTTTATCAAAAGTGCTTTTGTTTGCATGTATGAAGGAGGCAGAAACACTTCTTCCCTTCTCTTTACCACTCATTAATTGTGCATACATCTATCTCATCCTTTTTGATTTGCCTCTTCTCAAAACAGGTTTAATTTTCTCCTGTTCTTCATATGGAATTGTCGATGCTTCCAATCATTTTAATGGTTCTTGTATGCATTTCTGAAGTCTTTGAGGTAAGGTGGGGCAGAACACAAAAAAGAGATCAATTCAAATAAGTAGCTCTGGTTCTAATTTCCCTGAAAGGGAGGTGGAGTGTACTCAAGCGTTCAGAAGTTTGGCAAACCCTGCTTTAGACAGCCTAACATGGTTCTTGCCCATCCGTCTACAGGGGCACCAGATTCAGATAATTTTTGGTGGTCCCAATCTGATAACAGGTCCTGGCCCATGTCACGTGGGAGAGTGGGTGGGGGTAGGTCACATGGGAGAGGCGTGGCAGTAGGGCTGGGCATGGGGACTGCTGCACGATGCTGCTTGGGGTTGGGAATGGCTCCTGGTCAGGGTACAGGGCCCACATAGGAGAAGAGCAGGGCTGGGAACAGAGGGAAGGGGGTGACCACCGCTGCACTGCTTGGGGCCAATGCCACCACTGGAACAGCTCTGTTGGTTCTGGCCAGCCACTGAATATGTTGGGGGAAGGAAGCAAAATAGACAGGCTGCACTGGGGACTGCTGCGCTCTACACCTCCATGGCTGAGCATCACTGGAGGCTCCATAGGCAGTCCCCCCCGCCCCTCCTCCCAGAAATACTGGCAGAGCTGGGCCCACCATCATCACTGTTGGTGGAGCCAGGCACCATAGACCTACATAACCCACCACTTAAGTCTCTGTATGCTGAACGGAGGTTTCTCTTGAGTAAGCCACTATATGCATTGCCTGCCATTCACCTCTACCTTATTCTCCTACTGTCCTGTCACTGTGACCCTTCCCAGGGCTGAGGCAAAGTGTGCCTCTAGGAGTAAGGAGATGAATCAAATCCTTTCCTTCAATAAGAGTGGCAGTTGTGACTGTATTTGCCACACAAGTGTATACAGCTTGTTTAAAACTATAGTGGAAAACAAAGCAGGAGCTGGCCATGGAAGACTACGTGCAGAGTTACTGAAGTATCACAGGAGGATAGAATGACTTTTAGGGATGCTATTTTCCTTACTCGACTCACTTGTAAAGCTGAACAAAGAGTTGTCTCATGGCACGTTTGCTGGGAACTTGACAGAGACCACCAAATCTGCTTACTGCATATACTCGGGTATAAGCCGATCCGGGCACAAGCCGACTCCCCAGTTCTGAGCCCAAAAAAGAAGCTAAAATTGGTGACCCAGGTATAAGCCGAGGTCCCCTTTTGGCCTTGGTCCCTAATCCCCCACCCACTGCTGCTGGCTTCCTCTGGAGTTTCTGACAGCTTCCCTACCCCAAAATCTCTGCTGCTGCTTTTCCCTTGCCTCTCTGCTGTCCATTCCTCACCCCTGTCCTCCTGCTCTGCCCTTTCTTCACTTCCGTCACCCCTGCTGCCCCCTGCTCTGCCCTTTCCTCACTGCTACACTCCTGCTCCCTTCTCAGTTTCCTGCTGCTGCCCCCTGCACCGCCCTTTCTTCACTGTTGCCCCCTGCTCCGCCCTTTCCTCACTGCTGTCACCCCTGCTGCCCCCCCACTGCTGCCCCCTACTCACTTCTCATTTACCTCACTGTTGCCCCTTGCTCCTCCTGCTGCCCCTCTGCTCTCCCCTTTCCTCACAGCTGCCCCGGCTCTTCACTGCTGCCCCCTTCTCTGCCCCTTCCCCACTGCTGCCCCCCTGCTCCTCTTGCTGCCCCCTGGCTTGTCACTGCTGCCCCCCTACTCCTTTCTCAGTGCCCTGCTGTTGCTCCCCTGTTCCCCAACACCCTTTCCGCCCCTTCCCCCTCCAACCCCTGCTGCTGCTCTTCCCAGCCTGCCAGGCACCGCCCCCCCAATCCCTGGTCCCTGTTGCTGCTTCCCTGGGCTCCCCAAAAATCCTGGGTCCTCCTGCTGCCCCCCCCCCCATGCCCGAGCCCTGCCGCCCCTTCCCTGGTCTCCCTGACCCCCCCCCAACCCCTCCTGGCTGTCCCATCACTTTCCCCAACTCCCCTCCCCCCTCCCCAACCTCCGGTCCCTGCTGCCGCTTCCCTGGCCTCCTTGAATCCTCCCCCCTCGCAGGGCCCCCTTACTTGGCCGCTCCAGACACCGGGCTCCCTTCCTTACTCCAGCCCCAGCCCCCGGCCGACTGCCCAAGATGGCCACTCGACAACCCTGGGGCTCCGCCCTGCCACATGGTCAGGGAAACTGCTGGCTGGGGCTGTCTACTGTATTCTCTCGAGTATAAGCTGAGAGCCTGTTTTGAAGCCAATTTTCAGGCACAAAATTCTTGGCTTATATGCAATGATATACGGTATATTTGTTGTCAGAGAGCCAGACTGACTGTTAATCCAACTGGGCCCATAGCTGCAGAAGAGTTGTCAAGTGCCTACTTAGCCAGCCCACTGCAGGTACTGTTCTGTCTTTTTCTTTAATCTGTTCACACACTGTAGTTCCCAAGATTTGAGCAAGACCAGCAAAAGCACTTTCTGGGTCTTTAGCAAGCCATGATAGTCAAAGCTCTGCAGGAGGGTTTTAGGTCACTTGTGCTCTCAGATGGCTATAGGTACAGGTATAAAAGTTAAGGCAGTAAGTCAGTGAGTCTACAGACCTCAGGCCTGTGGGGAAAAAAAATGGTTTAGCCAAATTAGAGAGCATAAGGCCTAACAATCCCTGGCATAAGTAGATAAACATAAGTAATCTTAAATCATTAAAGAGACTATTCTAAAAACCAAGTATTGTACAAGTAAAGTGCTGCTAGGTAATTGCAAAATACTACTAGCTGCTTGCTTCGAATATTTTTAGATAGGCACATCAGGAGATGTTCAAATTCAAGAATGCTATGGTAATCAATTAATGTATATGCTAATAAGTTTGAGGTCAATAGATTAGTAACCTCGAAGAGGAAAGCATCTGAGGAAGTTTCAAGACGGCCAGAAGAGGAACAAACAAACAAACATTTGTGGCACTGTAGAAAAGGATCGACCACAGCTTAAGTTGCTTGGATTGGTTTAGAATGCCAGAGATAGGATCCATTGTGGACCACCAGTGTCTCCAGTTCTAGGTTTTTACAAAGGATGATGCAAGTATAAGAATGTTTTAAATGCCACAGATTTTGACCATGCTGTTTTTATCTCTATATGCTTTGCTGGGTTGGAGCACTTATGATTTTGCTAATTATGCTGAAAAAAATAAGGTAAGGAGACTTTCCTCAAGTGTGAGTCTCTCTCTCACACACCAGGATCCCCATCACAGTGAGAACTCTAATTAGTCTTAGTCTGATTTTTCAGGCAGAGATCTGCCAGATCATGTAATGTTAATTGGGATTTCTAATTAATCCATGACCAATTTGTCTGGCAACAGCTGCTGCGCCTGAAGTAGCAAAGCAAATGTATCGCAGTCTTGTGAATGCTGGGTTTTATTCTTCCCCTTGTGACAGAGGAGTTGAGAAATACATATTTAATGACAAGTCCTTTAACCAGATGAACTTTCATGTTGGGACAAATTTAGAGAATGAACTACTTTAATGGCAAGTCCCACAAAGTAGAAATAGGATAGCAGAAACCTAAAACATGCTGCTTGCTCTTTTCCCTCCAACCTATGGGAAATGAAAATCTTATATGGTAACTCAGAATTAGAACTTCTGAGTTCTATTCACCACCACTGAGCTGTGGTGTGGCATGGCAACTTACAACATCTGTGCTTCAGTCTTCTCCTCTGTAATGTGGAGAGAAAGCAAATACTTGTCTGTCTCACATAACGCTATGCATTTAGTTAAGTGTTTTGTACAGCACTAGTAGGGAAGCATTTCAGATAGATGTCTGAAAGAACTTGCCTTCTACATAGAAGATATCCAGAACAAAGAATGGGAGTGGGTTGCAGTAGGAATGAATGAAAGGAAGATTGCATTGTTAGTTCCATGGTTAGTTCTCTATTATCAGAGTGTAATGTTTAACATGATCATTAATTTATTAGCTAACTTCTCTTTTGGGAAAGGTGACTGACAAAATTTAAAGGCCCTTTCTAAATTTGAGGAGCAAGTGGAAACAGAACAGACTAATAACTAATCCAGGTATAAAAACCAAAGGGCTTAATGCTGCCCACTAACCCATACACCCCTGGTGTTGCAGAAGAACTCCAATATCTTCAGCTTCCAAGTCAGAGGTTTCTGCCACTCGAACCAACACAGAATCTCTAGGAGGGTAGTGGAACATATAACATTGTAGGGGCTAGATTTTCAAGTGCACTCCACTTCCAAGTTGCCGAGCTGTTTCGAAAGTCTCACTCCAGCTGTGAATGTGTAGCATTTTGAAAAATCTGGCCTTAGAAGGCAAGCAACAGACATTTGAGGGTTTGATACTATATCCATCAAAAGGCAGCTGTATTCATCCACTACTAGCATTTTGTATATTTCAATTCTAGGATGAAAGTACTCCACAGTAAAACATGACAGAATAGTTGGGTAACAAACCATACCAATTTTTAAAACCGAAGACCATATATTAATGTTACAAAAGACATTATACTTCAACTGAATTGGACTCCTATGCTGACTGACTTGAAGGGATAAAAGATAAGAGCATATGCTGTGCTGTAAGTAGATCTTGCATGAGTCTAAGGAAAGATTTATAAATAACTCAGCACAAAACAGCCATTAAAGTGACAACAACCTTTGTACAAATTAGCAGAGGCAACTGCAGCTGACCAGCTTTTACAAGTTTAGATGTTTGAGCAAATGAATAATGGTGCTTGAGAGCTAATAAAAGCACAGCATTTGTGTAACAACCTGGCAGCTTTCTGTAATTTGGCTGGTATAGGGTACACTATGGAACATCTCAACGTCACTCCTGTGCATCTGGCTAAGCTTCATATGTAAACATTTCCATTTCATTGGGTGCATATCACTAAAGAGTAGGAGATAAAACCTAATTGCTGCAGAATTCAGTTTAACATACTGTATTTAACGAAACTAACCCCTAAAGTTTCTAACTGGTGCATAGGATGTTAACTTGTACTTCACTGAAGACAGATTATGCTGTACACTGCATAACTCCCTTCATCTAAGACCTTATAGAACTCGGCAATAACACCCCATTTAAGTCAGGCAACTCATTTAACCTCAGTGTTTCCATTTCCTTATTGTTGCACAATAAGCCTCAGTAAGCCTGTAGCAGAACCAGGAACTGAATCCAGAACTTTGAATTCTGTTTTAGAGGGAGAAAGCAATAACAAAGTTAGGAGAGGGAAGAAGTTTTAACCTAACAGGAGAGAACATTTGGATTCATTGAGGAACTAATGATGGTTTTCTTAGATGATTCACTCACTTCTCATTCCTCAACTCTTTCTTCTGCTTAGGTGCCACAAGACTTGTGCTATACAGAGATTTTGTTCCGGAATAGCTATTTTAGTTAGCAGTCTGGAGTTTTTTTGTTTCTAAAAAAATATAAATATGTTAGTACAATCCCAAGTGTGGACACACTGCTATCATGTGTAGGAAATGCCCCCATGCCTTATACATTGAACAAACAGGACAGACCCTGCACAGAAGACTAAATGCACACAAAACCGATATCAGAAATCATAACACACACAAAAACACAGTTGCTGAGCACTTCCATCTTCTTAATCACTCCACTGATGACTTGTTAATGATGGTTGTCAAGAAAATCAATGGGACATCAAGACTTTAAAGAGAAACAGCTGAAATCAAATTAATATGCAGATTAAATTGTGTGAAAGCAGGGCTGAATCATAACTGTGGATTCTTTTCACATTATAACAGGTAATTTGACTTCACCTTCCCTGTGTATGCCGTTTTCTGGAGTTTGAATCCTTACAAATGCTCTGATTTGCTGTTGCAGTATGACCTGATCCCATGTCTTACACTCCCCTGCATTTATTTTGATCCAGTTCTGTCAGTTCTCCCTCTTCAAAGCATCTGACAAAGTGGGGCATTCTCCCATGAAAGCTCATGCGATAAATAAATGTTAGTCTTTAAATGCCTCAAGACTCCGTGCCTTTTTTTCTTTATTAGACTAGCATGGCTGCCCCTGTGGAATGTGTACCAGTAGGAAGGTGCTGCAAGCCACTGAGTGGAGAGAGCAATGCCATGCCACAGGCAATTTCAGAGCACAAATTCCTGTAAAAAACTCACAAAATAATTAAAAACTAAGTGATTTCCCTATCCAAAGAAGGCTACAGTCCCCAGAGGCCTTTCTGCTTGCCTCTCATCTTTTCATGGTCCTTGAGCTAATCCAGAGATTGCAGCAGAAGCCATCCTGCACTTCTCCAGCTCAAGTGAGCTCTTGCTGTCCTTTATTCAGGTCAAGTGTCCTTCAGACCAGCACCTGACTCACCCTCAGCTGGGAAACAACTAATCAGTCCTGGGTGGGGTTGAGCCCATTTCCTCTTACCAGGACCAATCACCTTCTGACTGGTACCTTCTTCTTTTATGGCTTGTTCCCATTCTTGTACAGTAATCAGCTATACTGGTATAAGATACCCTGTTGCTGCAGAAGAACTTCAAGATCGTCTGCATTCAAGACAGAGGTTTCTTTCACAAACCGACACAATCTCAGGAAGAGTAGTAGGGCACATGACATGGTAGAAGCTAAATTTTCAAGGCTCTTCACATCATAGAATGTGGAAAGGACCATGAGTGGTCACTGTGTCCAGTCCACTGCACTCTTGGCAGCATGAAGTACCATCTTAAACCATCCTAGGTGCTGAGCTGTTTTGAAAGTTTTCCCAACTGTGGATGCACAGGGTTTTTTAAAATTCTGGCCTTAGAAGGCAAGTAATCAGAAACCTGAAGGTTTGATACCCTTTGATATGCTGACTGGTACCCTTCTAGCATAGGTCTCAAACTCAAATCACCACATGAGGACAATTGGAGGGCCATATGAGAATTAGTATGTAAGCCCAAGGACCGTACCACTGAAATCTTTTCATACAATGATATTGCAAATATTGGTAATGGTAGTGTCATTGAGGGCCGCAGGAAATAGCTTTAGGGGCTACATGGGGCCCACGGTACATGTGTTTGAGACCCCTGCCTTATAGTAATATTAGTAGGGTTTTACGACTTTAAATTATACCAATTGTAACAGGACTCTGGCCACACAAGGTAGCTCAGGACCTCAGGTTTGATGGGTTCAGTAGGCACAACACCGGCAGACAAGGCAAAAGGTAAAAACAAGATCGTTTTATTAAACAGACAAGAAAAGAAAAGAAATAGGAAAGCATCAGTGCTTACGCTCTTTCAGTGGACAGGAACACCCGTGAAACGGCTGCAGGTGCAGAGCATTGAGAGCGATGACTTGTGGCGGTGAGTCATGATGATGAAGTTTCAATAATTGAAAGCTAACTATCACTCTTTATACACTTAGCCAAGGAAAAGGGGATGGGGACCAGGGCCTTGCAGTGTCCGCTTCATTAGTTGTTTACTGGCTACATTTCCTGCAGATGTCTTATCTCTTGTTTTGCAAAGTTAGCAATCCCTGTTTTAATTCAGCAGGCCTGCAAGGTCTCTTGTCAGCTAGGATTAATTTATTGCCTGCCTTTAAAGCTTATTTGGTCCGGGCTGATTGATGGTGACACCACCTGTGGTTATCATGTAACAAACTGTTCTGTGGGAATTCCTTCTGTCTACACCCAATATAATCTGTATAACAACTTCAGCGTTTAGACAAGGCCTAGGTTGGTCAGGGGAGCAATGAATACTAAGTATCAAGAAGTAGATACTGTCACTGAAGGAACATACATCATTTAGAAGACTAAAAACACATGCACCAAACAGTACCAGATCATGTGAAAGTGAACAGGAGGAGGTGATAAAAGGCCTTTTCTTACATACGCAAGATGAGACAGAGATAAGTAATCTTCAAACCTTCTGGGTTCAGTCTACATTGGAGAGCCAGAGTAACTGGCCAATGGGGCTGTTTCTCTCAGTGGTAAATGCTGGACAACAGATCTGTTGCCATAATATTTATTACTTATCATTTATTACTTACCATAAGTGATCTAAACTCTCTGGATGATAAGTGCTATCTCTATTTTACAGAAAGGAAAATGGGAATAAGATGAAGTGATTTAATCAAGTTAAATACCAACTGGTTCTTGATCATCTCAGAAGTACCATTAACAGCTCAAAATGATAAGCTTTACCTCATTACACAAACTAGAATGGAGTTCATGCTGCTCATCTGTTGTGGATACATTTTTCCTGTATTGGCCACCTTTACAGAGGTTCCCCCCATCCACCCATCCATCTTACTTAGCCTAGAAAGACTGAGACAGCAGGTACGTAGTACAAAACTGAAATTCACTAGCCAATGTATGGTAGCAGTCCTTAATTTGAATTTGTTTTTGTCTTCCTACTGTCATGAAAAAATGAGACCTCTGTAAATATTTTCAGTTACACTTTTCTATTACCATTAGAACTGGAGAAGCGCAAATTGCCAAATGCCTCTTTAGTGAGTCTGGTTGTTACTCAAAACAAACAAGGAATCCTATGGCACTTAAAGACTAACTAATTTATTAGTCTTGTGCAATATAGTAGTGTTTGCATATATTTGGAAAGGACAAATCAGAACATTGTATATTTTGTCAAAATGTATTAAAAATAGTCTAGTTATTTATTCTTTATCCATTACAGTGGTATCTGAATGCTACTCTAGGAGACCAGATTTAAAAGTAAAGAAGTTGAAAAGCTAAGTGATTTTATATCTAGAGAGGACAAAACCAGGCCATTAAATGTTGATGCCCGAGGTGTCAATTTTATCCCTGTTCTCAGGCCAGACACTTGCAGTTATTTGTGTGTCAGAAAGTCTGTATCATGACCATGACAACTGAATTTGGGGCCCAGCATAGAGATTGAGATTTGCAGGGAGTGTGGTTTGTACCTCTCAAAACATCAGAATAACTCTGTACTGGGCCACATTCAGAGTGAGATTAAGAAAATATCTCTGCAATATCTTTCTCAGTGTTGGGGAGAGGAGGAAGGTAAGGAAGCAGTGCATGCAAATGGTATATGCATGGGAGAAATGTACATTTTGTAAGTGTAGAATGGAAAATCTGGATTTAATTCATGTGAAAGTTTTTGAGGTGTTTACTTTGGTAGAAAGTTGCTGTACCTTAGGCTATGTCCACATACGCATGCGTAAACTGATTTTACTTATATTGATTTAATAAAATCAATATAAAAATCATTAAATCGATAAGTTAAGTTGATTTAACAGATCCACACCAAAAAACCCAAATTGAAATAGCATGTCCAGACACAGGACTTAGTATTTCAATTCAGGTGAGGGGCACCATGGGAGGTGTGGCAACACGGCCCTCTCATTAGGCCATGCCCCCAACCAATATATAGAAAAAAGAAAGCACCTGGGAAGGAGAAGGGCAAAAAGTGTTAAATCGATTTAACAGTTAAATCAAAATAACATGTCCGCACTGTGTTATTTCAAAATGACAATTTCAATTTAACCATCACATCGATATAATTTTCCTTATATCGAAATGAGGGAGCTCGTCATTTTGAAATAAGGGAACGTTGTGTGGACCTACAATTTTTAAAATTGAAATAACCAGTGTTATTTCGATTTAAACAGTGTGTGTGGACATACCCTTAATGAATAATATTGCCAATTAAAGAGGAAAACTGTGATCAAATTGTGTCTGGGTCAGGTTTTATTTAAAAAAAATCATGTCTGATATCAATAAGAACAGCTTCTCTTCTAAAGCACAATAGTACTACAGAAGCCAAACTGTCCTTTGATCCATACATACAATGAAGTCAAACAAATACAGAAAGGTCCAGACTTCCCCTGAAATAGTTTGATGACTGTTCATCTGTCTAGTATCTTATTTGACAGTGGCCAGCACCAGATGCTTCAGAGGAAGATGGATGAAACCCCACGTCAGGCAGATGTGCGATCATCTGCTCACAGCACATGTAAAAAGAATTTAGCTCTTTATAAAAAAAAAAAAAATCAAGTAAGGAAGAAAACAATCTAGATAATTGGTTATTGTGCCTCTTGGGCACCGTCACCATGTTGAGAATAAATGATAAAGGCAAATTCATTCAAATTTACAGCTCTGTTAGTGTGAGGTGGCTGCTCAGTATAACGAGACTCTGTTGCACTATTTCTCAGGAAAATTAAGTGGAAGTGACTAACAGGAAGAAACTTCTACTTACGCCAGGCAGTACATCTGAAAAATAAACAGTGTTGCACTAAAGCTGCTTATCATTTTGATTTGCTATTAGTTACCAGAAGTGTTACCTTTTGATTTTTTTAAAGGATGCCAGGAACATGCATGTTTAAGACCATCACATGGCCATTGTCTCAGGATAATTAGTTTTGTTTGTTATTTGCAAGTGTCAACCAATGTGCTTGTCTTTGGAAATTGCACAAGGGAAAACATCTGCTAGTGTCAGTGTTCCAATAAGAGATTTGTCCAATCCAGTTCAGAAGTATAAAAACAATGTCAGACCAAGCTCATGCCTTATGTAAGCTTACAAAGACAATTTTCAACATGGAAAAAATAAAAATACCCTCTAAGAACGTTTCTTTTGGGAATGAGGCTGTGACCTGTGGAACAGTATCTAAACAAATACTTTTGATAGGACTGGTATTCAAGGTTGCTAAAAAAACCAGCTCCTTATGAAGTTCTTTCCTATGATGCCTACAACAAAACAAAATCCAGACTACACAACTTAAGTTAGGCAGTGACCACACTGAGAGTGGCTATGCAGAAGGTCCTGGGTTCAAACCCTGGGGGGTTGGACTCAATGAGGTCCCTTCCAACCCTATGATTTGATTCTATTCTATTCTATTTCCACTGCCTATCATGCTGACCTATATTGTCTAATTGTTGCCTTATACTCCCTGTCTGCCCAAACCTACACATTGTTTCCCATCTTGGGCCTGATTTGTATTTGAGAGTTTTACTGGCATAGAGATCAGTAAGGGGTGTGATTTTTACATAGCTATGCCATTAAAAACTCTAGTGTATATGACATAGCTATGCCATTAAAAACTCTAGTGTATATGAGCTTATACCATCATAAACTATGCTTGTACTGATATGGCTTATGCCAGTTGCTTGTATGGACCTAAGAACTTTTATATTAATATAACTGCATCCATGCTAGAGGGCTTTGCTGGTCTAGGTGTAGTCTACAGTTGAAAATGAGGCTGGCATAAGTACATTGCTAAGGCCCTTCCCCTTGAGTGTCCTGGTTAAGGAAGCCTGATTCCTCATGCAGGCAGTGCTAGGTCAAAGGAAGAATTCTTCTGTCAAACTATTTACTGCCTCTTCAAGAGATGGATTAACAACACTGACAGGAGAACCCCTTCTATTATCATAGGTAGTGTCCACATTGCAGTGGTGCTGCTGTAGCAACTGAGGTACAGATAAGCCCATAATTATACTGTATGGTGGCAAAACTTGCCTAGTGTAGACAAAGACTTACACTTCAATTATATGTTGCCAAGTTCCAAATGGGTTTCCCAGTGTTTGAATCTTAACAACAGCTTTGACTTGCCGTTACAGTCTGACCCGATTCCATGACCTACACTCCCCTGCATTTATTTCCCTCCCATTCTGTAAGTTCCCCTACCTTAAAAGCATCTAAGGAAGTGGGATTTCTCCCATGAAAGCTCATGTGATAAACGAATTTGTTAGTCTAAGTGCCACAGGCCTCCTTACTTACTTCAATTATATGCTCTTTGAGGTAGGGATTTTTCCCCCCATGTTTGTAAAGTGGCTAGTTCAATGCATTCCTGGTCCATGACAGGGACTTCTAGGTGCTAGTACAATAAAAATAATTAATATTTTCATCTGGACTAAGTGTAACCCTCACGAATTTAGGCCCTATTGGAATGAGTATATGCTGTTCTCTCCTTCATAGTGGTGTCTACGATGTAGTAACTACACCTCCCATTCAGGGCACTCCCTTTTCCAACCTTAACATTTAAAGCATCCACATTGTATAATCTATATACATTCATTTGCACAAAAAAATCAAATACCCACTCTTTATTACTATTTTTAATTTTTTACTACAATAGCACCTGAGAGTCTTAATTGACCAAGAGGGACAGCTGCATTGTTCTGCAATTTTAATTTAAAAAAATTTTTTTTACAGCCTAAAGGTCCTAAATCTGGTACCTAAACCAGGCACAAGGCCCCATTACACTGTACAAACATAGTAAGGGGGGGGTGACTGTAAACTCTTCTGGACAGGGTCTAATTAGACATGACAGAAAGGTAGAGGAAAACTGTAACATATGCAAAGTGATCACAAGTCAGTGGACACCAGAGTAGTTCTTTGTGGAGGGAAAGGGTTAACAGGAGTGTGAGAGAAGCAAAAGAAAGGGCAATACTTGAGGGACATGACAGAGTGTTATGAAATACTATATTGTACTTTTGTCTGTTAAAAAAAGCACTATATCTCAACATTGGCCTATATATAAATATGAGTAGAGATTTAATGACAATATAGTAAGTTTACTGAAAGATGCAGACATCCATTACAAATATCATCATTACACATGGAATTTACCAGTACTGTGGGGTTTTTCTTTTTTTCCTATTCTCATGTTACGTTTGATACAATGAGAAAAAATTCATACTGATGTGAAAAGTAATTTAAGTTTTGATTTGTTTTTAAACAGATTGTAGTAATGAATGAATTGAATTACAACAGTAATTCGAAACAAGCTTCAATAGCAGCTCAATGCACCACCATTCATATAATTTGAATCAATATGTTCTAGAGAAACAGCTTCAGAGATTATACTATGTTTTAAATTGACATAAATTAAGATAAACATAAGCTTATGAAAGAATAGTCTAAACAAAAACAACTATGCATTTATGTAGCATTAGCAACTATGCTATCCAAGTACTGAAACACAAGAATAAAAATCTAGATTCAGTGACCAGAATGGATTCCCCACTTGCCTTCCTCCAGCACAGTTGTTAACACTTGCAATTAGCCTTATTTTATTTCACTGATGTCTTTATACTCAAAGGATTTCAGCAATCCATCATAGGGTTCCCCTCTTGGTTCTCTAGAACCCTTCACATTAAGGCCCTAACTCTCCTGAGGAAATAGTGACAGGATGCATCTACAAAATAGTTACCTATTGAGTTGATGGCCTTCCCCTCATTCTTTGGGCAGACTGGATCTCCCACCTTCCCTGACAACGGCCTTCTTTCTAGTCTTCAGGTGGCTTGGGATCAGTCTTTCTTCTGTATAATATCCTTCAACACCCAAACAGTAGAGCCACGGTGAAATTGTGACAGCAAGACCCACTTCTAAACAGTCCATTGCTGGGACAATGTTAGCAACACCCCACCCCAGAACATCTCACTTCTGCATTCATCCACTGATTTAACAGGAGACAACTCACAGCTCTTAGAGTGGCTGTTTTAGGCTGTCTGCAGACTCAAAAGGACAAATTTAAATTAGTTATGCTTGAGTCATGTTTTCAAGCTCTGCTTTGTAGCCATGGCACCTAAAATCTTTTAAAAAAACTAATCAGGTCTAGATTCTGATGCTATTTAAGTGATATTCCAAAAGCCAGGGCCTATACCTTAATTCAGCTGCACTCATTCTAACTTCTTGACATGCAAAAATGTCTCCAGAGTGCCAAGGTCAGATCCAGATCTGAATTTACAGTCAAGTGCAGGGATGTGGATGTGGATCTATCATGATTGGATATCACATCTCTAGACATTTGACATCTGTCAAACTAGCGCCTTCAAGATTATAGGTGGTCTACAAACAGCTAAATCAGGAAAATACTCAAATTGTACTGGGGAGGAAAAGTTAGGTAAAATAGCAGATTTAAAATATTTTATACAAATAACAAACCTGGCCACCAAGCTTATCTTCCTTTTCTACAGTTGTGATAAGCTGGGGACTCTGCCTATGCACAATTTATGAATTCTTTTTCAGATTAGGAACTCCTTGTATGCTTAAGTCTGTGTGATTATCTATACTGTGTTCACGCTTCATATTCCTTCTGCTATGGGCAGACTTGTATGTCTGGGTTGTGTATGTATTCTATCAAAACTCAGTGATATTTGAATAAGTTGACTTGGAGATGCTAAGGAAGGTGGTCAAGCCAAAAAAACCCAAACCAAAACAAAAAAAATTACCACCTTGGTTCTGTGAGGTGGGCTGGTTAATAAGCAAGAGACCACTTAGTGAGACACTTTGGTTACCAGACAAGGCTGATGAGAGGGTGGGAGAGACCAAAAGAAGCTTGAAATTAAAAAGAAAAGCTCTCTCACTGGCCATTTGTGGGGGTGGGGAGGTAGGAGGGTGACAACAAACAGAGCAAAGCTAGCTGCAAGACACACACAGTACACTATGATTTGGAGGAGAAGCAAAGTGTGGCAGGGGAATCCTGGATTTCCTAGAGGATTCAGACCAGATCTCAAAAGCACACTCAAGAGAGGAGAGGAAGCTGACACAGGGAATGGTGCATAGGTTTCTGTCTAGATTTGCATCTTACTTGTGCTGTCTGAGATAATGAGTAGTTAAGATTGGAAACTTTCAAAATCGGTGTCTATTTGCTTCACCTATCACGTGACCCTAGAGAGGGAAACTGTAACCCTGAGTCTACACAAGTTTGTGCTTCAGAAAAGCTGCAGGGCAGCATTCCAGTTTTATGAGATGACAGGTTATGTTTTGAGTCTATACTCAAAAAGTGTGGCAAAGGAAAACAGTGGTGGAGCCTACCCATACGAAGGAAAACTGAAGAAAACACAATAATGCAGTCTGGTAAGATCCAAACACAGAAGCTTGGTGAGTGTCCAGAAGGGGATCTCTGAGGGCAATGATGACAATATTAGAAGATCAGATACTTTTAGATTGAGTGCTGGATTTAAACAAAATGGCCTCTATAGTGAGCACCTTCAGGGAAACATGCAAGTTTATCTATATCGGTTGCTATTGGCTATTCAGTGTACCTCACACTCCCAGTTCTTAGTACAGGCTGAAACGTTCTGCTCTGTGTAAGTTCTGAGTCCAAACTGTTTTCAATTGGCTTAGAAAGAAGAACTCAAATGCATGGAGGCCAAGGAATGATACTTTCCCCTGCTACTGGGTAAGTTGATGTAACTGTTTATCTGCCTGCAGATATTTGACATTCAACTGCAAATGTAGCTAACAAATGGATGAAGCACATATTTTGCAAGGAGGTTTACTTTGGGGTTTTCCATTTTTATCCCCTCAGAACCGGGAACTTGAGGAATTGCTTCTTATGCAGAGAAGAGGATTTTATTTTCCATCCACATGGTAGCTTCCTTTCCTACCTAAGAATCTTTACCGCACTATCTGACAGTTTAAAGGAGTTAAAAGAACTTTTTAATTTTATTCATGGAAGTTTGTCTCATTTTATATCAATGAACGTTAAACAATATCTCCACAATTTATTCAAGAACTCGTGTAGATCACTTTTATTTTTCATACTGCTCAGAACACATGCATGGAAAAGGTATCTTTACTGTTTAAGATCTGAGTGGCTCTTGCTGTTTAACCCCCATTGATCTGCGGTTCTAGAAATGATTAGGAGTGCCTTAGAAACACAAGGGGATTCAGGAACAATAGTCAAAGGACCAAATTCTGTTCTGATACTGTATACCTAAGCAATCTTGATATTTTGCCTTTGGCTAATATAATTGGAAATTGCATGTGTATATGCAAAGTAGGATTGGCCCGTTAAGTGCAACTATAATCTGAAATTAAACCACCAAACATCCATATTTTAATGATTACAGAAGAACAATGGCAACTTAATGTGTATCATCAAACACCTGGTTCACAAAAAGCAAGTTTTTGCAAGTAACTCTGATAGCCACCAGCTCGGCCTAAACAGCTATCACCAAAATGCAGAAAGGCATGAAGGGGTGTTCAGGGGGCATGGGCCAACCCTTGTAAGAAGCACCACCCAGCTACACTTTGCCCCCAGTTCCATTCCAGCTATGCCCCCACTCTTAGCTCCCAGCCCCAGTTCAGCTCCCAGCCAGGCCTCTTGACCCTGGCTCCCAGTGGTGGCTCCCGGAGGGTTGGGAAGCATAGGACGGCATGGGCAGATTCCATTACAGGTAAGGGGGGAGTGACAGAAAGAGTTTTGGAGACCACTGTCATAAGCAGTTGTGGACTGAACTGGAAATCTCCAGAGCTACAAGTGTGATCTGGTACAGCTTGGGCTGGAGCCTAAACTGGGGCTGGGGCTCCAACAGACTGCTATTCTTCACTTTACCAGACACAGAAGGAGATCTACAACTGTGGGTTACATAACTGTGCACAAATTTGCCTGTGCACATTTATTAATTAATGCTAATTGTGACTGAACTGGCCATCTGCACACTTAGCAAACATAAGCATTTAAACATGCATTATGCACAAGTTTCCAAAAAGGTACAAATATACCTATAAAAGACCTGTGCAGGCAGGTGTTAGTCTGGGGACAAATGTTTGCCAATACAGCTAATCCATCACTAGAGACCGCTTCTTGATTTAATGGGAAGACTTATGTGCTCCAGTGATCCTGTGGGCTATGTCAGTGTGAGATTTAACTTCTGGTTGAACTACTGAAGTGAGACTAGTCAAACAATAGGAACCAGACCAAAAAAACCAGTCTACTGATCTTCCAGAATTGGGGTTGAGTGATAGGCCAACAACTTGTCCCAGTGAAAGAGTTACTTAAACACAGCAAGGCAGCCATCCTGGTGAACAGCATCTGTTCCATCTTGCATTTAGCTGTAACATTCAGAGTATGTTTCCCAGACCCGAAGAAAAGTTCTGTGGGGCTAAAATGATAGGCAGTCATGGCAAAGCCTTGTTCATTTTTTAAATGACAGCACTGTACAGTTGCCAGAGATTAATCATATGCTAGAATAGAATCAATATTAAAAAAAATCAGATAAATTTCAGTTCCATATGAACAAGAAGGAAAACAGTTGATTTTCAAGGTTCTAGGCTTTAGCATTTAGAGTTTGGTTTTTTTAAACATGTAACCTGATCTAGGTTATCACAAAAGCCATTAAAATGGGAATGCAATAGAATCCAGAGCATCAAAAATCCCTCATTTCATAAAACAGCCTCATGATAAAAGGGAGAGAAATAACAGAACATTTTCCAAAGATTCCCAGAGGGTGTCAGCTGTAACTAACAAGTCAGACATTTCTCCTTCGAGTGCTGCTCACATCTTTCAGTTACAGGTGACTACGTGCCGCAGCTCAGAAAGTCTTTAGTGTTAGCCTGTCAGGTCAGGGCACATGGCCAACACCCCCTCCGTGCTGCAACTGCGCTATAAAGGTGACTGTGACCCTGACCCTGACCCTCACCCTCTCAGTTCCTTTTTCCACCATCAGCGTCGGTTCAGATCAGCGTAAACTTGTGAAACACAAGTGCCTGTCTTTCACACGAAATTCAAGATGCCTGGTTTCAATCCATGCTTGGAATGCTGCAAGGCTTTTCCAATGGACAACCTGCACGAGAAATGCCTCGCTTGCTTAGGTGAGTCCCATCTCGTGGCAGAATGCTCCATTTACCAGTCCTTCAAGTGGAGGACCCACTTAGAAAGGGAGCGCCGCCTTCTCTTGATCTCAGGGAGTGGGGTAACCACCCCCGAAACCGGCCAGGCCATGAGTGCTCCGCTGGACCCCCGATCAGCTCAGGCTCAGGAACCCCACCACCGATCATCGGTACCAGGCTCGAAACCTCGACCCACTACGCTACCACTCCAGCAAGCTCATCGGTCACCAGGTAGCCCCTCAGCTGTACTGAGACAGGTACTGGCACAGGCACCCCTGACAGCCCATCAAGGGAGCCATAACCCAGCTCTGGTGCAGAAGAAGAAGAAGATGACAACCAAAGCGGCACTGTCTCCATCGGTACCACAGGACATGATACCGCCCCTCATGGTACCGATGTCAAGCCCGGTATTGCCAGATCTGGTACCGACAAGCCTGGTACTGTCAACTAGTCCGGCACCAAACACTGGTACCGGCATCCAGCTCCATGCTAGTCTCTGACCCAGCACTGATCTGTAACCAGGTATTAGCAGCTATCCCAATACCAGGGCCCAGCACGGCACCGCCCAGCCCTCCACCGGTACCACAGTCGGGTACAGAGGGGCAGGAAACTTCACTCCATTGCTCCTCTGAAGAGCCTTCAGTACTGGGTTCCCGGACATCAGGTGGAGTGTCTTCTAGATCATCCTCCGAGGACAGTCCTTGCCCTCTTCAGGCAGAGCGCCCGAAGAAGGGACTTCGCAAGAGCTCCCCATCCCCGAGCTCAGTGAGGTCAAAAAGACCACGGGTACAAGGGCAGGTGTCCGTTCTTCCCACTGCGCCTACACCTTTAGTGAGCTCATCCCATAACGAGTGTGAGAGAGGTGGAATTTTCCACATTCCCTTGTTTTCCTTTTTGCTATGGCCAAACTTCCACCTTGGAGGAAATGTGGCTCGTCAGGCCTCTAATTGGGGAAAAAGAAACAATTAGGTGGTTATCTCTTGCAAGCAAGGAATAATGGCCTTTGAGAAGAGTTATTTCCAGTCCGAGTGGAACCAGACCTGAAGAAAGTGATAAAATAAACTATAGGTTACAGCTGCAAAACTTATGAGTTACAGCTAAAAGATTTATGAGTTCCTCTACTGACCAGACCAGTGTCAGTAAGTTTCCATGCCAACCAGTGATATGCTAACTTTTGGGGGTCCAAGGCATAAAGCTGGGGTTCTGGCTTAGGCACATTGGAGAAGCGATAGGCCAGCAGCCTGTCGTGTTGCCAGGGGATTTGGCCACCCCCTAGGCATCTCCCCCCTCTTCACAAGGAAGAGTGTTTAAACCCCTTGACTGATCACCAAGGGAGTCTGCAGTTTTTTTTCTTCTTTTGGCAGATCTTTTTCTTTTTCTTTTTGAATTCTTTAATTTTCACTTGTTCACCCTGGAATGGGAGGTGGGCTGTAGCCCTCAGGCATTCCAAAGGGGGTGGTAGGGGGTGTTCAACCACTGCAGCTGGTCATGGTGGGCTCTGGATTTTAAGGCTGCAGGCAAGAGCCACGAGGCTGCCTGTTGGTCGAGCCGTTTTAACACTGGGCCAGTCCAGTGCAAGAGGAGCATGCAGTCGGTAGGCACCAGACCGGTGGGCTCTGGATTTGAGGGTTGCAGGCAAGAGCCACGAGGCTGCCTATTGGTCGAGCCGTTTTAACACCAGGCTGTTTTATCATGTCTTGCTATCTTTCTCTTAAAAAACAGGTCTGCTGTCTGTCACTCCGGAGATAACATACAGATGTGGTAAATATATTCTGGTCAAATTTGGGATTTAAATTGGGAAATGCTTTTTGGGAATGTGTATATGTGTATTATTACTGCTCTGAACCTATTAACCTCACAGATCAGAATCAAGCTGGTGTTCCACAGTCAGATTGGGAAACAGCAGTGTGAAAGAGTGTAATGAAAGAATAAATCCACTTGTGTTCCCCGCCAGGTACCCCAGCTGACCCTTGTAACTCCTAGCTTGCAAACAGCCCATGGCTAGCCTCACTGGGCAGTGATCCGTGGTGTCTGGAGAGCCAGGGGGAGAAGCAAGGTGTTCGTGTTGTCCTGGGCTGTGTATGATGTTTTAGTGTAATGTTTCAGTGTGTGTATGTGGTAAATAGCAAAGCTCTTTTGCCTACAAATTGGGTGTTCTATCTCTGTCTCTAAACCCCACTCTGTTAAACTATATCAATCAGGACTGGAACTGGGGGGGTTAATTCAGGGTTAGGCACAAGAATTGAGATAAATGTTATAGTAATATTTGTGCTCTATTTTCTGTTTATTGGGCAATTAATTTGTACTTAGAAGATCTTTAAATGCCTTTAAAAAATAGAGTTCTAAAGCCGCAGTTTGTATAAAATTTGTTAAGTGTAATTTAATAGGAATTGCAAGTTTTAGTTTTTGTAATAGGAATATTAGTAATTGGAATAATATAAACCTCTTATTTAACCTTTTTTTGTCTCTTCCTTCTTTTCTGTAATTTTATTTATCTCAATAAAAGTCACATAGAAAGTAGTTAACCCAAAAAATTGTGGTTTGGTCTCTTGCCTCTTGATTGGGACTCCTTCTTGCAGTGTGGGGATCGTGCCCCCTACACCCACTCCCCCTCAACAGAGTGGACCCTCGACTGGCTGAGCACAACAACCGATGACGCCTCCTCTTGCTACGCCTGGTCACCTCCACCTGAGTCCTTGGATCTCTCCGATGATAAACTTGATCCTGATTCTACGCAATGCAGTAGATCCCGGGCCCAATCCTCCTCCTCATCAGATGAGCGTCTAATTGACACGTCTGCTGACCGCAAGGGAGATCCCCGTGTTGAGCAGGACCTACTCTGCCGTATGGCGGCGAACCTTAAATTGAAATTAGGAGTAATCCAAGAGGACGATGACTCCCTCTTCGATGCTTGCCGTAGAGCCCCTCCAGAAATGGTAGCAATCGCTTTACACTCAGGAGTATATTGCATCATCCAAGAACACTGGCAAACACCATCCTCCATCCCGCTAGTGTCCAAGATCGCGGATAAGAAATACTACGTCTTTCCTGATGGGTTCTCTTTCTTATTTCATCACCCCACCCCAGGGTCCTTGGTGGTTGATGCCATAAACCAAAGGGAGAGACAGGGCCAGCCGAGCTCCATGCCCAAAAACAAAGAGGCGAAGAAACTCGACCTCCTGGGGAGGAAGGTATACTCCACCAGGTCCACATACACGGCCAATGGAAATGCTTCTCCACTTGGTCCTGTGACAAAGGCATAGACCCTCCCTCAGCACCTATCCATACAATTCTGGACTATCTTCTAGATCTTAGAGAAAAAGGCCTATCCCTGTCCTCACTGAGAGTCCACTTAGCGGCAATTTTGGCCCTTCATGAAAAGATAAGCGGGGCCCCAGTCTTTTCACACCCCATATCTCACAGGTTCCTGAAAGGGGTGGAGAAGCTTTTTCCCCCACCCTTGTAAGCCCACCCCTCAGTGGGATCTGAACATTGTACTCCAGGCATTAACAGAGCTGCCCTATGAACCCTTGGATTCAGCCACCCTGTTAGTTGTGTCATGGAAGGTGGCTTTCTTAGTAGCAATCACCTCAGCTAGAAGGGTTTCAGAGTTGCGAGCTCTTTCCTCCGAACCCTCATATATGACATTCTTTCCAGACAAGGTGGTCCTCCGTCACCACCCTTCCTTTCTACCCAAGGTAGCCACCCCCTTCCACATGAACCAAGAAATTTGCTTGCCAGTTTTCTATCCTGACCCCTAGGTCACAGAAAACCAGAGACGGTGGCACACCTTAGATATGAGGAGAGCACTCATAACTTATATGAAGCGTACTTCACCATTCCGTAAGACCTCCCAGTTGTTTGTGGCGGTCGCCGAATGCATGAGAGGTTCCCCAGTATCTTCTCAGTGCGTCTCCAAATGGATTGTAAACTGCATCAAAGACTGCTAACGAAGATCAAACATGCCTCTCCCAGAGTCTATGAGAGCCCACTCTACTAGGGCTGAGGCATCTTCTACGGCCTTCCTCACTAAGGTCCCGATCCAAGAGATCTGAAGGGCCACTACGTGATCGTCAGTACATACCTTCACAATGCACTATGCCATTGCCCAACAGGCTAGAGACGATGCCGCTTTGGGCAGAGCTGTACTCCGTGTGGGTAGACGGTAACTCCTCCCACCATCCTTGGGTACGGCTAGCAGTCACCTGTAACTGAATGATGTGAGCACCGCTCAAAGGAGAACGGTTGGTTACTTACCAGTAACATCCTTCTTCGAGACGGGCTGCTCACATACATTCAGGCCCCTCCTATCATCCCTGCTGATGGAGTTGGCAAAGGTATATGGGACTGGGAGGGTCAGGGTCATGGTCAACTATATAGCCACGGTTGCAGTGCAGAGGGGGCGTTGGCCGTGTGCCCTGACCTGACAGGCTAACACTAAAGACTTTCCGAGCTACTGTGCGCTGAAGCACATAGACACCTGTAACTGAATGTATGTGAGCAGCCCATCTCGAAGGAGGATGATTACTGGTAAGTAACCAACCCTTCTGTTTCCTTCATGCATAGGATCACCACCACAAGACATGGACTGTTGCATTCTGTTGCTATTTCACTGTATCGCTGAAACCACAGTTATCAAGAAATGCACTACTCAGACTTTCAGAAGTGGCAACTAGATAGCACAAGGATGTGGGCAGCAGTATGGATCACCACCTACTCAGATTAGTAGCCAGCAGGTTATCAGATTAGCTGTTGAGTTCCTGCACAGAGACTCCATAACTAAGTTTGCAACAGACCTAAACAGTGATCCAGTTCAAAAGCTGCCAACACAATTTACACCGACAGAAACTGTTTCATAGGGACTAAGGAAAGTATGGCCATGGATATAGAGGTGCCAGTTGTTAGAAGTAAAAAAAGTTCAGTTAAGACTGTGGGCAATGTAAGTACATTGACGTAGCCACTCTGTATTTTGTAGCTGGTGTAATTCATTCTTCAGGGCTGTCTCTTCAATGCCTTTCACTGTAGAGTTTTAAGGGGAATTATAATCCAATAAGGAGGACAACATATTCATAGCTGTATCAGAAGTCTTTATTGAAGAGAACTGAGAGAGAAAGAGAAGACAGACAGGTTTTCCTAGCACCTAAACGACTCTCCCATTTATCACTATGACAACCCCAATGACCCTAGATAGTCCAAAACACCACATTCACCAGTACTTGATCTGCAAATTTTAATAAGGGTTCAAAAAATCAAGCCAAGATGATGAACCAATAAAGGAAGAGAATCTGAAGTATTCTATTGCTCTCCCAAAGATATTAGCTTAATCCATACAGGTCTAGTATTAGGCACTTGTAACTTGCTTATCTAACTCTAGATGCCCATTGAAAAGTAAAATTTGAGTGCAAGTAATCATATTGTTATCCTGAAAAGTAAGATTTTTGTCTCAAAGTAAATTAAAAATTAATTTCCTCAGTTTGCCCACAAGCTTGATTACTAAAGAATCTTACTGAAACTGTATTAGGAGAGCACAAGATGCTGGGGGGTGTGTGTCAAGATTTCCTCTGCTATAAGAGACAGCAGTTTTAAAATTGCTAATATGAGAGTTGCAATCAAAACTTGCTATTTAGAAAGCTCCATGTACCAAAGGTTCAATTCTAAGCTATCAACATGGTTGGAAGAATTATTCTTTTATGTCAATAAAAAAGTTTCCATAAAGAGTCTTTGGCATCCAAAATACTCATTGTGCATGTTGATAGCATTTATATACACAGCCTGGTTTAATATCTACACACAAACAAGTTCTTGTATACTCCAAAGAGTATGCGCAAATGACTGGAGGTCAGACTGAAGTCAAAGAAACAGAGTAATTCCAAGAAAGCATTAGACCAGCAAAATGAACTCTCTTGAAACTTTAAATATTCATGTACTTCATTTACAAAGAATAGCACATATAAAGAAAGCATGCCTGAGACATCAGAGATGAGGTCCTTTGAAGTGCTGAAATAAATGCCGCTCTCCAAGTATTAACAAAAGATGGGGGCGGGGGCGTTGCTAGGGGCTGAGTGAGCAAGCAAGATAGACTCGTGTTATTTCTGAAGAGGACTGAGACTCAGAAACTTACTATTTGCTTTGGGTAAGATCTTGAATTTGGCAAACTTTTAGGATCTGCTGCAGGAAGCCCCTATTTTACTCGGAGCAAGAAGGCTCCAGGCCTATTGTTAGTTGAATAAGATGTGGTCATGGTCTGTAAAGTACAGTGAGGTACTTAATAGAGCTAGCTAAGAATTTTTGAATGAAAAGGTTACTGTTGGAAAATGAAACCAACAAACATTGAAACCAAAGCTATTCAAGGGAAAGGGTTGGTTTTGATGAACTTTTTGACCTAGAAAATTTTTATAACATTTTTGAAACATTTTAAAGTAAACAATTTTGTATTTTGGTTTGAAACGACTTCTCATTTCAAAATTTAAGCTAACTATAGCAAAAAAAATACAATACAAATGGTTAAAAATAAAATTGTTTTGGTTGACCTCAGCCAATCCCTCTCCCACATTTTTGACTGCAAAAAGCTAGATTTTGACTTTTTTCTGAAGACCAGAAAAAAAATTCAAAATTCCAGACATCCATTAGCCATTCATCCTAGTGTGAATTAAAGAAAATCAGATCTGATTTAGTATTAATCTCATTTGGCACCCTGTTGTAGACAGTCTACTAACTGCAGGCACTGTCACTGTACATCAGTTAGAAATGTCTCATCCAGGTTAAATGACGTGTTGCTAAAAATGTTGGCAGCATTTAAAGCCCTAGAGCAGATAGCCCAAATCCATGTTAGCAGTGAGGGGAATAGACAGTCCCCACTAGAGAAATCCTTATGTTTGATTCTGTCCCTCTGTACTGCTTATTACTCCCACTGGCCTTGCCAAAATACTTATCATTAGGACTGTAACACCAATTAGTTGAGGTCATTATCGACTATTTTATAGCTCTACAGAGGTAGTTTCCTACATTCCCCTCTGACTTCACTGAATTTTGCTTCTAAGCTTTTGTGTCTGAGTGTTGTGGAATGTGAGCTATAGCAATCAGACCTATGAAACTTTCACCCTATTTTTAGTTCTTTCAGGAACAGACAGACAGAGAAATCTGCTACCATGCCAAAAGCAACACAAATGTATTCTACTGTTACATGTAATGCTATTTAAATCTAGGAATGGAATATTTCCTACACACTTGGTAGATTTTTTGAAGTCTAGTTCCTATCAGCTCATAAACAACATTGATAAGAAACATCTAAGAGTTACTTTTTCAGAGAGTTTGTCAGTGACCTTTTATAATTCTTTGTTTAAACTTGGGAATTAATCATTAGAAGTCTGCATCTGAAGGAAGTGAAGATCCAAAACTTTAGCCAACAGACAGTTATTACAATTTTTCTGTGTACATCTGTGCACATGTAAAAATAAAGATTCCGATAAAAGTTTGTTTGCGTTGCAGCCTCAAGATTTTTAATCCATATAATAATAATTTCAGGATTATCGCTCTCTGTTTCACTCTGGTCTGTTAAATCAGTGTGAAGTGAGGGAAACTGCTACAAGCATGGTTGAGAGCGCATTTGGTTTAGACTATCACCAGGCTGAATTATCTCTGGGATTCATAGTCTGTTAATATCCAATTTTGAACTTCTCCATCATTTTTGGCTTTTTCTCTCTTTTGAAAATGCAACTATAGATATTGCATCCATGCAATTAGTAGTTTATAAAATGCATTTAAACTTTAAAGAGATTAACTCAACCTGAGCAGCAGCTAATTTCTTCATCATTCATCATCTTACAACTAGAAACAAGACAAAACCTAGAACTCTTATCTACTAGAAGCTTTTTATCCTATGAATCCTGGGAGACTGACAAAATGGAACCTGCATATACATTGTTCTCGATCCTGCAAAGCCTAACTCTGCCATGTCAGCCCATTTCTAATCCAAGAGCTACTAAGAATTTGTTTGGAACAGCTTTAAAATCATGTAACTACTGGCTGCTTCAGACCTGAAAGGTTCCATTGAACCCCTGATTCATATACATATTGGTTGTCATCATATGTTAGTTTACAAATATCAAACTCTCCAAATTATGTGAAGGTTCATCTGGTGCAACCTCTCAAGCAGAATTAGGAAGATTTATGGTCTGAACCGAAATCTCACTAAATGTGTATTGTATGGTTTTTATGTAAAAGCAGTTGAAATATTACACTTTTGATTTAAGATCTACTTTGAGTTGCCGCATTTGTTCACACCTAAAGTAGAGCCACATTTTGGAGTTTGCATGGGTATACTGACAACTTTCTTTTGTCCAAAGGAAGAAAAAAAAAATCCACTTCTGGGGTAGAAATTTGGAGCATGTCAGGGAAATAATCAAAGGTGGTTCAATCCTTTTTCAAGAACACTGAAGCATGTTTAAGTAGGACTGAGCAGTCTTTTTGAGCACCATGCAGTGCATGTGTTGTAGTTAAATTAATTGATTTTCTAACAACATTTGTGACAGCCAGGTAAGGAATTCAGTCATGGACACTGTTGGGAGCAAAAGGCATATTTAGGCCTAGTAGAAGCTTGATGTGAATTTTAAGTATCTGTTTAGATTAAAGTTTAACAGCATAAGCTTAAATGGAACTATGCATGGGTAAGAAATTGAAGAGTAATAATGTCTGAGCACATTTAAAACACTCTTCCTTTGAGGGGAGCAGTTATTGGGGAACTATTCAGGGGAAGAGAGGCATGACATTTACAGGTAGCCTCTTCAGACAAACTTGAGGGTAAAGGCCTTCCTAGACAACCCCTAACGGGACTGAAGGGTTTAGGGTAGACACAAGTGCAAACAATTTAAAAATCTTTTCCCTCTGTGCTATATGTTTTTCCTAGTGGTAAGATTAAAACAATACTTTGAGGTAGGAAGTTGTTTGATCACTGCAGTGGTGCCAGAACCACTTTTTCACATGGGTGTATTTGTCTCACACAGGTATGGAAAGGGCTGTACTTCACAGCAGGGCAGCTGGTAAGTCAGGAGCTGTATTCCACATCAGTGGCACCAGCCTCTCAGCAGTGGTTGTGGGATGAGGTGGGCCTTCACGCCCCCTTTTGTTTCCTCCTCTTCCCCATGAGGCCCTGCTCTCTGGCCAGGCCAACAGTTGAAGCGGATAGATATAAGAGCCACCTGAGAAGCCTTAGACACTCCATCTGCCTTGAGCAGCATATCCCAGAGAGTAGACAGATAGACTGGGGGCTGCTTTTGGACTCCCTGGCCCTGCCCTCCTTACAGACTGGGTGGAGGATCTGGGGCTTCCCAGGCAGCTCTTACCACTGCCTGGGTCTGGCTTCCAGCCTGGCTGGAGGCAGGGTCTTAAGGGAAAGAGAAGAAGGGAGTGGAATCATAGTTGTAACACCAATGGTCTCTCCTACACAGGTCTGACACCCCTGGGTTGCTATATTAATTTCTGGTC
Source organism: Podocnemis expansa (assembly GCA_007922195.1). Taxonomy (NCBI): domain Eukaryota; kingdom Metazoa; phylum Chordata; order Testudines; family Podocnemididae; genus Podocnemis; species Podocnemis expansa. The sequence continues at coordinate 24,422,219 of ML682018.1, forward strand.
ACTAGCTGTGAAAAGGAAGAACTGCTGGTACCTCAACCTAGTTGGACTTGTTGTGGTGAACATGTTTGATCTACAGACTCTTAAAACCCAGTCTAATAGTGGGAGAATCAGGATTTCACCCTCAGAAAGGTGAAGACATGAGGCCTCACACTTGAGGGGGTGCACTCAGAGAAAAGGAGATATAGGTAATTTTTTTTATTGTACCAATTTCTGTTCATGAAAGAGACAAGCTCTTCTTCAGGTTTGGGAAACTAACTCAAAGTGTCACTGATAAATACAAGGCTTTAATAGATTGGTTTAACGTAAGTAGCCAACACATTTCAGGGGACCGTTCAAGGTGAAGAGACCCATTAACATCTCTCCAATCACAGGAAGGAGGAAGCACGCATCTGTAGAGCTAAGCTGGAGGGTTACAGATTGTTGTAATGAGCCATAAATCTAGTGCCTCTATATTCAGCTAGCAGTTGTCTCTCTCACCAACAGAATTTAGTCCGATAAAAGATATTACTTTACCCACCCTGTCTCTGTAATATTCCAAGCACACCATGGCTACACTACCACTGCAATCAAAAGTAATGGTGAAAGTTTGTGGCATGTATTTGCAGCTCAAGTAAATTAGTGGTATAGTTAACTGCCTCATCCTCTCAATTATGCCCAAGAAAAAAAAATGTATGGCTGGATTGTGGCGGGGGGGCGGCAGAAACAAAAAACAGAAAAACCCACCCGCAGCTCAACACATGGATATCTGACTGAAGAAGACTATATTCCCCTGTATACAATAATGAAAAACAGTTACAAAATATTATTTGAGAAATATCTGATCATATTTTTGAAGGCTATTGTAATAAGTCTACATCCTTGCAAACATAAGTCTGTATATAATTCAGCTTTATCATTTATTGACTTTTTTCCATAACCATATACGGTCACTTTCTAAAAACACAAGCAAACATAGGCTCTTTGGCTCAAACAGGGATGCATTTATCTAGAAAATTACACCTGCACTTGATACTTCATTCCATGCATACCTAAAAGTTTCACAGCTTCAAATAAGGATTTGAATGTTGAAGGCATATAGGATTTGGCTTCTACAGACCATTGAGAATGCTTTACCACATTATATACAGTGAACATTTAGTCTTCAAGAATGGTTTTATCTGTTGTTATCATCATCATCATAATGGCTTTCAAAGACAGACATAAAGAGCTAGCACTGCAAACTTTACCGGTTTGGTCATTCACAGCCACATACGAAAAAAAAGGTAGAATTACTGTGTTCCTATACATGTTACCCAGGTACAGAGGTCTCTGATACAAAACATTACTTAAGGGGAAGAGCAACATGGATGGACAGCAACATAACTGTATAAATTCCAGAATCTGCAAAGTATCCCTGACAATTGAATAAATCAAGGTTTTTGCATCTCCAAAATCTCGCTATAACTGCAAACCCACACTGTCTTGCCTTTTTTTGTGCTGGGGTGGCAATGGGTCCGGGGGAGAGAGAAGAGTGCTGCTTTTGTTTAGTGTCCTAGCAGCTGTGATGCTCATTTATTGACTTTGTCCATGATAATGAGATTTACTGTAAGACAGTTTTCCAAATAGTATTGTGATGGCCAATTTTTTTCTCCCTTCTTTTATAAATAAGTCTTGTAGTGAAATTTATATAAGCCGTTGATTGCTAAATTGTTTTGGGATGCAGACATGGGAAATCTGTCAACTGACAGCAAGGCATTTAGTTCAGCTTTCATTTGCTGATAAACTAATAATGCATTATTATGAGGAATTACTGGTTACCACACCGCCAATGTGCACCTGTCCATTAGAAATATTACCGTGCTTGATAGACCCAAAATATTTCTCATAGATTTGCAGAGTTCATGTAATCCTTTGCTAGGGTTTGGTGCACTCATCTCTTAATGTCTTTGGTTCATTTTTCTACTTAAGCCTAGTATTTACCCAAGAAACATTGGAGGGTTTAGTCAGAGGACATTACACTGACCTCCTCCTGTAAGTAATCTGTGACCTCTATAAACAGTATTAAGACGCATATATTAACACAGTCTGTCAAGTTTCACATATGGAGAAGGGAGAACACTAGTAAATATCCTTCAGCCCTATGATCAGACTTCTGCTATTTGTAGCTAAAGTACAATATTCAATACATATAAATCTCAGGATTTTATCACCTCTTCCGGTATAGCAGTCGTGTGGAAGAGCTAAATTTAAGCAAATCTGAGTCAGAGTTCTAGAGGGCAGGGGTATGTATAAATACAAGGAAAAAGATCACCAAGTACGCTAGAACAAACAAGGAGTCCTGTGGAACTTTTAAAGATTAACAACTTATTTATTGCATGCTGCTAGAGAATCTAACAGTTCACACAAAACAAAAAAAAATTATAAACATAGACAATTAAAAACATCTTTTCATGAGCTTTCAGTTCACATCACTAGATAACTTCAGCATTTCCTTTTGGGTTCTAAAAACACAGCCCAAGAAACCACTACATACAGGGGTTAAAGTAAGCTGGAACACACTGGAACGGCATTCTGGGGCCCACTATTTTTAGGGGTCCAGCATTCCAGGGCCGCTAAAAATGGAAAATGGAGTCAGAATGCTGCATTCTGGGGCCCACCATTTAAAATAATGGGCCCTGGAATGCAGCATTCTGGGTCCATTTTCTATTTTTAGGGGCCCACTGAATGCTGAGCCCCTAAAAATAGCAGGCCCCGGAATGCTGTTCTGGCATGTTCCGGCAGGAAAGGAGCTTCCCCCAGGCTGGGAGATTTTAAATCTCTTGCTCTGAGCCTGCTCTGACTGAGCATGCTCAGTCAGTGCTGGCTCAGGGCAGGAGGAGCAGCCCATGAGATGGCGCTCCACTCCGGCGGTCAGGTAAAGGGGCCCAGGGGTGAGCCTGGGCCAGAGGAGGAGCGGGAGCCAGGAGCACAGGGCTGAGGCTGCT
>ML682018.1:24445181-24500146 GCA_007922195.1 Podocnemis expansa
GTTTGGAACTATGCCGTGATCCACACGTGCCACAAGACTGTCTGGACTCAGTCTTCCTGATAGCAGGGGTTGGTTTCTCATTGTGATTTGAACCACTCTGGCTATGTGCTGTTTGTCTAAGTGCATGCACTGTCCCTTCTGGTGAATTCAGCTCTTTTACTTGTGTTTTTACCATTTCAGTGGCCCTACATATTTGAAGGGTTTCATTCAAAGAGATCTCTCCCTCTCTGAGCAGTCTCTCTCTTAACACATTGTCTGTAATGCCACAAATGAGTCTGTCTTTGATCAGAGACTCTGCCAAGCCACCAAAGTTACAGCTTTTACTGAGTTTTCTTAATTCTGTAACATATTGGTCTATGGTATTTGTGGTGCTTTGGACTACCTAATGTCATTGGGGTTGTCATAGTGATAAATGGGAGAGTCGTTTAGGTGCTAGGAAAACCTGTCTGTCTCCTCTCTCTCTCTCTCTATAAAGACTGCTTATACAGCTCTGAATAGGCTGTCCTCCTTATTGGATTATAATTTCCCTTAAAACTCTACAGTATTATCTGGTTTTTGCATGCATTAAAAAATCTATGCCTCTCAAAAGTCACATTCATTTTTGGCAAGCAATATTCCTCAAACTTAGTCAGTATAGTGTTTAAATTCATGCTTTCACCATCTTGAAATTCAAAGTTATTATATACATCCAATGCCTCCTCCCCAACAACATGCAAAAATATAGATGATTTCTGGCTTTCATCTTTGTTCTGCGCTCCAATGGCAGACAAATACAACAGAAATCGCTGCTTAAACTTTAGCCAGTTTTCTGCAACATTACCAGGCATTAGGAGAGATGAAGGAGCCTGTAAAACATCCATGTTTAGAGCTTACACTTACTTGCTGAAGGCTTTCTTTGTTTTCAGAGATCCCTGATGTTTTGTTGTTTTCAGGTGCAAATGCAGGAATTTTCCTCCAAGTCTTTTTAGTTTCCAAACTCATTCCCCATCTTCTGATACCATGTAATGACCTGGAGGGTTCATTAAAGATGATGCTACTGAATGAGTAAGGAATAGAACTTTAATCAAACAGACAAGTATTCAGATGTGTACCTGGGAGCAGCCATGTTAGATCTTCTCTGGGACATGTCTCCCAATTTACACAACAATGGCCCATGCTAGGGAGTGTCTCTAAATTCACAACCTTCTACAAGCATATCACTACAGTGGTGCCTCTGCCCCACTCACAGCCACGGCTACTGGCTGGCCCTACAACTGTGGCAGAAAAGTTTGCACCACAGCTGGGAACTGTGCCTCTCAGGGGGCAGCTTCTAGCCATGTGACTGGAAGCTGCCTTTGGCCGGGCCCACCCTGCACTTTCAGGGGCCCAGGCAGAAATGAGGGGCTGGTTATGCCCCTGCTATGAGAAGTATTTAACCAACATGTGTTTGAGGCTGTGTGTGCATTTGAAAGCTTAGTTTGGACTTGCATAGTCCAAACTAAGCAATGCCCAGTTAGTTTGAACTAGCCATGCTTTTTTTGGGTTCAAACTAACTTTTTAGTTCAAACTAAAAAAGCAGAGCTAGTTCAAACTAAAAGTTAGTTTGAACTAAAAAGTGCAGTTAGTATAAACTAACCACTTAGTTCAAACTTAATTTGAACTAGCATGGCTACATCATGCTAGTTCAAACTAAATTCAAATTAAACACTAAGTTTGAACTAACTGTTCAAACCAACTAGTTCGAACGAAGCTTTGCTTCATTCAAACTAAAGTATTGTTTAGTTTGAAGTACGCAATACCTAGTGTAGGCAGGGACCAAATTTGTCCAGATTAAGGAGGTTTAATCCTTAATTAAACCTCCTTAATCCGAACTAATTTGCTAGTGTAGACATAACCGTAATGTTTATCTATCTTTCTCACACATGAACCTTTTGGACAAGTAAGTCTTTGGGATACCGGCCTTATTCAAAAGTGTTTAGATAAGATCAATTTCCACAGCTCCTAACAATCTGTCACAGCACCTCCTAGACCTTGAAATCAAGACATGGGAAGGTTAATTTAGTGGAAGGGTGGGGAAAAAAAAGATGAAAACCTTGCAACTGATCAGGCCTTCAGCCTTCATTCTTCATCTGTTTTGTATTCTAGATTTCATGAAGCTTTAGGGCCCCTGACACGTACATAACTCTGGGATGGAAATATTGCATTGGTCCACTGGATTTTATTATGTGGAGGACAGTAGACAGGGTAATTACATGGTGATTGAGTCTAAGCTAATGGGGCCACATTCTGCTACATTACACTTTGGCAGTTTCATGGAATTAAATGCAAGTCACAGGGTGTTATTGAGAGTTCAACTGATATAAATATTGATGTTGCTCTTGTGATAACTCAGGGCTCAAAAAAAAATTGCCACCCACCTAGAAACCCAGCTTCAAACAAAGGTGCCCCATTGCTGAAAGACTGCTATCATCACTTTCAGTGGCAGTGTGGGGACCCTCTGCCACCAAAATACCACCGAATCTGCTGAGTGGCAGACAGATCTATGTTTTGGCGTCAGAAGCCTGTCTGCTGCTGCAGTTCAGTAGCAGAGCTGGATACTATGTTACAAACACTGTGCATCATGGCTACCAGGATTTGTCAGCCACTGGGATAACTGATCCCTGAAATAAAACAGAAGTTATTTGGTTCTGTCCAACAGAAGAAGTTCTTTGGTTCTGTCCAACAGCAAGCCATGCTGTTCAGATGTATAAAGGAGACAGACCTAACAAAAACAGACAAAGCAACACAGAGCAAGAGATTTAAAAGCCAATTAGTCTCTAAGTGTGTTATTTATATAGGTACCGGAACTAGGGGTGCCTCCACACCCTCTGTCTTAAAGTGATGTTCATTATATATACACTGAGTTTACAGTTTGGTTCAATGATTCTTAGCACATGCGTTATAAAAATGGTTTCAGCACTATTTGTTATTTGTAATTTATTGTCAAAACAAAAGGCTGCCCCAAAAAAGAGCTGTTAACCAGAATATTTTCTCAGTGGAGATTTCATAATTTTGGAGTTTATTTCTTGTAGGAGTTGTCTTCAGATGTGCTGAATTGGCATGTTTTTGGCTTTTTGTCACAAGAGCAAGTATTTTCCAATCATGTCTATATACTACTGTAAAGGAGTACATTCCTAAAGGGATTTTGACTTCTTCAGCAGTAATAACAATTTTGCTCTTATACAGGGATTTAAAAATGCTTTACAAAGAAAAATATCATTAATCCCATTTCAAATGAGGAGACTGAAAAACAGAAATGAAGTGGGTTGCTAAAGGTCACAAAGCATTTTGGTCGCAGAGCCAGGAATAAAATATTTAGTACAGTACCTAATCTATTGCTCCAGGCTACCCCAAGAATCTTTGAGATACAAGGATGGTGAGTTACCATCTTTTATTGGACCAACTTCTGTTGGTTAGAGAAACAAAAGAAGTTAGCTCTATAAACAATATTATCTCACCCTCCTTGTGTGTCTGACATCCTGGGACCAAGTCAGAGACAATACTGCACAAAACAACCTAAGAATCTTCATTAGCATGCCAGAGTCTGAGGATGTACCCCTTTAACATCTTCTATTTTACTCTAGTCTGCCAGTTGTTTTGCCACTAACCCTTTCTTCCTCATTCCTGATTGAAGCATTGATTGCCGCCTTGTAAAAGATTGCCCTTCATGGAACATTTAATGCTGCTCCTGATAGCTAGGGGTATCTGAGACAAGGAATGCACCTCTTTTGCACCCAGAAGTGCATAATATTACATGACTTCCTGATTTCTGAGAGCACCCAAAGGCACACACCCTTGAAAGGTCTCCACATAGTGCTAAGAAGGCTCTGCTACACCATTTGTATAGTGCCCAACATACCAGTGTTCATTGAAGGAGCTGACCTGCAGGGCCATCCCTAGGGGGACTGCAGGGCCCCAGGCAAATTGCCCTCTGCTGGCAACCCCCCACACCCTGGCACTGGGGGGCGGAGCCAGCTGGCCCAGGGGGAGGGGCAGGCCCTTGCGCTGGCCGTCCCATGCTGGGGACTGGGCGAACAGCCACAAGGGCTGCCTGGGTCAGCGCTGCTGGTCCATCCCCCCAAACCCTCGGCCACGTGTGCTGCTCTAGGCTCTGTGCCGGAGCAGCAGGGAGGGAGTGGGAGGCAGCGCAGCCGGGGCAGCAAGGGGGTGGCGATACTGGCTCCGTGTTGCCTCCTGCCCCCTCCCTGCTGCTCTGACACAGAGCCAACAGCAACACATGTGGCCTGGGGGGGAGGAGGTGGCTGGAATGCAGCGCTGATCTGGGCTACCCTTTTGGTCACTTGCCCGTCCTTGGCATGGGGGGGCAGCAGTGTGGGCCCCGCAGGGCCCCCCAAAGCACAGGGCCATGGGCGGCTGCCCTGGTTGTCCTACCCTAAGGACGGCCCTGCCAACCTGTCAGCTCTGGAAACAAAGGCCCTTTTTTCAAAGAACTTGTACAACAAAGGCGGAAGCATGATTTAATAGATCAAAGTTTAGGTCTGAATTTTAAATTTAATTTTAAATATATTTTTGTTTTAAAAATAAGCCTCTTTACATAAATCCATTTTTTAAATATTTTTTTTTATCCATCCTGACCACAATGATCTACCAACATGTCTCAACCTTTGTGCAGAGATGCTTTGTCCATGATCAGAAAGAAGTTCAAATCCCATGACCACTTAGGCTATGTCTACACAAGCCAATTAGTCCTCCAGGCTTTGCCTAAGAAATTTCTTAGTTTGAACTAGTTTAAACTAAGCAAAACTTAGTCTGAACTAATAAATTTGCCTGGTTAGTCCAGACTAAGCGCTTAGTTTGAACTTTAGTTCAAACTAAACACAATGTAGACACGGAATATGGCTTAGTTTGAACTAAAAAAGTTTGAACTAAGCCATTAGTTCAAACTAACACCACAAACTAATTTGATGGGCCCACGGTTTAGTTCCAACTAACCCCATTTTGTTCGAACTAACCGGGAACTACTTAGTTCAGACTAAGGAAGTCTGAACTAAGCTTTGTAATGTAGACATAGCCTTAATGTCAAGAAAGAGGTCAAGGACTAACAACTAAAGTGTCAAATGTATCAGTGAGTAATTTTGAGCTATGGATATTGTGACTTGTGACCCTAACAGCCCCTTAGTTCAGGGGTTTTCAAATGTAGGGTGGGGAACCAGTAATGAATAACAGACTCTCAGGTACAAGGTCATGAGGCCCCCTGCTGCTGTCACCAAAATACTGGAATGTGTTGTGCAAAAATGTAATTGTTGGATCATGGACATAAATTATTTTTTTCAACGGGGTCCTGAGGAAAAAATTTGAAAAATACTGCCTAGTGCCTATTGGCAAAAGGATCACTGTCATGTAATGGTGGTTCCTATCAGGTTTGATAAACTCATTGCACTTAACTTACTGCTGTCATGAAATTTCTCCATTGAAAGTGTCTTGGAAGGTATCAGATAAAAGTTGGCAATGCATTTCTCAGTGATATTAATGACCAGTGCATATATTACTAATACATGTGGAATTGTGGATCCTTTCTGATATCACACTTTAAGTTCTGTGACCAAGCAAAGGGAAAGAAATGGTTCTCTCCCAGACTGGAGGGAAGGTTGTTATCCTGTTAATACTGGTCCCCCACATAATAATGTGACCCACATTATCTTGAATGTAAATTGAGGACAGCGGCCAAAGACAATAAGAATTCTATTTACATTTTAAGTCAACAGGAAGAGCAAGTTAGCAGAAGGATGGGAGAGAATAGTATGGACAGCAAGGTGTTTGCACTTTTAACGAATACATTTCTAAGGTTTTCAGGGCTACAGGAAGAAGGGGGGGAGAATTCCTAAGTTATCCATTTTGTTGAAGAATGCAGTTAACAGATTCACAAAAAATCTGAAACTTAATTTCACTGAAAATCAGCAAACTTTGCAAAAGAACTGAGTGAGAAAAGTGCTTTAGCCACAGGTGTGTGGCATGCTAAAATTAAGTTTAGCCTCTTTAAAGTATATTCTACTTTTGTTTTGAATTTGTAACCATTCTGTTTCTATGATCCTTGCTTAGTATCACTTAAACTTCTATTCTTCAATAAAAACATTCTTGGTTTTAATGTATAATCCTATACTGTAGAGATGAATTAAGTGTTGACATGTTCCTGAGGAGTAGTCATGTTAGTCTAGTTTCAGCAAAACAAATGAGGACTCCTGTGGCACCTTAAAGATTAACAAATTTATTTGTCATAAGCTTTTGTGGGCAAGAACTGACTGCATCAGGTGCGCGAAGTGGAAACTTCTGTTTGCGAGGTATGTATACACACATGCAACACAGGGTGGGTCACATTATTATATGCAGAATCTGTGTTATAATGAGGTCAATTCAAACAGTATGGACATTGCCCATTAACAACTGTGAATGAAAGGGCATGAATGCTTAAAGGGAAAAAAAAATTTATAGTTCATTTCATGGATCTGACAAAGTGGACTCTAGCCCACAAAACTTATTGCCAAATACATTTGGTAATTTTTAAGGTGCCACAGGACTCCTTGTTTGTTTTATTTTGGAGACAGTGGACTTGTAAATTTCTGCGAGGATCTAGTACAGGCTGGATGCTGCAGAGGAGCACTCTTGCAGGGGTTTTGGAAATTGGGGGCACCAGCTGTTACCTGCTAGGTGAAGTAAGGGCCAGCAGAGTTCTGAGGCACTTGGCTGGCTGCTTAACAAATTGGAGTATTGGGAGAGAGTTGTCATTCATGTAACATGGACAAATCTCTTTTTCAAGAAAGACCAAGTTTAAGTGACATGCCAGAGGCCACAACAAGGAGAGAGACTGGAGCACTGGTTTCCCACTGTCCTTTCTGGTTCTTTGTCCACAAGATGGAAAAGTAATTGAGCAAATGCCATTTCGCACCTGCACAGTAGTTAGATAAGCTTTCAGACACAAGTCGTGCCATTTGTCTACCATTCAGCCACACAAGAACAGTTCTAAATCTGATAGCTTGATTAAGCATGAGGTTTTAGCAGAGGTCATATGGTATTTTGTTCTTTTCTTAGAATGGCATGGTTTTTAGACCTATGTCCACACAGCTGGACATTCAGTTTGATTTTTGTGCAGGTGCTGGTAGATACAAATAGACAGATGTGAAGTTGGCCATTTGTGCATACCATTAATCTCATTGTACATGAATTTGCTATAGGTGTGTTTGCACGTTAAGGACATAACTGCAAACAGCTTGTCATTTTTGAACTGTGAATTAAAAAAAAAAAAGACCCACGATGTCCAGGTGAACAAATAGTATTTATTGCACACATGTACAAACTGCAATACTGCTTTTACTTGCTGTAGCATTCTGTAATGCATTCCACCCATAAATAGTGAATAACATATTTGCAGTTTGCATTTTTAAGTGTTCTTAACAATGCTGCTCCTTAAACACTAATACGAGAGTTGGCAGACCAAAGATACCTTTGAAGTCTCTATTACAAATTAGTTTTCAAGGTATCAGCACCATAATTTGTTTCAAAATGACTACACTATATGGATCTCCTCCGACAGCAACAGTCTCTTTGCTATGACAACATGACAAAAACAGTCTTAGAAAAAGCAGCACTTTGGTGTTATCTGTAACCATGCCCAAAATTAAAATGTTGGGTTAGCACAGCAAATCCAGTCCTGCTCAAGTGGGGTAGCTTTATGCTACCTTAAAGATGGTCTCTAAAACTGAGTTCTGTTCTTCCAAATGAGAAAAAGGTAACTTATTCATGTTATTCACATTTTGATTTATGTGAAGTTAAACATCTAGGGAAAGGGAAAAATTAGCAGACCAAAAAGAATTAAGACATTTTAAGAATTTAACAGACAACTGAAAGAAGACAAACACACTATTCTTAAACTTCCAACTACAACTTTTAAAGGGAGAAAGATTTAACTTTTACTTAATTTCTCAAAAAGAAATGGACAGTTTCCAATAATTATATTTGGAATTCATTCCATCTCCAGCATTAGTCTCTTCAACATAGCACCTGTCACATACATTCTTTTTTAAAGATTACAGTACAATAAGCCAGGAAATTTATGACAAAAGCCAGGAAATTTAGAGCTTGTTTTATACTGGGTACTGCGACACTTTTTCTACACACAAATCCATTGATTCAAAGTCTTTGAAATGCATAACCAGCATAGAAGGGTGTCCCTGTTTGTGTCTCCATTTTTCCTCACAAAAATTATTCCAGAAAAGATTGAGGAAACTATCCAGTTGGCCTGCCAACTTTTACCATCCCATCTATTTATAGCTTTATCATAAGAGGTCCTTGCTTTGTAGCTTAGCTTGCAACCCTAAGTTGACAACTGGATTGGACTACTGCAAAAGGATTTATAAGATTTGCAAACAGGAATTGCCACAGCGTAATGTAAAACTTCTACCTTCACTCCTCAGAAGTTGGATAAAGTCTTGACAGGACCCTAAGGACAGTTACAACAATATTTTGATCTTTTGAGTAGTAACAATAATTCAATTGAAAAGAAGAAAAGATAAACTTCCCTCATGGGAAATAATGGCAAACTAATTTTAATACAAGTTTTAAAAATAAATGCATGTCATCTTAAACACACTATGCATGCCAATAGAAAGAATTTATTGTACTGTGGTGTTTACTCTTGCCATGGTATATGTATTTACTCCCAAATGATTAGAAAAATAAAACCCAACAAGTTCTGAGAAACTATCCAGATTTAAATAGTCTCTCCCTTCATAGGATTTTTAAACAATATACTGATTCAAAACATCTTAACTATCCTAGAATCCATTAGACAAACAGTAATTCACTATTTAAAAATACTAAACATGGTCATTCTATTAACCTACTACAGGGAATAAAGTAAAAATCTATGTGTTGTACATTCTATTTTTTTAAGGGTCCACTTTCATATGTAGAAGGGACTTGTTCCCTTCTTGTAGAAGCTGTTGTGATGTATTCTGCTAAATAACCTGTATCATTTACAAACTGAAAAAGTACTATCTTATTTCTCCTCCTAGTCCCTTATTATACGCCCATTCTTCCCCTATACTCTTCCCCCAGCCCATTCTCTAAAAATATTCTCCATCTTCTATGGTTTTCCTCCTCCTTTTCCAGTATCCTAGCCATTCTATCTCCTCCTGCACCCACCTCTTTCTACCATTTGCTTTGTACATTCTTTAGTTTCTCCACACCCCACATACATAGACTCCTGTTCAGTCCATTAGACACTAAGCAATAAACACATCATAAACCACAACATGGTTTCAATCACAATGGAAATAACAGAAGTTTGTGGTTATCTTTGGTAGGGTATCTTAATTTGCACTGATGAAGACTGCAGAAAAGAGCACAATAGCTCTAGTACCTTGAGGAATGACAGCCATTTGGTATCAGAGAAGATTAAAAAATCTGAATACCTGAATCACAAACAGTAAGAAGCAGAACACCACAAGAGCTGGCATCACTGTTAAAAATCTTCCTTATTTTTCTTACGTAGACTTACAATACTCCCTACTACTTCCATTTTCCCATGCCCAGCATTCATGGGCTATGTTCACATGTAAACTGTTATTTCAAAATGAGTTATTACAAAATAAAGTCCTTATTTCAAAATAAGTTAATTCAAATTAAGGGAGAGCCTGCTATCGAAACGGCTGTTATTTTGAAATGGTTATTTCGAAATAAGGCCGTTTGGACATGTTGTTTCAAAACAGTTGTTTCGAAACAATGGTGTTGTTTCGAAACAACATGTCCGAATGCTGTTGTTTTGAAACAGCCATTTCGAAACAATGGCTATTTTGATTTCAAGCGAGGTTTTACTGTTTCAAAATAACGGAACGTCGTGTGGACATAAGAAATTTTATTTCAAAACAATGGCTGTTGTTTCAAAATAAAACTCTCGTCTGAACACAGCCATGGAGTGACAACATTTACTTTCCTTATTCCCCATTTTGCCACATAATGTACAAAAGTAGACTACCACTCCATCTTCCCCTCCCTAAGTGAATTTTACAAGACACAGCAGATTAAAAAAAACCAAACACTTTAGCACCCTTCAGGACAAATAGAACACCAATAAAAGTTACCTAGTGAATTATATTCCCCTTAAAAGCTATCCACCTTCTCTGCTGCATGGGTGCTGCTACTTCCTCAGAATTTTATTCTGCCGCTGGCCCCACTTAGCCAGTGTGCACTGCAATCCTATAGAAGCAACCACGTTATAAAGTGCTTAGTGTAGCTTGCTTTCTTCCATCTGGTAAGCACTCATATTTCTTTTCTTGTTCTTGAAGGGAATTGAACGTTTTCACAATTAATGTGTGTGTACTGAATACTTCACAAAGTGAGGGGTACAAATGGTGATTACTGGAGCTTATTTCAAAGATTCATGGCTAATTTGGGGGATAGTTGTTAAACCAAAGCAGGTTTTCAGCTGAATACCCAGGAATGAAGCTGCATAAGTGTCTGTTCAGGCAGCTGGAGATCATCAAGGCATTAAAGTGATCCAAGGAACTGCTTATTTGGAAAAGAAGGTGCTACTGGAGTGGTGCCTTCTTCAGGGAGTGCAGGTCTATGAATTTTATTTCAGTTAAGTTCAGTTTCTGGAAATACAAGAGTAGCTTATTGTAGGGCTAGCTCCTGTGCCTCAAGTATGTGTGTTACCTTAAGAGAACATTGTGGAAGTGGTGCAGCATTTTGGGGATTTGATAGAGACTTAAGGGCTGCATGGGAAGCTTAGAACACAAGGGGTAGGATGGAAGATCTGGACTTTAAAAAGAGGGACTAATTTTGGGCCCTAGTTAGAGGGCAGGCCTGAAGTGTTGTTGTAAAGAGAGTTGGGTTTCATGCAGGAAAGCAATAGGAGTGGGGAGTTTGCAGCAATGGTAGTTGGGAAGAGAGGCTTCCTACCGTGGTGAAGTCAGTGAGTGGCTCCTTGCTGGGGGAAAGGGGAGTGTTGGGAGGATTCTCAATGAAAAGTTCTCATTTAGGTGGGGAAGGAGAGAAATGCATGAAAGGAGGCTGGGACTGGTGGCAAATATGAGGGAGGACAGGAGATGCTGTGGAAAGGCTGACTACAGGGACTTTGCTTGTTCTCCTTGAGTGTCTGATGAAGTAGGATTTTTCTCCTGTGAAAGCTCATGTAATGAATAAATTTGTTAGTCTTTAATTGCCACAGGACTCCTTGTTTGTTTTGCTCAGATAAACTAATGGCTGCCCCTTTGGAACCTATTTGTATTGATGTTCTTGTGGAGAACTGATGCTCTCTTCCTTTGCTGTCATTTGAGGGATCTGTGCAGCTGTGTCAACTCCACTTGTGAGTGTTGAGATTTTGTTTCTGGTTTGTTTCGCTGTTTTATATATTTTAAGAACTTCCTGCCTTCAGTCTTGCCCTTGTCCAAAATGGCTGCTGGGTCCTATTGCTGTCAATGGGACTGGAGATGAAAGTGAGGCAGCCCCCAGAAATGACAGCTGACAGGCCCTATTGTTTGCACTGGGGCTGGCACCAGGCTGCTCCCAAGGAAATAATGATGCCTTAGTCACCATAGCAGAATGAGGGGGGAGAACAGGAAATTGTAGGGGCAGCAGTGGGGATAGCTGGAGAAAATGGGTCAAACTGAGCAAGCGGGGAAGTTGAGAGGGAGGGGCAGAGACCTGGGGGAAATAAGCAGGCATGTGTATGTGGGTCAATGTGAGTGGCACAGACCTATCCTGTCTAGTTATGAGGGGGACAGAAATAGCAAAAGCAGTGAATTCCCTTATGTTGCCAGCAAGCATAATTTGAGTCCCCCTTACTTGGCAAACATTTTCAGAGTTTAAGGTTTTAAACTGAGATGGTCATACAAATTGGAGGTGGACACCTTCCCTAAAAAACTGAAAGAAAAAAAAAATCAAAGGTCAGGATGAAAATAATGACTATCTTTTTAAAGTAGCCTTTTCAATTTGACTCATGATTCTTGAAAGTTTGGGACTGGGAGTACTGACTGTGCTCCTTTGTGTGTTTTAAACTTCAGGAATAAAATAACTATTGGGGGGAGGGGGGGACCCTTGTGTTTCTGACCTGGATGCTACAGAATAAAATTTCAAACTAGGAAGTGCTTTAAGCTTTGCATTCTGAACATTTAAAAAGAACAGGTAGTTGATGATGCAAAACTAACTAAAGGAATTGAATTAGTCATTGTAACTATAATAAAATGTACTGTAGGGTCAGAAGGAGTGAGAGTAGTAATGCTTGGGAAACTTTGGACGGTTCTAGAGAAACAAGCTGGCATTTTAAAGCGTATTGATTTTTAATTTTAATAAAACATCTTTCATTAACTTCACTGAAAAATGTAACTGACAGAAACGTGAGAGACCGTATACCATCGTGTATAAGCTGAAAATTTTGTGCTTGAAAATTGGCTTCAAAACAGGCTCTCGGCTTATACTCAAGAGAATATGGTAAACAGCCCCAGCCCAGGAGTTTCCCACACCGTGTGACAAGCCGGAGCCCCAGTGTTGCCGGGCGGCCGTCTTGGGCAGTCAGCTGGGGCTGGGGCTGGGGTGTGGAGGGGACCCTGGCGTCTGGAGTGGCCACGTAAGGGGACCGGGGGGGGGGCTGGCAGGCTGGGAAGAGCGGCAGCAGGCATTGGCGGGTGACAGGGAAAGGGTGTTGGGGAACAGGGGAGCAACAGCAATGAACTAAGAAGGGAGTAGGGGGGCAGCAGTGAAGAGCCAGGGGGCAGCAGGAGGAGCAGGGGGGCAGCAGTGGGGAAGGGGCAGAGGAGGGGGGTAGCAGTGAGGAACCAGGGGGCAGCAGTGGGGAAGGGGCAGAGGAGGGGGCAGCAGGGGGCAGCAGTGGGGAAAGGGCAGAGCAGGGGGGCAGCAGGAGGAGCAGGGGGGCAACAGCAGGAAACAAGTGAGCAGGGGGGTAGCAGTGAGGAAAGGGCAGAGCAGGTGGGAGCAAGGGGGAACAGTGAGCAAAGGGTGCAGCAAGGGGCAACAGTGAGATAAATGAGGAGTGAGCAGGAGGCAGCAGTGGGGGGACAGCAGGGGTGACAGCAGTGAGGAAAGGGCAGAGCAGGTGGGAGACGGGGGCAACAGTGAAGAAAGGGCGGTGCAGGGGGCAGCAGCAGGAAACTGAGAAGTGAGCAGGGGTGTAGCAGTGAGGAAAGGGCAGAGCACGGGGAGCAGGGGTGAGGGAAGTGAGGAAAGGGCAGGGCAGGAGTGAGGAATGGACAGCAGGGGCGGGGGGCAAGGGAAAAGCAGCAGCAGAGATTTTGGGGTAGGGAAGCTGTCAGCAACTTCAGAGGAAGCCAGCAGCAGTGGGTGGGAGGTTAGGGGCGAAGGCCAAAAGGGAAGCTTAGCTTATACCTGGGTCACCAATTTTAGCTTCTTTTTTGGGCTCAGAATTGGGGGGTCAGCTTGTGCCCGGATCAACTTATACCCGATTATATACAGTACTTTGTGTACAGTTTAGTAGTGTTTCTTAATGGTTGAGTTTATACACTGCTGTGGAGTCATATTGAGGTGTTTTGGGTTTCCTAGCCTTGCTGTTATAAATGGAAAGTTGTCATTAGCTGCGTAACTGGCATGTCAGTTTTAGTAGTGTTGTCAGAGTGTTGTGACTAGAGCATTGGTTCTCAACCTACTTACCACTGCAGATTGCATGTATAGCTCTGTATGTTATTGTGGGCTGCTTCCATGCCATATGTGTATATACATACAATCTATATGGCCCTGAGGATAGCATGTGAACTACAGCTGTGTGCTGATTGTGCTGCAACTGCCTGTGGGGCTGAGAACCATTGGGCTACAATATGGAGAGAAAAGAGGATAGGGTCTGGGGATCCCACATTCATTTTATGCTCAACTCAGTGCATCAAGAGCACCAGGGAAGGTGTGTCAATTCACAAAAGCCCTGATTCTCTCTCCATTCCCCATTTTCCAGGTATCTTAAACATCTGGTAGATGAGGAATGAGTGTCTTTATATGATTCAGTATTGCCTGTTCTACAGAAGTGAGGTTTTTAGAGTGATACTACACTTTGGAGCAAAAGTCCCTGCTTTTATTAACAGTCATCCATACTAAGAGATTGAAGACAAACTGTACTAGTAAACCCAGAGCTGTAGTGTGTGTAGAGTTCTGGAATAAAATCAAAATACAACTCTTCTGGATATTGAATGGCAACAGACACAATCAATGCAAGTGGAGTGAAAGCATTATATTATAGATCAGCTCTCTAACTGTGTGGACTTTAAGGGCAGGAAGACTTAATGACCACATTCTGGAAGGTTGTTAATTATTAATATGAAGGAGTTATACAGACGCGTGAGTCTCTCCAAATTGGAAACAGCGATGAATAGACTAGAGAACACAGAATCTCTATTTTAGGACTGGCTAGAACTTTTTATTTTTTAAAATCTGAACTATTGTAAAGTACTTTGATAGAGTTCTTAGCTCTTTAAAAACCAGTTAAAGATATTTTTGGAGAACAGTATATGAAACAATTACAGAGAGAGAGAGAGCGCAAGTGTTCATTATTTAATGGGAAGAACAGAATGTGTGGAGGACATTCTTAGTTATAAACTGCAAATTCAGCATATCAGAGTTCATATTTTCCTCTTGAATGAATAGAAATAAGGGGAGGAAAAAAAATGAAGCTACATTTCTTTTCCAGCCTCTCATTTTAATGGTTCAGATAAAATGGACAGTTTATGCTATAATAACTGTGAATTGCAAACTTATTTTAAGATAAGTATAAAGTAATTCAGGAGGGATTGCTAGGTTAATGCCCAAAGTGAGAAAGCAAAGGATATTATTTCACAACTGAGCAAAACTTCTAATCACAATATTTTACACAAGGATTGTTTGGAGGAACTATCCATCTCCCAACACATACACTAAGTAAAGAACATTATAGTTCACAACAGTGATTGGATAACAGTTCAGTCACCAACCAAAAACCTTGTCTCCTTAAAAAATGATTTAAGAAGCTGAACTTGTGCAATTAAAATAAGTCTTCCATGCTGTCCTTCTGCCCCATGTACACAGCTGCACACTGTCTAATTCAGTGCTTTCCCAGGCAACCATAGACCAAACAACTGCAAATTAAAGTGTGTAGGAGGATAGGAAGAAATGAGATCCCTAATAAAATAACTCTCTTTTCTTTATAGTCTGTTCTTTACAAAGACTTACTCCAGGCTGTCAATGTCCAGACATGTCATGCCAGACATAAATATTAAACTGTTTATAACATGCTCAAGTTTGCATAAATAGGTTAAAGTTTAAGTTTCTGCTATAAGATATTTTAAGAGAATAATAAATTATAGTAACAGAAATCTGTTTCTCTGGGGAAGTTTGGAGAATATAACTAATAATGTGAAACCAAGTCTATGAAACACTAGAGTTTTCAAAAGAAAAAGATCAGAACAATGGCAAGGAGACTTCAGAGATTATTTGGTAAATTAAAAAATATTACTTAATTGAAGCTAAGTTCCACTTACTCATTCGATTAGAGTTGTAGGTTGCTCAGAGATCTTGAATTAAAAAAAATTGTGAAAGTGGGTTCTTGGCTTTGCTGCTGAGATCTGTAAACACTATTCATTGTGCTGGTTCTGGGAAATATGAGTCTACCCATTAGTTTAATATATTCCATGTAATAGCTATTAACTGGTGATAATTGACTTGCATTGCATGCATGCAGGGAGAAGTTGTTTATCATTAACCAAACAGAGCACTTGTTTTAGTCTGATAATCAAATTTTAACTGATTTAAATTTTGTTTTATGTGACAAGTTGTGGGATGTTAAGTGAATCCAAGGTGATTTTAACTGAACTGGCAAACATATTTTGATATTTGTTAGCCATGAGAAACATTTCATGCTGCTCTGCAAGAGAATCTAAGGCCATGTGTACACTGATGGCTGCAAAGTCACTGCCATCAGGCTGATATTTTTCCTGATTGACTGGGTGGTCAGTAAAGACACACTCAGCTGAGCCAGAAATTGACTTAATAAAACCACCCTGTCAAGTGACGTAGCACTGAGCCAAAAGGAACACATTTCCCATTAGCGCAGCTTACTGATGATGGCATGCTAAAGGGGAATTAGGAAGTTGACAAGCAGCTTGTGTAACTCCCATCACTTGCTGCTGAATTCTCCTGGCAGCATACACTGGGCCTCAATGACAGACACAAGGCATCTGATAGAGATTTAGTGTAGCTTTACTTGAACAGCTGGTCTTGCATAACAGTGCTGCTCCCTTTTCTATCCCAACCTATTGGTTTGTGCCACTTTGTAGTTTAGCATCACTGTAGCTCTAAACTCATCAGTCTACCATGATACAAGCTGAGCAGCACCTGCAGTGGGGACTAGGTGTCAAGTAGCTGTCTCGTCAGTGCCCCCAGGAACAGTCAGGAATGTTGCCAGTAGAAGTTTAGAGATAATCCCCGAGCCACAGACCTAAGGAGCAGAGAATGAGTGAGCACAGAAAACAGTTACTTTAGAAAGGCTGCTTTGGATATTGTTACATGTTTTACACTTCCTTAAATTTGAGTTTTTGTTTAAAGTGTTCTTTCCATTTTTTGTCAAAGGAGGCAGATTGCCAGCCATGGAAACTAAAGTGCTTTATACTCTATCCAGCATTTCCAGTGAAGGAACAGTCTAGCCCCCGGACCATTGCCCAACATTAGCCTTCTATTATTTTGATATTTTTATGGGACTAACTTAATAGCCCCATTTCGTGCCTCAAGACACAAAAGCGCATGGATCACAAGGAAGCGAGAGGAACAGGGCCATATGAAGACATGAGCACTAGCTCTTGGAGTCGCACAGTAATATCTTAGTAATATGTATTGGTTTTTTTAAATCAGGAAACATTTTATTGGTTGCAAGGAGAGGCCTGAAAATGTGACGCTAAATGTCATCTCTGCATTGACGTCCGTCTGGGTTGGCAGACTGCTTCCTGCAGAGCCCCTCACTGGAGCAGACTAAGAACCAGCTGTTCCAAGGGACTCTGCTCCCTGCCCCATTTCTGTGCGTGTTGTGCCTCTGAAAGGGCGCCATACACTTGCCTGGGAGGGATTGGTGGCTACTGCTGTTGTTTCCTTTTGCCACTAAGGCTAGAAAGCTAAGCATTGTCCACTGGGATGGGGAGTGCCAGCCTCTGCTAGGTCAGTTTTGCTCTGGGAAACTGTGGGGAGGCGCTCTTCCCCCCCACCCCAGCTGATCTGAAGGAGTGGGGTCTGGACATGGCTGTTACTCCGAGGCTGAACAGATCAGATAGGGGAGGCTCTGAAGCTCTGTCTGCCCGCTTCCTCTTCTTGTGGGCTCCAGCTGACGGGGCTCAAGTTCAAAATCTGTGAAACAGACTGATGTGCTGAAAGGAAGGGGCAGGGAATGTGGTGGAAAGGAGACAGAACTGATTGAAGAGGGAGCTCATGAATAAAAGCACATATGGAATTTGGGTTGGGGGACAGAGTAAGAGAAGGAGGGAAAGGCTGCACACGCAGGATTCAGAACAAAGCTCAGTCCACTATTATTCTCAAAGAAAAAGAATTCTTAGCACTTCCAACTCTTTGAACAAGGGTTCTGGGCCCGGGACAACAGCAGAATACTCTGCACCCAGGAGTTTGCTTCACAGCTATCATTCCATCTCAGCATTGTTGAGATGTAATGGTAATGAGAAACCCACACAAAGGTAGCTCTGGGGCGGTGGCATGTGAATCATGCAGATTATAAACAAACAACAGTAAGTGTTTCTTACACAGTGCACCATCAACCTGTGGAATGTCTTGACAAAGGATGTTGTGAAGGTCAGGCTTATAATGGGGTTTGAAAAAGAACTAGGTAAGTTCATGGAGGATAGGTCCATCAATGACTGCTGGTGTAACCTTGAGGTGGGCTATAGTTTACCTCTAGTGCCTTTCGCCAGTGCCCACCAGGAATAAACCCAAACTCCTACAGTGAAGCACCTGGAGACCAAGATTCAGTCCTAAAGGGACTCACAGCAAAGACTGTTCAGAATTAATAAAACAAAAGCAATGACGTATATTAAACATTAACTTTATAACCTTATGATGAAATAAAACAAAATAATTAACAGACAGATCTATAATACATAGTGGCTATTTAGCAGTATCCACATGAGTCTATTATGGTCTCAAATCACCAAGTCCAAAGGCTTGTTAGAAGAAGCAACTCCCTCCTCTTTGGCAGCAGAAATCGTCTGAAGACCTTCCTTCCTCTGCTGGGAGCACCGCTGTCCACTCAGCTTACTCAGTCAACACTCATTTACATACACACATGTATAAAAGCCCTGTTATAAAAGACAAATACATCTCTGACAATAAGAAAATATAATTGCCTCTTTCCCCTTATTACACTCAAGAATGGTAGTAAGCCCATAACCCAGAGTATAAAGTTAAAAGAAAACCACCCTTTTTTCGCAATGGTTTCTTCTCTGTAACCACTGCCTCCAGACTTTCCTGCTGGAAGGTTAACAATGCTACTGACCTGAAGCAAAATGCCTCAGAGTTGGAGAAAATAGCCTGCTGTCTGCTCCTGGCTCAGCTTCTCCCTTTGCACAGAGCACAAGTACTCCCTCCTCAATGCAACTGCCAGGGCCAGCGCTAGGTGGTAAGCAGCCTCTGCATAACCGGGGGGTGCTGGCATTTTGAGGGGTGTCAACAGGGGACAGCGCCGTGGCACTCCCTGATGACGTCACTCATCTGCGCTGGCGTTGCTCTGCTGCGGGGGGTGCCACAATCCCCAGTGCCGGCCCTGGCAACTGCCCTGGCCTGGCTGCTTGATCTCAGACATCTGACCACTGCACTGGCAGGGAAGCTTGCTGAGCATGTTCAAAGCTACACAGTACATGCTGGAAACTTCTGGGCCCAGGCAGCTAAATAGGCCCAGCAACAGAGACCCAGCAAGAGCAACTCAGACCCCAGCAAATCTCTTAAAGAGACACTCCTCATTTAAGCCCATAGGTTACACACTGGCTTGGATGGGCAGGGATTGCTTCTATGCCAGAAGCTAGGAATGGGTGATGGGATGGATCGTTTGATTATCTGTTGTGTTCATTCCCTCTGAAGCACCCTCAGAAGAAGGATACTGGGCTGGATGGATCTTTGGTCTAATCCAGTAAAGCTGTTCTTACGTGTCTACGCTGCACTGTGATGTATCAAAGGTAGTATGTGTTATAAGAGTAGGACTCCCAAACTTCCTGCTAATGATCTCAGACCTGTTGCATTCTGGACAATTTTCATAACAGATTGGGGGATATCTTCTGGAACACAAAGGAGTTGTGGAAAGAGGAGTCAAATTCCCATAATTTGTCCCACTGCAACCCATAATTTACTGCATTCTGGAGAGAAGAAAATAATCCCAGAGAGAATTCCAGATTTGTTATGCCTGGTGAATAGGAAGATGGTTTATCACACAGAGATCAGCCCGCATCCCATTCACCTAACTTGCAGTCCCTTTTGATTTAGGTTTGAGAGAAGATGGAAGATGTCTCCTTTAATTTCTTGTTTCCAGCAGATAAGGAAGATTGTCCAGTCCTCTGTGAGATGCAAAGGGCTGGCAGAAAAATATCAGTCTTGGTCAAATCATGGGAAGTTATTAGTAAGGCAGGAAGCTCCTTACAGGCTGAAATCCCTCCCTCGGTGGGAAAAGGAGCCAAAACTGACCCATGACCTGGGCTGCAAAAGCAAATTCCTATCCTTTCTGGAATCGCCTTTCTGAGCTCCCAGTTTAACTGGAAAATAGTCCAAAATCCACAATTCTAACCCCTGGACAATCATCCTCAGTGTAAATACAATCTGGCACCATGGCCCCACTCTAAGAAATCAAACACATCTCCATAGCCTCACTGATATAGGGATTTCTCTGAACTTGTTCTCTTGCATCTCAGTCATCTTTGCACAGATACCCCACTGCCATCTTATTTTGCACTGAAATAACTTACTTGTGGTGCACCAAGATACTCTGCTCCCACTGTGCCTTCTGGGAAGGCAGGCCAACCTTCATCTTTCATTTGGGTGTGCTGATCTCCCAGTGTTGGGCTTTGGGCTGATATGGTGGTATCACTGTGGAGAGCTGAGTTGCTTTCTCTGCTGTCTCTTTGTATTGTCCTAGGCTTGGTCAGCAGTCTTACTCCTTCATGTTTGGATAGAAAGTTTTTTAGCAATTGACAGCAGTCTCATTCTATACTTCTTGTTGGTTGGAATATGGGAGCAGAAATAGTGTGGCTTACCATTGCTCCTCTGTCGTGGTAGCTGCACAGGTGGTTATTTCTGGTTCTTCTTGTGTTTTGTCTCTTGTTTCTTTTCCTTTGTAATCAGTGAGTTTAGGTTTTGTAGAGTCCTTTTCATTTTTACTGTCATAAGGGAGATGCTGGCATGCAGGTCCTGTCCCAGCTTTTGCCATGTCTCATCACATTATCTGTCCCAGCTGTTACCCCAGAGTCTGATCCACCATTGTATGTCTCCTTTCTTTCTGATTTCTATGAGACCTATACAGTCTTTCCAGCTGGCTTCTGTCCAGTTGGAGTGCTGTTATATTTATGCTGAGGTGCTGCTGATGCTCCCATTCTCTTGTAACCTGTGAGAACCAGGATGAGGACACCACTGAAACAGGCCCTGGGAGCTATGTACACATTGACTCAATTTGATTCCTCAGGTAGAGAGTTGATGAGATCCACTTATTGGTAAGATTTTGAAATGCTCCTTTTCTAGCCCCAACAGAAGGTATGAAAATCAGGGTTGATTATTCCCCCTGCACTCCCCCCCCAGTCTCTTATTGAAAATTGTCCTAAAAAGTGCCTAACACTCATCACTAGATCAATGAGCTGCCTTCTCCACCCTTGAACCAATTATCCAGACTCAGCTACTTCCCATTTACCCAAAAGCTGATGCGGATCTCACTGTCACACAATAGAACATGAGGTGAAGAGCAGAGACACATCAGGCCAAATGGAAGACGTAGTAGATACTGTTGTCATATCTGCTCCCCTTGCTCTTCAGCTCAAATGACAATATCATATTCTCAGGTTTCTTTACAGAAGCAAAAACCAGTTTCTAATCCTAGTAGGTGCAAAAGAAAGTTTGAAAGTTTGATCTGAATGTTACAGATGCCTTGTTACACACCTGTGGTTGCAAAGGTTCTCCAGTGTGAAGCTTCGTGACCCCACACTGACTATGAAAACAA
This sequence comes from Podocnemis expansa, assembly GCA_007922195.1. Taxonomy (NCBI): domain Eukaryota; kingdom Metazoa; phylum Chordata; order Testudines; family Podocnemididae; genus Podocnemis; species Podocnemis expansa. Next base: position 24,466,396 of record ML682018.1, read on the forward strand.
GCTAGGCTTCTGTAGCTGTATTGGTTTGTTATCCTTTCTGGGTCTGTTGGATACTAATTTTTTTTGGTGCTTGGGAGAAGAGGGCTCTTCTGTAACAGGTCCCAGGAAGTGTGCTTTGATGTTTTTTTTTCCTTTTTCCTGTCTTTCATATGTCTGAGTAGATAGGAAGTTCTTTCAGGCTGGAACTGTCTTCCTGTGTCTTGCTCTGCAACAATGGTGTTGCAATTGTAAGTGTAGTCCCTGCAATTCCAAAGGGTTTTAGCTCAATACAAGTCATAAATGAAACTCCTAAAATGGCTATTTTCTCTCTGTTCTGATTATTATCAGGTTTATGGTATTTTTCTCAGTAGGTAGGAATCATTCTTCTCTTATGGGTCTCCTAAGGCATTTTTCTATTTAGTTGTTCTTGCTATTTGTACTGAATTTAGTGAGAAAACTTTGTCATTAAATAGGGATATATATTTGAAATATTGATGGTTGTGTCTCTGCAGTAGCCTGCATTATAGCATGGGAACAAGAGGCACTGTGTTTATTACTAATATTATGTTCTTACTAATGTATTTATGTTCTTATTTTTCCAGAGGGGTAGCAGTGCAAATCCATTTCAGCAAAACAAAGAGGGAGTCCTGTGGCACTTTTAAACACTAACAAGTTTGTTTGTAGCATAAACTTTCATGAATAAAATCCCACTTCATCAGACACATCTAACCCATTCTCAAATGATGGAGATGCCACAGCCTTCCTGGGTATTTTGTTCCAATGCTTAATTACCCTTATAGTTAAGACATGTTTTAGGTTAGTATTTAACCTGACTTTCCCTTGCTGCATTTTAAATCCATTATTACTTGTTCTGTCCTCAGTAGTTAGGGAGAATAATTTATCACAGTCTTCTTTGTAGCAGTCCTGTGCATATTTGAAGGCCGTTATCTTGCTCCCCCACCCCCTTCTCTTCTTTAGAAGGAACAGACAGTTTTTTCAATCTTTCCTGTTAAATCATGTTTTCTAGATCTTGAATAATTTTTGAGGCTCTTCTGTGGCCATCCACTTTGTTTTCCCAAAATGTGGTGCCCAGAACTGAATGCAGCACTCCAGCCTAAGGCCTAATCAGCACTAGATGGAGTGGAAGAATTATTTATCTTGTCTTGGCTTACAATACTGCTGCTAATACATCCCAGAATAATGTTTGCTTTCTTTTACAACAGTATTTTATTGTTGACTCAGATCTAGATTATGATCCACTTTTTTCAGTACTTCTTCCTATACAGTTTATATCTGTGTAATTGATTATTCTTTCCTAAGTATACTTTGCATTTGTACTAACTGAATTTCATCCTGTTTATTTCAGGCCATTTCTCCAGTTTGTTAAGATCACTTTGAATTCAAATTCCATCCTCTAAAGCACTTACAAACTCTCCCAGCTTGGTATATCCGCAAATTTTATATATATACTCTCTGTGCAATTATCCAAATAGTTCATGAAGTTATTGAATAAAACTGGAGCCAGGACATATCCTTGCAGGACCCTACTTGATATGCCCTTCCAACTCAATTGTGAACCACTGGTAACTACTCTCTGGATATGGTTTCCTAATCAGTTGTATACTTAGACCTTGTAACAAGTTTGTCCTGGCTCAGCTTTTCTAGTTTGCTTATGAGATGGTCACCTGAGACCACATAAAAAATCTTACTATGGTCAAGATACCACAGTTATTGCTTCCTTTTCTATTTGCAATACATGTTACCCAAACAAGAAGAAATATGAGTTTGGTTCAACATGAATTGTTCTTAACAATCAACTTGGATTTGTCACTTATTGCTGTATTTTCTTTTAGGTGCTTACAAACTGATAGATTATTTGCTCCATTACCTTTCTGGGTACTGAAACTGAGCTTGCTGATCTATAATTCTGAGGGTTGTTCTTGTTTCCCTTCATACAGAGAAGTGCCCTGTTCCAGTCCTTGGGTATTTCTCTCATCCTCCAAGAGTTCTCAGATAATTACTAATGGCTCAGAGATCTCTTCATTCAGTTCCTTTAAGTATTTCATCAGGCCCTACCAACTTGAAGACATCTAACTGGTCCAAGTAATTCTTAATTTGTTTTTTCTCTATTTTAGCTTGGATCCTACCCAGTTCATGCTGATGTTCTCTCTGTTAGTTGTCCAAACACTACTAACTTTTTTGGTAAAAACTGAAACAAAAGACATTTAACATGTTAGTCATTGCTGCATTTTCTGTTATTTGTCTTTCCCTCCTCACTGAGTAATGGGCCTACCCTGTTCTTGGTCTTCCTCTTGCTTCTCATGTATTTGAGAATGTTTTCTCTTCATGTATTATGTCCCTAATGGTTTAATGTAATTCTCCCTCTCACCTTTCTAATGTTTGTCTTTCTTATATTTATCCTTCATAATTCAATATAGTTTTCACTTGTTGCATGACACTCTTTTGAGCTTCAGGCCACTGAAGAGCTCCTGGTTCAGCAAGGGGTGGTCTCTGACCATATTTCCTATTTTTCTTACATATTGGGATAGTTTGTTCTTGTGCCCTTAGTAATGTTTCCTTTAAGAAAACCTGTTACTCTTCTGAATTCTCCCCCTGCCCCACTTTGCTTCACATGGAATCTTATCTACCAAATCTCTGAGTTTGCTAAAGTCTGCTGTCTTGAACTCACTGTCGTCTTATTTTGTTCTTTTCTCTTCTCCCGCTCCTTAGCATCATGAATTTTGTCATTTCATGATCACCGAAGCTGCCTGCCACTTAATTTTCATACAATTTATCCCTAGAATAGCCTCTCCTTTAATTGCTTTCCCCAACTTCTGCTAGAAAGATGGGTCTCCAATGCACTTCAAAAACTTTTTGATTAATCTGTGCCCTGCTACGTTGTTTTCCCAGCAGATGTGTGAGTAGTTGAAGTCCCCCATCATCACCATGTCATATGTTTAGAATGATTTTGTTAGTTGTTTAAAAAGAGCTTTATCTACTTTTTCTTCCTGTGAAGGGGGTCTGTAGTGGACACCTAACATGACATTACCACTGATTTTTTTAATCTGTTGTCCTTACTTAGAGACTTTCAACATATCTGCCTCCTTGTAGGTTTTAAGATAATTAAAGCTAAATTAAGTTCCCTGCCTACGCTATGAAGCTGCAGACGCAGGGAACCAGTTAAAATATGATTGTTCCCTGACCTGATTGGCGCCCAGTTAAAGTTTTTGGATAGTGAATGTGTATACTTGATTTGAAGCCAAGCAAAACTAATTTGGTTCAAGGTACTCCCATGACACTGTCAGTAGAGGAAGGGAGCTGTCCTTTATAGCATAATAGGGTGGAGGTGGCTGTGTTTGTGTCTCTATAATGGAAAGGGAGGCTATTGTTCATAAAATCACAGTTATGTCTCACTTAAATTTGCTCAAGCTTACAGATGTTATCTGAACACGTGGTGGCTCTTCCAAGAAAACAATTTTACACATAGTTTTCATTGCCTTCCAGGCACGCCTGGAACCTGAGATTTTGCAGCATCACTTCGTTATATTTAATAGATGTGCTAATCCCCAGGATACAGACAAGTGCTGGAATTGTGTTGGTGTCATCATTTCCCTATTGTGTAAAAGGAAACAGTAGCTCGTTTTAGGTTCTAACCTGCCCCCCACCCCCATCCATTAATAGCATTCAGTACACTGAAGGGTCATTTAATTTTTTTCAAGAGAAATTTAAGTGGATTCCTTGCTGGGGCTGATTTTAGGCAGGTTGGTGTAATTAATGTTTGTCATCACTGTGAATCCACCCAGGCTCTGGTTAGTGTCTGTCTGAATATACCCATAAACCATGCTGTTGGCATTGTTCTGAGAGCTAGGCTGTGGGGACTGGTAATGCTTGGCTTTGATGTTTGCATGTAGCTGAATTTTCATAAACTTTTTAAATTATTGATCTCTGTCTCTTTGAAGTTTATCATAAGCAGTGTAACTCAAAAGCTGTGGCATTATTGAATAATGATGATATTCTGCTTTTGCTCATATACTTTAAACTTTTCTTCTAATCTCTAAGGTAATACCTGCCTGGGCTGAATCTTGAAAATATAGTTGTATAGTAAAAAGAACTAGTATTAAGGCCCAGCCTTCTATATATAACTACATAAGCCCTTTGGAGCAAAGACAGTTTTTCTATGTATTTCTACACATTTAGAACAGTAGAGCCCCTATCTTGATTGGCTATCAAAGGGTGCTAGCAAAATATTAACACTGCTCAATACATAATAAAGAAAATGAGAAAAATATTTGGATGAATAGGTCCTAACTAGATTTGGGCAATTCATACAGAATACTTTTCCTTAATGTTCATCCCAATTTCTTATCTAATTAGTCTTTTAGGTTTGCTTTCTGCAAATAGTTAGACTGAGTCTTATTAGCAAAAATGTTCATGGAAAATATGTTTGTATGTGCAAGTATTTTCTTATAGAAACCAATGTTGCATGTTGTTAAGTTGTCATCCTTGAAATACCTTGTGCATGTTCATTTGGAAGCAGAGAAAAAACCACATCATTTATCGGATCAGCCACAGTTAAGCAGTACAGAAGTACTTGTATAAATAAAGATATTTTTAAAACAAATATGATTCTGTGAGAAAATAATACAGTCATAGAAATCACAGATATCTGGTTAGATTTTTCCATTAGCAGAGAAATGATGGTAAATCAACTCTTCACTTCAGTTTACTTGCTAAATTGTAACAGCAATTGATATCCTCTTAATGTTCAGTCTTGTGAATGGAGATAATATTTATCTGGTATAATGATCAGTGATGGGAAGCCTTGGTTTGAAGATTTGATTTGGATAAGGGCTGTGTACCCCCCCCCCCATTGAATAAGCCTTTTGCCTTTAGAATAAGGTGGGAATTCTCAGGAGAACAGGGTATCTTGGGAGATTTCCAGTGTTTCCTTCAGATGGCCAGGTCAGCCACATATCATACAGGAAGAAACTTTCATATGGCATTCTGGCACTTCCAGTGTGCTCTTGACTTCAGCTGAAGCCCAGAAATGCTGGGCCAAGCACAAACAGAGGTCCAAGTAGGATTTTAGAAAGGCTTGGCATTGGAAATATGCATTCCACTTTCCCGCATCCCCATCCCTGTGCCCTGTGTGCCTCTGATGGTATGGCTATGCTGCAATTAAAAACCTGCAGCAGGCCCCCATGTCCGCTGAGTAGGGCTTGCTGGTCTCAGGCTAAGGAGCTGTTTAAATGTGGTACAGACATTCTAGTTTGAGCAAGGATGCAGGGGGGGAGGTCTCGGAGCTCAGGCTTCAGGCTATGTAGGTTTAATTATGGTAGAGGTGACCATCTATTTCCCTATGCTATTACGATTGCAAAATGCATCCAGCCTAGCATTATATCTCTGTTCAAAACATTACATAGCTTTTTAGGTTGTTTGTTCAGTGGATATTTCTGAGATAGACATTAACATCTCTGGTCTGCGGTAGATGTGGCTTTCAGAGGATCACTAGGAAGACTTTAAATTATGTAAGGAGTCATGTGGCACTTTAAGACTAACAGATTTATTTTTCTCATGAGCTTTTGTGGGAGAAAATGGGATTTGCTCCCATGAAAGCTCAGCGAAAAATAAATCTGTTAGTCTTAAAGTGCCACACAACTCCTTGTTTTTTTTGCTGGACTAGACTAACACAGCTATCCCTTTGGAAATTTAAATTATGTGTTTTGTTTCATATCAGGTCTGTCAATTAAATTGATTCCATTATTTTAGGAATGGGTCTTTATCCTACATGTTCTTTTTACTGTACAATTTAATCTTATTATGGCATCTTGATGACATCTCCCCCCGCCTGACTCTGCCACCCCCAGTGAGCATTTTACTTTCTATAACTGAAATATGCCAGCTTCACTGTGTGTGGAGTGACTGCTATTTCACGTGTATTCTACCCTTTATTTTCTGTCACTTTCCTTTCTTCCCAGGGTGTTTCTGCTTAACTCTGCCTATGTTTACAGGCTCAGAGCTACATTGGTCTTGAAGAAGGACTGTAGGGCTTCCAATAAATTGTTATATAAAACCTTTCCATACATATCATCTGGGTCTTACTGCTAAAAGTCTATAAAGATAAAATAAATAAGCTCTGGACTTGGTGGCCTCTTGGGCACCTTAAAATCAATAAAAGTTTAGAAGGGCTTTAGTCTGTTTTCAGACTTGTACTTGAACTAGTAAATTTTGCCTCTTTGTAGCTTTTGAAAAGTCATCAAAATCCATTTTATAGCTTTATAATCTTTGCTGTGAGTGAGAAGCAGGTTTAGCCTCCCATGCAACCCCCTTTACAATTATCAGCACAGTAGCAGCATAATTTCCCTGTCCAGTGTAGTATACTTTATATCCCTTCCTCCCCAACAGTTAGCAAGACTGTAACATTCCTCTCATGAAGGCAGGACATAATACGTTTTAACTGCTTCGCGTACCCATTCCTTCCATTCTCTAGCTACCACTACCAAGAACAAGATGGCATAGAGTTAATAGTTTTCTTGGTGTCTTACCTGTTAGAATTTTTGGTGGTTTTATTTAGTGTGTGTAGGATGCAATAATTGCATTCAAGATAGTTAAAGCAGGAAGTATATATAAATAGTATCCATATTTCTTAGCTACTGCCTTAGCCTGGTCTATGCTACAAAATTAGGCTGTTTTAACTACATCAGTTGGGTGCAAAAAAGCCACACTGAGTGGCATTGTTAAGCTAACCTAAGTCCCTGTGTAAACAGCAGTAGGTTGATGGAAGAATTGTTCCACTGATCTAGCCACAACCTCTTGGGAAGGTGGATTATCTATGCTGACAGGATAACACCTCCCATCAGCATGGGTAGTCTCTCCAGTGAAGCGGAGTAGTTGTGCCACTAGTGTTTGAAGTGTAGACAAGCGCTCTGGAAACAGCAGCAGCCTGTAGTAGAGGATGAGCAAAATTTTTGAGCCATTGATAATGCTTGTGAGATTTTTCAATGGCTCGAGAAGAGTATTAATTTTAAAATGGATAGCCGTGTTAGTCTAGTCCAGTGAAAAAACAACGAGTTGTGTGACACTTGAAGACTAACAGATTTATTTTTTGCATGAGCTTTTGTGGGAGACGATCCCACTTCCTCAGATGCTTCGAAGATGGGTGAACTTACAGAAAGGAATGAAACTAAATGCAAGGGGGTCTGCTGCTTATGTTCTGCACTCTGCTCCCAGACAGAGCTGGAAGTAGTGATTGTACCATTGTGGCATCTGGTAAATTTGAACTTGATTTTTATTTCTCTATCACCTATGCTCCACTAACTAAAAAGCCTTAATGTTTCTGTGGTTTGCAGCTTCCCCAGCACTCTAGAGGGTGCATAATGCACAGTGATGTTGGGACTTCAGGGAGGCCCCTCTCATCTCCTTGAACAGCTTGGTGGGCACAATAGGGTGCTTTGAAAAGTGCCAGTAATTGATTAAGATGTGCGTTTTAGGAGCCCTACTGTAATGAAGGTGTCATATGCAGGAGCTCCAAGTAGAGATTGAGCTTTATTACACAGTCACAGCCTATAAAGGTTGGCTCAGGATCTGTTTACTCTGATGACTGCTGTTAGTTACAGCCTCTCACCTAAGGTTTTGATCTAGACTGGTAACTTTCTGCCTAGGAACTGTTTCCTGAGCCAGAACACTCTCTTATATGTGGGGGGAACTGCAGCCATTGGGAGCTGTCAAGAAGTGGGTGTGCAAAAAACATCATTTGCCCAGCCAGTATTGTTTATTGTTGCTGGTTTTTCTTTGTACAAGGATTAGAGAGTACATCTCAGTGGCGTCTGTGATGCTTTATAAGCATTCTCTGCTTACTTCCTTTGACAGATATGGGCTGTGTACGACAAAATGGGCCTAGTTGAGTTAACAATGGAAAAGGAGGGAGCCAAACAGAAAAAATAGCTGTTGTCATCAGGGAAGATGTTTCTGTCCAAATACAGGAGGGACGATAAATCTACTGTCTTTGGAGCATCCTGCTCACTGGCAGAGAAAATAACAAAGAGCTAATTACAGACAAAAAATAAACCAAAAAGAAAAACGATGCTTGTAGAGTACTTCTGTAAAGGGATTGTCTATGTTACAGTGTTTGCTTGATTGAATTTATGATGTTTCATGGCCTCCAACTTCTGTGTGGATCTCAGACACATGCATACTCAGCTTCTTGCATCTATGCAGTAAATACTCTTCACAAGTGGCTCCTTCACTAGGAAATGTGATGTTCGATGGGTAGGTATTGCAGCATGCCTCGTGCTGCCTTCTCACACATTCACTTTCAAGACACTTTTGCAACGCTTTGTGGGATACCAGTAAGTGTTCTAGGGAGTTCTGGGAGCTCGTGTTCAGGTTCCCACAATGCCACTTTCTCCATCCCATACTGCTTGTTCCATCCATAATTCACAAGCCATTTTTCAAGTTCCCATGTTTATGCACGGCACTTTTTGGTCTCTTCAATCTCTCTGAAATAAGCATGGATCCTGCATTGCAACTCTCAACGACCATTGCTACAGGACACATGATTTCCTGAGATTCCGTGACTGCTGCAGCAGCTAGTGTGCTGATGAAGATGAGATATGGAGGGTGGACACAGTAAATAGAAATGTCCAGTTGCTGCCAGAATTCATAGAGCTTCTCCACATGGTGGATTGATGCTACTGACTCAGTAAATGAGCATTGAGCGGTAGGATCACATCGCAATGCAGATTTAGATGATGAACAGAATTTTCAGGTGCAAAAGGCCACATGTGCAGTGTGCCAAGATCACTGCAGCTCTCCAGTGCTGGGACAATGGAATGATTGATGCAATGATGGTGGAAAAGCAAGTGATAATTGCACTCTGGAAGCCTGCAGTTTCAGGTTGCAATCAGTCAGTTAGCCATCAGTTTGGAGCAGGAAAATTCACAGTGGAAGCTACTGTCATCCAAGTGCACAAGATCTTTAAAAGCCATGTACTGCACAGGACTGTGACTTGTGGCAATGTGCAAAAAATAGTAGTTATATTTGAAGAAGTAACACGGATGAACTCAGAAGCAATCTGGATTCATCTCGGTATTCCAGCACCATCTAACCAGAGAGTACATAGACTGAAAGAAGCATTTTTCCATGGATGTGTAAAGTGCTAGTGGATTCCCAAGGATGCTTTACTGTTATTAATGTGGACTGGTCAGGGAAAGTGCATGATGGTCACATCTTCAGGCATACAGGACATTTCTGGAAGTTGTATGTAGGGATTTTCTTCCCTGACTGGCATTTCAGCATCACCAAAGTGAGCATGCCAATAGTGATTCTAGTACCCAGCCTCCCCCTCATTCCTCTTGGTCATGGAACTGTACACTGGCTAGCTTGACAGAACCAAGGAGAGGTTCAGGGTAGCCATTGAATGTCATTGGATAGAGTCATAGCTCACTGGAGATACTTAATGACTGGATTGTACAACAGGAGAAGCAAACACTCTTGTTACAGCGTGTTGTGTATCATGCAATATTTGTAAAGTGAAGGGGAAAGGCTGCTGGGGGAAGAGAGGATGAAGAGACTGTCCGCTGATTTTTGAACAGCCAGATGCATGGGATATTAGACCAGCCAACTGTGGAGCTATACAGCTGAGGGAGGCTTTCAAAGATCCATTTAACAGGTAATCATAGTAGTGTTGTGTGGTGATTCTGTGCACCCATGTGACTGTGTGTTCCTGCATTAAATGCAAGTGGGGATTGTGACTTCTCTTGTCATTTTTATTTTTATTTGGGGGAGGTGAAATACTTTATGTACCATGTTTTAGTACAAACTAATCAATAAACATACTCATTTTGAAAAAGCAAAAATATATTTTGTATAACTGAACAAACAACAAACTTAGACCAGTTTAAAACATTTAGACCAGTTTTAAACATTTTAACAGCACTCTTCAAGGGTGACCTCACTTACATTAAAAAAAGTAAAACAATGATTGTCCATGTTTACATATTAACAGACATATGAAAATGTTTAATTCATGCTAAAAGAAATAGTGCCCTGTACTTGCTGGCTGATCCTGCATTTATCACAGATCAGTGTAAATATGGTAACGGTTCTCCTTGTCTTCCCCTAGAGGGGAGTGGAGGGGCCAATGGTCCACACCATGCTGTCAGCTGTTATGGTTATGGGGGGGGGGAAGAGCAGTGACTCTGGAGTTTTCCATGGAATGGAAAGGCTGCAGTGTAGGAGTTTTCTGGGCATCTGTGACAGATGGCGTCTTGAGCTTTCCTGAAGCCCCAATGGATGTTCATGCAACTCCTGTCCCATGCAGGGCCCAAAGTGCTGTACTTTGCCTCTGGCTGCCTACAACACCACTGTTTGAGAGTTCTTCAGGTGTGATGGGGCTCAGCAATCCACCTGGGCTGTGCTGGAGTCACTCCTGCGGCCTCCCTGGGCATGGCAGGGCTCAACAAACAGTCTTGCTGGGCACTATGACCCTCCTGAAGCCCCTCTGGGAATGGCAGGACCAAGCAAAACAGCGATGCAGAATAGTAATATAAAAAGTCATTAAAAATCTATTTAAATATTCTAAAAATAGAACATTTAAACAGGTAAATGTGCATGGAGGGAGGAGGACAAGAGCTATCTGCTGGGTTCTGTTTTTCACTGCCAAATGAGAGCTCCCTACCTGCGGCTGCTCTCCCGCAGAGCTGTAGGCAGCTCTTGCTGGTGGAGAGCTGACCCGCACCCAGCTGCAGGTTCTGCCCACTCTGCACTTGCAGGAGGAGCTGCACGGGGCTCTACACCGCCCCATGAGCCAGAGCAGCCTAGCCCAGCTGTAGCTATACCCCACCACCAGTAGGCTCTGTGCCTCCTGCTAGGTACAGCTGCCCAGCAGCTCCCTCTCCCACCAGTTTAAATGGTAATCAGCTGTTTAAACATTTTAAACAGCTGATTGCCATTTAAATATTTAGGCTTTTACATCCTTAGTGCAGAGCATTCAGCAGTCCTGAGGCCTTTCTTGGTGTGATGGGCTATGCCCCTTCTGGCAGGCTCTGAGAGTGAGTCTCTTTTGTGCCATCCTGCTCTGAGGCCTCTATTGGGGTTTTAAATCCTGCTTCCTGCCAAGAGTGTGGACTGTGCATGATGGGGAGGGGCCTCTCTGGCCCTTGAGGAAGTTGAAGACTCCCTCTCTGTCAGGAGGGGTAGGTACAACCAATCACAGCATCTCGCTCAGTGTTCTGAAACATCTGCATTGGTTGCTTGAGCAAAGCCATAATGTCCTGGAACACTTCTCAGTGCATCTCTCTGTCCCTTTGCCCCACCTCAAGCATCTTCTCCCTCCATTCCTGTCCCTTCACCCAGCTCTTAGCCATTCTGCCTGTCCAATCACTGTGTTTGCAATCAGCAGCTCTAATGGACTGAAGGATTTCAGAGAACATATCCTTTTTGGTCCTCTTCTTTGGGCAGATGTTCAGTGGATGGGATGGGGCACTTCTAGAGACTACTGATAAAACTAGACAGATACATGGCTTGATTTACCGTCATGATAGAAAGGGAAGAGGAGTCTCAAAACTCCCTTACATTTTTCCCATTATGATCTTCAGTAAAAAATACAAATTGTCACTTTAGCTTTTCAAACATCTTGTTGCAGCACCAATGTACAGGTCAGGTGATGGTGAGTAAAGAGTAGCATGAGGGGAATGGAACTTTTGTGTAGATGGTTTATATGTTGGGCACCCATGGGTATGACTATAGGAAAACTGCTGTGAACACTGCCAGTGGTTTTTTTCTCAGGCATTTGTGATGTTGGATATCTCACTACACAGGCTGGCAAAGGCCCAGAGAACCCATTTGCTCCTGGTGTCCCAAAGCCATCTTGGCTCATACTCTGCTAGCCCATTTGCTTCAATGGTGCCCATGGAAGCCATTGCAGGGTGGGGGGAATTAACATAGCCACTATTCCTATCAATCTTTATGAGGTGGGAAGGGGATTGCAAAATATCTCCATGAAATCTCATCAAGATTTTTCAAGGGGATAAAAGGGACATTCTTTTGAGCTAAACTAAGCATCCCACATGGGGAGAATTATGCTTTTCCCCCAGCACAACCACCTCTCTCTCAGGGAGGGCAGTGTTCTATTGTACTGTGTAATTTGACTGTTACGCTAACCTTTCTGAATTCATTTCCTGACTTGTAGCAGTTGACTGAAGTGGAACCACATATGCATTCCAAAACATCAATTTTAATTGTATTCAGTGCTGGTTTCAAAAATAAACACGGAGTCAGAAGCTGATTTCTTTGTTTTCTAAACGCACAGATGAGTGCCATTTTTAGATAGGGAAGAAAGAGAGGATGAGGGAGAGAAGGGAGGTTTTGGGCACCAAAAAGGGAAACAAACATGACTAGAAGTCATAGTACGTCAACACACTTATCTGAGCTACCTTCTCTGTCATTCCCAGGCCCCATCTGTGTGTATCTGGCAGGGCTGGCTTAATTCTGGCACAGTTTTGAAGAGCTCAGGTTGCCGTGTGGTTTGCATTCCATTCTGCATGCCATATATCTCTCCTCTTCAGTGTACCCATTAGGGATTTCCATGCCCAGCTTCTCTAAGCATCAACAGTTATGTTCGGGGAGCTGGTGGCATCCCAGCCAAGTATGACATGCAATTCTTTATAGAAGTAGCAGGTTTGTAGATTTGCTGTTGCCTTCACTTACCTTCTGATATGCCTGCTGAAGATCCTTAGCTTTTGCTTGGCATTGCTGACCTCTGACCTGCCCCAAGCTTAGCGAGCCTTGTGCAGTCTGCAGGTAGATATCTGTATTCCTTCAGTTGCTTCTTAGCTGGGCTTGCACAGCTGCTTTTCCCAACAGAACAAAGAGATGCAGGATTTCTGTCTGGTCCCTGGCAAGAGCCCATCAAGGTGGAATGCTCTGTCTTTTCTGAACCAGCACCTTCTGATTTCAAGCAAGGATGTTTTCAGGTAAGGCACACATCGGTTTTCCTAATTTGTGTAACAAAACACTGTCTAGGAGTGCATCTTCACAACCTAACAAGATTGAGTTGTAACTTCAGTATTGTCGCTAAGTCAATGCACATCCATGCACTAATATTTCTAACCAGGGTGAGGCTGGTGCTGCAGTTAATATTGCAGAGGGGCTGCAACAGTTCGAGTTAGGACAACTCAGTGGCACTGTAGTGGAGAGAGGCCACCACGGCTACAGAGGCCGCTGCACCCAGTGCAGGGCACCAGAAAGCTCATGTACTCCCCCTGCTGGGTAGAGATGCCTCCTGCATGGGACTTGGCCTGGGAACCTAAGGGAGGAGCCAGGGGAAAGGGGGACTGGATAAAAAGGCAGACTGGGGACTCACAGGGGGAGCCTTTTAGGAGATGGACTGACTGGCCACTGGAGCGCCAGCTGGCAGGGAGGCCAAAGCCCCCTTCTGCAGGGCCTGAGGAATGCTGGGGAAATCAGGAGACTGACCCAGACATATACTTTCCCCAAGGTGAGGACTTGGAGGAGTAGCCCTCCACTGAGGAGTTGGAGGACCAAACTGGGGCCCAGACCACAGAGGGCCCCTGTGACCTTGAGGAGTTGCTGTCTGCTGAGGCCCTAGAGGATCCAGCGGCGTATGGCGCCTGTGACTTAGATGAATTGCCACTAGCGGTCAGACCTGAGAGGCTGTCACACCTTCCACCTGTAGACAGTGAAGGCTTGACCGGACTACTGCTGGCTTTTTCTCCGCAGGATGAAGAGGACAATGGGACCTAGGGAACTGGGAGGAAGTTGCCCAGGGGCAGCGGGCACTCGCCTAGCTGTTTGCGGTCAGCGTGATTTGGCAGGAGCCCTGCTGACATAGTGGCACACTGTTCTGCCACTTCTAGGGCCCTGGGCAGTGGAGTGGGCGGGCCTATGTTCCCATCCCTTCCCCCATCGCCGTCCAGGCTATTGTTTGTGCGATGTTGCCCTGTCCAGGGGGCCGAGAAGCCAAGGACTTCCATTGTTTGTGCCTTACCCTGCCTGAGGGGTTGAAGGCCCTGAACTTTGCTGCTGTGTTGCCTTGCCCTGCCTGAGGGGCTGAAGGCTGCAGACTCGGGTTTTCTGCCTTGGCCTGACCAAGGACTGGAAGGTGGTGGATGTCAAAGGTGTGCCAGTTCTGAGTGGAGGCTGATTCCACCCACTGGAGTAATCGGCCTCACCACAGGTACCTAATCCACTCGCTCTACTAATCAAATCATTTTGCAACTCTGGTGTTGTTTTGACAAGTGAGCCCTCTCATTGGAGCAAGGGTAGCTGGAGTGCAATAACTTGGGTATAATAAGTTGATTAAACTGTAGCAGTGAAGGAAAGCCCTAAGACATTAGCACAAAGATCATACTATCATCTGAGCTCAGGGAACAAGCCATTGGTGACATCTGAGGACCACTTCTACTTGTCTACTTAATTTTGTTAAAAATTTCTTGACCAGAGAAACACAAATGTCAACTGAGTTGAGAAGAGAAATGGATGGAAACAAAAAAAAGAAAGGAGAGAACATTTTAAATCATCTTATGATCTTCTTTCTTATATTCCTTTCTTGTTTCCCCTGCACTCCTATATGGGTGGTGTAGTTGCCTGGGTTTGAATGTCAAGGTAGGTTAGAATTTGTGAGTATGTTGGCTCCACTGTTTCCTTGAAAGATCTTCACTGAATTCATTGCTGTTAATGTGAGAAGCCATTATTATTGAACTGTATAGTAACTCCACCTTGAATCCGGAACATAAGAGTGCCAGTGCCTTGATGTGTTATAAAATAGAATTGAGCCATGGAGAACCAGTCCCAAACAAAGTGGCAGCTGTTGGTCATGCAAAGAAATCATGGGAACAACTATATATTTGTTCTTAAGTGTCTTTGATAAATGGATGCTTTTTACCACAGACTAGTGGAAATTAAGTTCTAAACAGTTTCCCTATTATGCTCCATGCTTCTGTAGGTTGGGACTTTTTATGAAGTTGATCTTTTATGAAGAAAAACACGGTACCAGACACATTAAGAAGTGGTGACTAGAGAAGAACAATATTTTATCTGTGAAGCATCCTTCATTCAACTATGTCCAAAGACATTTACTGACTAAGTAATTGTAATTGAATCTCACAAAGAGAGTCATAACTTGCTTTTTGAGTGGTATTATGATGAGGTGATTTTCAGGCCATGTGCTTTTTGGACAACGTTATAGAGAGAGTCAGCAGCAGAGAAGGAAATAAAATGTAAGGGTCTACATACCCAGTGGGTATCTCTGTCATTGGAACAATTCTGTCTCCTGCACCTTTGCTGCTATTGAGATATGACTGTATGCTGATGCAGAGACTATTACATTGTTTGCCTTTTATTTATGTGACTTGTGTGCATTGTCTTTTATGTCTTGCATTAAAACCAAAGAATATTTTAAGACTTTTCATATACTCTCAAAAAGCAATACTAAAACAATTGAGCTTTCTTGTTTCTCTTGCAGATGGGAGATGAGTTTGTTAGGCAGGATTGCATTTTCTTGTTACTAAACTTCCTTATGTTCTCATGAAAAAATTAATAGACGGAAATGTTGTTGATGGTATAAGTTCCAATCTCTAAGACAGGAGGGAGATCAAAGGAAAATGATTTCAGATTCCAAAGGGACACTGGCTCATCAACTAATGACAGGCTTTCTTTACGTTTCCTTTTTTATAATTTATTTCTTTGTAGAGACAAGGCAGTAGGGTACTGTCGTCTAATAGACCATCTTCTGCAGGTGAAAGAGACAAGCTTTCAAGCTACACAGAGCTCTTCTTCAGGTCTGCAGTTTGTCTTCCTTGGCAGTCAGTCTGGCCTTCTGGCTAGAGCTCTGCTGTTAATGTCTTCTAGTAATCAGTTGCTAAGTGGCTAAAACATGCATCTTGAATCTTTCAATCCTTAATCAATTTAATTTTTTGGGTATAGTCAGTGTTTTCCACAGGCTGAAATGGAGGATCCCCTTCCTTGTTTTCCTTGGTTTGTTTATCCTGGACAGTGCACTAGTGATTGTTACCATAGTAGATGTAGCTCTGAAAGGAGAACTCAAATTTGGTTTGCCTTTTCTGCTTCATGGATGTGATAATGTTATAAAATATTGAATACTGAAGTCATGGGCAGGCAGCATTCATTCATAATCAATCATTAGTTAGTACCAGTGGCTTCTCTGCACTGTGCCTCTGAACTCTGTGCTATCACTGACTTAGTTTAGGACTCTCTTAGCTCTCATTTTGCTGTGGTCAAGACACCTTGTGACATGGTTAGTGTTCTAATGCTCTCAGTCTCTTCATTTTTTCCCCTAAATCCTGCTCCTTTGGTTTTATGATAGATCTTTTTTTCTGTGTATTTGGGAAGAGAAGGTCACAAAACACAATATTCTGTGTTTTAATATCCCACGTTTTCATTCTAAGTTTTTTGTCCCTCTGTGGATTTTTCCAGTTCATGAGAATGTATGGCTATATTTATAATTACTATTTGTTTATTGAATATTAATAACAACTATTTACAATTTAGGTCTTTATTTGGATTATAAGCATTTTCTTGTAAACATGTTGAAGTTTAAAGTTGAAATTCCTCAGTTTTGCTGAACCAGCTATGTATATTGGTGTGTGTGGTCTGGGGAACACAAGTTGTACTTCCAGCACAATATTTTTAGGTTAACTAACTTCAACCAAGAATATTTAGATTGTTTTCAGCTGTAATGAAAAGAACCCCAGGGCTTCAGCAAAATTTTACAAGAAACTAGATGTACTTTTTAAAATGTTTTCCTGTAAAAGGATCCTTAATATCCTTCATGCCCTTGAAAATCTTGTGAACTTACTCCACCTGACATAGCTTTCTTAGTTTAAAAACATAAGTACCCTCCAAATGCTTGTTGTTTGGGCCTTGGCTCCTTAAGTCAGGTTGAAAAAAATCTCTGCAGTCTCCTCCAGAATGGTGGTTTAACACTTATTAAACCAGATATATCTTAATGAATAAAATGATTCATGGTGGTGGCTTATCTGTCTTCATTTCTCTGGGCTGGAGCATCTGGATGCCAAATGTTTAGAAACAATCAAGTTGCGGTTTACTTTTTTTTCCCAGTCCCTTGATTGTGCGTTGTGTGACTTACACTTTGTCTTTAAAATCAACAGGGTTAACATATAGTTCCTCAGCTGATATGATAGCAGTACCAGGTAACTTGAAAGTGGTCTACATGTATCATGGTTTCCAGTGGCAGTCAAAGGGAGGTACACAAGTTACTTAAAATAACTTGCATATCTCCTTTTGATTGCCCAATGTCTACTCACTGCAACATCTTCAGTGCACTGAGTCAAAGGGAAATGGCCTCCCATTGACTCAGCATTACTCTTTCTCAGGGGGTGGACTTACCTCTGGAAAGATTGATTGGCAGCAAATTTTTCCTTTGGTTTCTCAGCTTCTTTTACATGCAAATTATCACTCCAGCTCATAAAATTTGCTGACAAACTTAATAAAATACTCAATCTACCTTTGAATATGCTCTGGTGTAAATAATGCCTTTGCTGAGCCCTTCAAATTGTCTTTAGTGGTACATAGAGCCATAGTCGTGGTTTAATACCTTGTCCATATGGTATTTGTTTTGCTGGATATTAAATATTTTTAAGATCAGTTTCTCAAAATCAATTCAGGCTCCATGGTTTTGCTAACACCATGGCTGGGAAGAAATAAGAAAGTCTTTATTTGAAAAAGTTATTGAAAATATTATGTATTAAAAAGTTATTGAAAATCAACCATACTTAAAGAAAATTAATAGAAATTTTCCGTTATAAGATGAACCTCTCTAACGTATGATGACAAACACTGATATAGGGTGTCAACCTTTTAGATACCTGGAACAAGCCTTCTTAAACTGTCAGAGAGATCTCAGGGACATGCTGGTCCATAGATTGATCATTGAGAAATGCTGCCCTATCTCTTTGTCTACTTTTTATAGACTTTGTGGTGTGAGGTTAGGTTCTTATCTGGTTTGTGAATGACTTCCAGAGCCTTGGAAAGTCTTAGTTTGTTTCCTGATTTTTCTCATATGCATCTCTTGGTGTTAAGTGAGAAATTCATTCTTGTATTGCTGATCTAGATGAATTATTGTTATGGTGTTTTGGAGAGAGACTGTCTAGAATCAGTATTCCTGACCCAAGCATTTGTGCACTTTGGAATTTAAAAAACAAACAAAAATAAAAGCTAGAACTTTACACTGGGATTTTCTACAGTACTCAGCACCAATGTAACTTCTTCTCGTTAAAGTCAATGTATTTTATGAATCTCTGTGGGCAGAGAGTCAAGCCAATACATACAAAATCCTATCTTCAGAGTCCTGAGAATAATATTTGTTATTACTACACTGAGAAATCTCTTTCATTATAGAATTCTTTGCTTTTTGAAGGTCTCTAATGTATGCACACACAGAAGAAAAAGTGACCATTTTTTTTGATTGATTGCAGAATATTATCTCAGAATTTTCTTCATGATGAGTGGAAGTTTAAACCTCATATGGATTATCGCAGGCTGATGCTGTCTTTGTGGAAAGTTGTCAGGAACATATATCTGGAGGTATTCTGTGAAATTTTGAACTGGTCTTTGCTGAGCAAACAGATCTGTGTTGTAGATTCTGTTCTAGCAGGCAGAATAAAAAAAAAGGGGGCCTCTGTTTTTTACACTGTAAAGAAGATACATGTCTTCATGCAGTTACTGTTCTGAAAGTGCCTCACCTACAGTATCATTATTGCTGTAGCTCAACGTCATGTGTGGCTTTTCAACTCACCAATATATTTAGCTGAGTGACAGGCTGTGAGTAAGGGGGAAGAAGGCCAGTCTGTATATGGCGGTTTATACACCTTAACCATCATATCTTGGGGATTTTTACTGAGACAGTGAAGGTTCTCAGAAGGTCCTGGGTTCAAGCCCCAGGGGGTTGGACTCGATCTCATGAGGTCCCTTCCAACCCTATGAGTCTATTCTATTCTATTCTCATGTTGCTTGTGGTGTCTTATTATGTCATTCCTTGATGCAAAGATTGATATATGCAGCAAAACTGTGTTTCGAGTGATGGAGGGAGGCAATAAGGTTGTAGCCAGCAATACTCCTGTGTGATTCTTAGAAGACATTTTTTATGTCATTGCCCAGCAAGAAACCCATATAAATCATGTTTTCTTGCATAATGTGATCTAGGTATTCACTTTAAGATTAGAACATGCCTTAAAATTTCAAATGGCAAATTTGTAGAGCTGGGCCTCTTAAAGGGCCATCCCCTTGCATTTATTTTCATTCCATTCTGTAAGTTCATCCATCTTCGAAGCATCTGACGAAGTGGGATTTTTCTCCTATGAAAGCTCATGCAAAAAACAAATCTGTTAGGGTATGTCCACACGTCTCTTTTATTTCGAAATAACACTGGTTATTTTGAAATAAAAAAGATTAGGTCCACACGACGTTTTCTTATTTCGAAATGACGGGCTCTGTCATTTTGAAATAAGAACCATCATTTCGAAACAGCTTAAACCCCATTCATTTCAAAACGGCTGTTATTTCGAAATGGTTATTTCAAAATAATGCTGTTTGGACATGTTGTTTTGAAACAACATTTTTGAAACAGCATGTCCAAACGGCCTTATTTCGATATAACCATTTCGAAATAACAGCCGTTTCGATAGCAGGCTTTCCCTTAATTCGAATTAACTTATTTTGAAATTAGGATGTGTGTGTGGACATAGCCTTAGTCTTTAAGTGCCACACAACTCCTTGTTTTTTATTTTTTTCTTTTTCCTTTGGCAGGAGTCACTTTTGTGAGTAACTATTTCCATTAATTTTCAATCTGGGATTCTGATTAGTCACATTCGAACACCAATTGGATGACATTGTTTGTGCCTTAGCATGGAACAAGGCAGACCAGGAGCAAGTTATCCGTATTGATGCAATCTTGTCTTCTCATCTTCTGTGTTTGTTAACTTTGGTCTGCTTTCACATTTATGTAATTTTATCACATTATTCAACAGGAATTCATAAATCAAGGTTGCATTCTACTTCTTTATTCTTGAAGGCTAACATTTGACAACTATTTCCCTTCAAAATACAGTTTCTTGTGTGCAGAAATTTGTGTTTGGAATGTTTTGTATTGCAGATACATTTGTAGGAACACTTGTTGTCCATTGGCTTAGACTAAGTGTAGATTATCCCTCTTCAGGTGTAGAACAACTTGTACACTTGATTTGCTCCAAACTAGATGGATTTCAGATGGTAAAAACTGATTTGTGTGTGTTGTGTTGAAAACCTGCTCTTGTGGCCACATCGCACCACGTTCAGACCTAGCTGTCTAAAATGTAGAAGGCATGAATTCCAGATACATTCATGTAACTACTTGAGCCCACTATACATCTGGCCTAATTATTCTATAGAATCAAGCATGTTTGGATCTGACAGTGTAACTCTGCTCTCCAAGAAGAGAAGAAATATTTCACAGGCTCTAAAAATTAAAGATGGTTTGCACTTCAAATTTTAGGTGTGCATCTGTATAGCCCTGTACAGATATAAATATGTAGATCCACATTCAATCTGTATCTGCAAGAAATGGTCTGTGGTTATCCATAGTGCATCACAGATGCAGATATTCATGGATTTGCAGGGCTCTATGTATGTGAATTTCCCTGAAAGTTGAGGGATGTTTGAGCATGTTTTCATGTAACTTTTCTGAGAGGTGGAGTTGGCAGCAACAAAGACCATTTTCGATGTCTAGGAGTTTCCTTTTACCAAGAGAAAATAGAATTGGCTTGAGACCCTACTGAGTAATCTGGGAACATGAAACATCATCCCTGGACATCTCCTAAGAGGTGATACTTTCGCTCTTGCAAGCACTGAGTCTGTGTGGAACAAAATAAAACTTAAAATGGGACCTCCCTTCTATCCCTTGATGCCTTTGAGTTGGCTAGGGGCCCAGTAGCCATGATAGTGCAGTCTTCCCCTGCCAGAATTAAGAAAGTGCCAGAATCAAGACCTTTGGCACACAATGAAGCATAGTGCCATCTAGAGCAAACCTGTCATGATGCAGTACTGGTCATCAATCCCCTTGGTACCCTCTCTGGCACCATTTTGCTTGATACCACTCTGGTACACGCACTCAAGATCAATGGACTCAAAGGTGAAGTCACATCTCCAAGTGTAGTCAGCACTGGGTGGAGTGGTGCTGTTCTGGGGAGGAGAAGGGGCATTCTCCCCCCATGTGACCTTGGCCAATGCACTAGCAGATGCCTATGTAATGACCATTTTGGACCCTGTGGGCATACTACCAGACCCAGAGGTTTTACTATAAGTGTTTCCACTCTATCAACTCTGATAGACAGGCTTTCTGGATGCATGGGAAACACCTGGCACTGAGACAAACATTGAGAATGATATCAAGATTGGTGCAGAGTACAGTGCAGAGGCGCTAACATGGCACCAAATATGTCAGCCTGATGCAGGGTGAAACACATGGAAGGGTTGATCTCACCTAGGGCATCCTCATCATCCTTCCTGAGGAGGCAGCACCATGCCCAGAGAACAACAGAGCTAACCAGAATCTATTATGAAGAATGCCCCAGAATTTACAACTGCAGCCAGAAGAAATGAGGGAGGCAGTGGACGCTGTAGTGGACATCTTCACACCAGAGAGTCCCTTGAATGTGGCACTGCCCCTTATTAAAACCATTCAAGATACCACCAAAACGTCATGGCAGATGCCAGCCCCTAACTCCCCCCCCCCAACAACTAAGGGGATAGAAAGGAAGTACTCTGCATCCTCCAAAGGGCATGAATTTCTCTTTATCCATCTGCAAACAGGGTCACTTGTGATATTAGTGGTAAACAAAAAAGAGAGGTAAGGACTTCAAGCCCAAGGACTTGAAGAAGCTGGATCTCCCCAGTAGGAAAGTATCTTCCATGGGTGGGCTCTAGCTTTGAATCATAAACCAACAGGAGATATTGAGCAGATATCATTTTAATTTATGGGAGACTATGACAAAGAACTATTTCTAGCCAACATGAGATTGGAATTCAGAGCAGTTGTTAGAAAAGGGCAAAGGAGTGGTTAGGACCTTATTGCAGGCCTGCCTGGACATGGCTGACACTCTTCGCCATGTGAACTGTGTCATCCATGACCATCATGAGAAGAAACTCTTGGCTGCAAGTGTTGGGCCTCCTTCCAGAGATCCAGCAAACTATTTAGGACTTGCCCTTCAACGGTTTGCAGTTATTTGCAGAGCAAAAGGACTCCAGATGCCACAGCTAGAAGAATACAAAGGCAGCAATGAAATCCTTAGGGCTTCATACGCCATCCACAAACAAAGCATTTTTAAGTCACAGACTACTCAGTACTTTTATCTGGTGCTGCCTCAGCACGGCTACTCAAGGAAGAGAGGCAGAAATAAGACATAGCACACTGCAACATCCAGTCAGCCAAGGCCAAGACTTGACGGGATAGTCCTCCAGCTCCAAGAAAGCACTTTGAGATTAGCCCAATGCCAGCACACTAGACAAGATCCTGGATCCTTCTCCTTGCTCGCTGAACCATCTATCTGATTCTGTCATGCATATCATCATATGATAACCTTAGATAGACAGGTGCTACACATAGTAGAACTGGGGTATTTCCATTCTCTACCTCACTTCCCTCCAATCCTTCTTCTCTGTACTTCTTCAGGGACTCCTCATGAGTAAATTATTTTGCAAGAGGTACAAATGCTCCTAAGAGCAGGAGTAGTGGGGCAGGTTCCTCAGAAACTAAGGGGGAAGGAGTCTTACTCCTGATGTTTCCTAATCCTAAAGGCTAAACAGTCTTAGACTTATAGTCAGCCTGCATAACCTCAACTGATTCATGAAGAAACTAAAGTTCTGCATGGTCTTATGGCAGCTATCATTCCCTTCCTGGATCTGAAAGACTGGTGTGCCACCCTTGACTTGAAAGATGCTTATTTTCATCTATCAATAGTCTCATCACACAGAAGGTTCCTCAGGTTTGTAGTAAATGACACTCATCCATTCACAGTCCTCCCTTTTGACCTGTCAGTACCCTCTCAAATGTTCACCAAGTGTATGGTAACTGTCATGGCATTTCAAAGGAGATGACAGGTACAAGTGTTCCCATATCTAAACAACTGACTTATCAATGGCCACTCCAAGGAACAGTTCCAAAAGGGCAGCCGTGTTAGTCTAGTTCAGCAAAAAAAAAGCAAGGAGTCCTGTGGCGCTTAATCTGTTAGGCTGTGTTCACACGCACAGGGTTATTTCGAAACAAGTTGTGTCGAAACAGCTTGTTTCGAAACAACACCTTATTTCGAAATATCTTATTTCGAATTAACAAAATGTTAATTCGAAATAAGAAAAAAAGCGGGAAACGAAATAGCAAGTTCACAGTGTGAACATGCTATTTCGTTACCCCGGGGGGGGTGAGCCGCTGCTGGCTCACCCTGGAGCCCCAGAAAGGGGGCTGTAGGCACCAGCAGGGGGTGAGCCGCTGCGGGGTGGCTCAGCCCCCCCCACAAGAGCTGCCCCCGAACCCTGCCGGCGGGAAGCAGCGCTGGGCTGCGCTGAAGCCCGCCGCCGGTGCCCGCAGCCCGGCTCTGCAGGCACTGGGGGTATTCAGCGCTGTGCAGCGCTGACCCCCGCCAGTGCCTGCTGGCCAGGGGACACCCCTCAGCACCCTGGCCAAGGTGCTGAGTGTTCCCTGGCCAGGGTGCTGAGGCGGCAGCCCTTTAAATGTTGTTTCGGAACCTATTGTTCCGAAACAACATGTTCACATGCGTTGTTTCGAAACAAGCATTTCGAAACAAGGTTGTTTCGTCCCCAAATGGGGTTTAACTTGTTTCGAAACAACACAGTTGTGTCGAAACAAGGGCTTCCCCTTGTTTCGAAACAACTGTGCGTCGTGTGAACATGGTTTTTTTTGTTTCGAAACAACGAGGTTGTTTCGAAACAAAAGTGCCGTGTGAACACAGCCTTAGTCTTTAAGTGCCACAGGACTCCTTGCTTTTTTTTTTTTTTCCCCTCCATGAAAAAGGTAGAGGCACACGTCAACCTGAATTAGTCAGCCATCAACAGATTGGGTTTACTGTTAAACATATGCAAGTCCCTATCCAAAGAACAGAGTTTATTAGAGCAATCTTAGACTCCGTTCTGTCAGAGCACTTTGGCCAGTGTCTTGCTTCCAGAACATGGAGGACTTCAGTTGCTTTCCCACTGCTATGGCACAGAGCTACCTGAAACTCATAGGTAACATTGCCACCTGCACATGTGTGGTCCAGCACATCAGGCTGAGGCTCAGATCTGTTCAGACTTGGCTAGCATCAGCACGCCAGCCACAGACAAACAAGGCAAGATAGTTTTGCTTCCTCCTCGAGTTATTGAATCCCTCATGTGGTGGTTCAAACCTAAATCAGAATGCAAGGAAGTGCCCTTGTCCACATGCCAGCTGTTGTTGCACCTCATCACAGATGTGCTAGTGCTGGGTTGGGGAATACATTTAGGAACACTCATTTCTCAAGAGCTTTGGTCTTAAGCAGAGAGATCACTCCACATCAGTGTCAGGGAGCTGAGAGTGATTTGCCGAGGAGGCCAAACTTTCTAGTCCCATCTAAGGCACATGTTTATCAGTCTTCACAGACAATGAAACAATGATGTTTATATAAAAACATACAAGATGGAGCACACTCTTCTCCCTTGTGTCACAAAGCTCTCAAGTTGTGGGATTTCTGCATAGCTCACTCCATACACCTGAAAGCGTTTTATCTTTCTGGATCTTAGAATGAGTTGGCAGGTTGTCTCAGCAGATCCTTCTACTGCTGTAAGTGGTCTGTTTACCCAGAGGTCGTTCATGAACAGCATCATTCAGCCATAGAGTTCTCCAAGTAGATCTGTTTCAATAAGACTCAACAGAAGTTTCAACAGTTTTTTGTTCATTCCTGAACCACAGCCTGGGCTTGATCACAGATGCATTCCTCCTTCCTTGGAGGGGCCACCTGCTTTATGTGTTCTCACCAGGGCTTAAAGTAAGCTGCAATGCACCAGGACAACATTCTGGGCCCCCTAAAAATAGAAAATGGAGCCAGAACGCTGCGTTTTGGGGCCCACCATTTAAAAATAGTGGGCACTGGAACACAGTGTTCTGGCTTCATTTTCTATTCTTAGACGCCTGCTGAACACTAAGCCCCTAAAAATAGTAGACCCTGGAATGCTGTTCTGATGCATTCCAGTAGGGTAGGGTGCTGCATCAGGCTGGGAGATTTTAAATCTCCTGCCCTGAGCCTGCTCAGAGGCTCTGAGCATACTCAGTCAGAGCAGGCTCCAGGTGGGAGCCTCAGCCCAGTCTGGGGCCACTCTGCATGGTGGCCAGGTAAGGTGGTCATGGGGGGGTGGTTTCAGGGACAGGCGAGCCTGCCGGGGGGGGGGGGGGAAGGATACAGCAGAGGGCATCAGCCCGGGGCAACAGGGGAAGATGGCATGGCATGGCGGGGGGTTGGGGAAGTGTTGGGGAACCAGCAGTGAGATGGGGGCTGGTGGCTGTAGCTGTGGTGGGCAGTAGGTGTGGGGGGTAGGCATGTGGGTGGCAGCAGCTGGGGTTGGGGGCAGGTGTGTGGGGAGCAGTAGCTGGGGTGGGTGAAGGGGGCCGGGGCCTGGACCTGTGTGAGGGGGGCCTAGAAATTTAGAAGGGTTCCAGGGCCTGCCAAATTATAGTTTAACCCCTGGTTCTCACATTTCCAGCTTGATCATAAGGTCCTCAATGAGATCAGGAGGGACAGAATGTCCATCATGCCAGTAGTCCCAGCCTGGTTCTGACAGTATTCATATGTGATGCTAGTAGAACTGTCGATAATGACTCCAGTCCAGCTCTGAAAGCAGGACGACCTTAATTACAAATGACTACAGTCACCACCAAAAGCACAATGTCATGTATCTACACCTGAGAGCATGGAAGCTTTATGATTAAATCCATGGAATCCACATGTTGGGGGCCAGTCAGAGAGATCTTCCTTGGCATCATGTCCTTGTTGTCCACCAGTGCTATGTATTTGGCCAAGTGGAAGAGGTTTTCCATTTGGGCAATGCAGAAGAGCATCCCCCTGAAGCAAGCAGCATTACCCTTCATTTTTTACTATCTACTGCGCTTGAAGTAGCTGGGTCTGGCTGTGTTATCCTTAAAGGTGGTGGTGGTGATGGGGGGGGGGGGAATGGTTGATCAAGTTTTACTAATCTGATGGTGACCTACTTTCTGAAGGGCCTGAATAGCTTATACCTCCAGGTTTGCCATTCCCTACTGGCATGGGACCTTAGCCTGGTGCTCTCCAGGTCTCCCTGTAAGTCCTTACAACAAATTCACGTCTCTGCCTGTCATGGAAGGCCAATTAGATAGAACAGAATTTGACAATATTTGCTTGATTTGTCTGTCCTCTCCCACCACCCTCTTTTCTGTTTGGTATTTGTTTTCATAAAATGGATTGATTAAATTTATCTGAAATGTGGAAGCATGTTTAGGTCAGTCACCTAAGACACATCTGCACTGTCAATGATATTTGAAACTAGAACAGATCAAGTACTCATTTAAGAAGGAATGACCATGGAGAATCATATTAATAAAGGCTTTAAACTAAAGGATGATTTTGTAATCCACAAATGAACAATTTTGTGTTAGTGCCACTAGCAAGATTCTAATCAAATACAAAATTTGAGAATTCAAATCAATGTCAGTAATGGAAAGGAATGTTTGAATATTCTTGTGGCAGAGGGAAATGAATTTTTGAATTGGAGGAAACTGGTAGATATCACATGCTATTTTATTTCTCAGTTCTGTGGTAGTTGTGATAAGTGTTTGATTATTTTCATAATCTGTAGGCAAATCCCCTAAAATTCTGTATATTTGTATTTACGGAATCTGGGGTACAAGATTAGTGCTTTTGAATATAGACCACCACAGACTTTTTATCATCGTGTATCAAATGTAGCACTATATGCAACAAAATAATCTGATTAAAAAAAAAAACCATATGAAATCTGATGATTCGTAATTTTTTTAAAAAAAGAAAAGTGTCAGCTGAACACTTAAGTTTTTGGGGACAATCCCATGAAACGTGAATTTATACACACTTCTTGAAGCAGTCAAAATGTTGCTGTGTGTCTGTATGGAAGGGAGGGTTCGTTTTACCTCTTCCGTCCTATATTATCTTTGGGGATAGAGGAAATGTACTATATGACACAGCTGAACAATTACTGTTTCCTGGTGATTCTTCCCATCCCAATCCTCTAGACTTCTTTATGAGGTGAAGGTTCTCAAAAAGGTTCTTTTCTCTGTCCCAATCCCACTAATAATAATCATTGGTATTATACAGTAGGGTTGAAATTCATCTATTTTTTGAGAAGTCTGTTGATCTGTGTACCTTGCCTGGTGTGCTGCAGCAACACTTTCAAATTGAGCCTGACTTTTCAACCCTCTACACTTCTTTACCCCATTTGTTTTCAGCAGTCTTCGTCTAGCTTTGGCAAAAATATGTCAAAGGGAAAGGTAAAATATTGTAGTTGTTCTAGATGATCAAGTTTCACTGCAGTCTCTGGCAGCCCTATTTGACACTGGAAGCAGAGCTTGCGTCTTGCATATGGCATCACTTTACTACATCTTATGGCAGCTAATTACTTTTTTTTCTAAAGCAGTGTATTTACCTTTTGCTTGCTAAATTATACTAATATACATAGCTTTTAAGAATCAGAGTTGAGATTCTCAAAGCAGTCTAAGAGCATTTAGATATATTTTCTGTTAATTGAAAATGAATGAAAGATATGTCAAAGTATCTACACTATTTTGAAAATCTCAACCAAGATGCATAGACAAATAACTTGAGAAATTTTTTGTTTTGTGGTGCAGAGGTTAGCCTCGTATATGCAGCTATGCAATACATTCAGGGGACCATGTGGTGAGTATACTGAAGTAAATGTACAACCCTATGCTTGTACCACCAGCTTAAGAACTAAGCATTAAAGCTTGAGAGGTCAAATACAGTTACATCAAGAAAAAAAATGAAAATGAAAGCAAAAATACCCAAGCAAACCCCTCAAATGTCAACTTAATCCTTCATTATTTTGTTTCCTACTGACTACAGAAATATTTGGAAGGGGGTGCATACACTAGTTCAGTTTCTTGGACTTCCAGCTAGCATTAATTTTCTTAATAACAGATGCTCAGTTTTATCATAACTGGTCTACAACCTGAAAAGTAGCTCTGTTTCACACACTGAAATATTTGCACTTTGGGATGCAACTTTTCATGTACCCCAAAGTGAATTAAAAAAAAATCCTTTCAGTCACTTGAGTTAAGTGCCAGTGGAGAACAGGAAGGAGAGAATTAATTACTAAAACTAAGCATGCAGTGAAGTTTGAAACATAATGTGGGTGGAGTCCCCATTGGGACTAGAATTTTGATTTGGTTTGGAGGGGAAATGGTTTTATTTTAAGGAAGTTAGGCCTCGAACATCATGTACTCAGTTAATAAGGATGTAGATTGTGAGGTATGCATTGCACTGGCAGTTAGGAATGTGTGATTCTAGAATGAGCTGGCTGTCAGCAAGGGGTCATGCTGTTGCCTCTGTATTTGACATGGTGCTAGCATAGGAGCAATTAAGTTGAAAGAATCAGATGATGTTCAGCACACCATTGCAGAGGTTTACTCTGACATAGTCCTCAGTGAGGTATATTTGCTTTAACTTAAAATTAAAGATCAGTGTCTTAGCTACCTTAAAATGCTTCTCAGTTATTCTTGGTAAGTGATGTTGAGCTTTGTATTTCCAGGTTAATCTGACTGTAGCTCAGGTGTGTGGTGACAACAACTTGCAACCTCATTACCATTTGTTCAACTCAGTGTCCTAGTAATTGATGGTCCATACACTCTCCATTGAGTACTTGTCACTAGTTACTAAAATCATCTTCAATACATGTGTAGAGAGACAGCAAATGATTGGCTGAGCATTAGCATTGTACATTGCCCCTGAGTCATAATAAAGGAAAGCACTATAGTCAGCTTGGATCTAACATTTTGTTGTCTCTGTTCTTTACCACAGCAGGGTGTTAAAGTATAATTTGGGGGGCCCTGGAACCATCCTAAATTGGTGGCCCCATTCCTGCCAGTGTGGGCCTCCCTCCTGCCAGTGCAGGTCCCCTTTAGCAACCCCAGCTACTCCAGTGTTAAAGTATAAGTTGTGGGGGCCCTGGAACCCTCCTAAATTTCCAGGCCCCATCCCACAGGTCCAAGCCCACCCTCACACAGGTCCAGGTCCACAAAAGCCTGCCCCAGCCCAGCTACTGCCCCCAGCCCAAGTATGCATTTGTGACCACTTCTGAGTACCACATGCATTGGTGGTCGCTCCTGTCCACCCAACCACCAGCTACACACCTAAACCCACCCATCCCCACCTATACCCCCACCCTGCCCCACACAACCCCCAGCAGCATTCCCTATCCCCCAGCAGTTCTGCACCTCCCCCCATCTTAAAGGCCAGCGCTCCCCCGCCCCCTAAGCCCTTCACCCAGCACCACTCTGGGGCTTTCCCAGGCCCAGCCAAGGCCCTACTTCTGCTGTTTGCACGTTGGCTGACTGGCTGGTAGCTGCTTCCCAGCCACAAGCTGCTCCTACCCTGCAGGGGGTGGGGATTTACAAACCGCCAGCCTGCCACAGCTCTCTGCTGGCTGGGCTTAAGGTGGAACAGGACTTAAGGTGGAATGCACCGGAACTCTGCTTTCTGGCTGCTGAATCTATTTTTAGGGGCCCCAGAACCCTGCGTTCTGGTGCATTCCTCTATTCTGAGGGGGCCTGGAATGCTGGCTGCCTAAAAATAGGGGCGCCAAAACTGTGTTCTGGTTCATTCTACTCACTTTAACCTCTGTACCATAGGTAGTAGTTTTCAGAGACTGATGTTTAGGTTATCAGTACATAAAATTAAAAACATTTCACTTAGATTAATGTGCACCATTCCATACCTCTTTCAGCAATCATCAGTTTCTATTGATGATTAAATTAACATTAACACTTTGTCTCTCTTGGTGATTTTTTTTCTTAGGGGCTTCTCTTTAGCTAGCTCTCACTTTTCATTGAGCTACAATTTTCTCATGCCTAAACTTACTGGGCTTTTATACAGTAAATTGTATTATAAATCTTTTTGTTGCTTACAATAGTAGTTTTGTTTTGATAGCTTACTTGTGATTTCTTCATTTTATCTACATCTGTTTTGTATATATTAATTATGTCCTAAGAGGTCAGCACATTCATTCAGAATAGATGAATGATTTTCCAAGCTTATTTTATTTTTTCAAAGCTTGCAGCAGAGAAAACAGTTACAGAAGCTTTATTTATTTTCCCCCGATTTTCCATTCATGTGATTATTTCATCAATCATGTTGTAGGCTCACTTTAACCCCTGTTGCTATCCTTTGGCAAGCTTTTCCAGCATTGTATCTACATAAAAACTGTAATACTGCATACACCAGTCACAGACCATGGAGTTATGAGACTGCAACTTGCATGGAGTCCTCCATACATCAAAAAATATAGAATTAAAGCTCCAGTCTTTCTCCACTCCCTCTCTCCAAGAGGAGCTATATATTTTAAATAAAGGGTTTGTTTTTAAAATACTATATAGATCTAACTCCTAGATGGTATCCAGCCAGACAAAAATACAGGCCATTTACTATACACATAGGATGCTTTCACAGTCATTTTGGTCTTATAACTGACAAGCATGATATCACAGGTTCATACTACTGATTTCTGTGCAAGCTTTGTGTAGGTCCAGTGAGCAAAAAAGTCTTATTTCTTTTGTTGGGTAGTGATGACTTGAAAATGCTCAGATTCAGATGTGAAGTTCAGAAAACTTCCACTGTGGAAATATTTGTCCTAGGCCAAGAACACCATTCTAAAGCATATAATTAGATAAAATAAATATCCTGATATGCAGCATGGGAAGAGCACTATTAACATGGAAACTCTCTATGAAGTGAGGAGCCAGCTTGTGCTTCCACCCCTAAAAAAGAAAGCTCTGTTCTTAAGTGATGTAAACTATCTTCTTAATACTTAGCCAATTGTAGTAACTTTGTGCCTGCAGAGCATCTGCAGCAAGATTGCAACTGAAGTGGAAGATATATTGTACTGGTTAAACAGTCTAGCAATTAAGAAAATATAAATAACTGTAAACTTTCCTAGCCATTAACTTATGCAGCAAAGGGAGAGAGTTGTTATGAAACAATGGCAAATATATCATCTTGTTTTTTAAAAATCCATTTCTAGAGTTTTAAAGCTTTACCTGACCTGCAAGGATAATTCCTTTTAATGACACTAGAAAATGCAGTTCCCTCACATGAGGAGAGGAGTCAATTTAAGATTCCAAGCAAGGCTGAGGCACATCCAGAGTCCAAGAGTGAAACTGTAACTTGGTCTTATATAATTGCTTTAAAGTTGTATGAGAAACTCCATTTGAGAGCCTTCACAGCATAGTAAATAGCATAAAAGCATACCACTGCCAAGCTTTGTTCTGCAGCCAAAGGTTTATAATACTGTACATTACCTTTCTGTAGTGCCTGTACTTCACATCTTTAAGTGAAGTACTTCTTTAAACCTTACAATACATCAGTGAGAGAAGAAATTAATATCCATTTTACTGAAGAGGAAACCAACCACAAGTTTACTGATTTGTCAAATGTTAGACTGAGGCTATGTCTATACTAGAGAGCTTACTGAGGTGCAGCTGTACTGATCTCAGCATCGGCACACTGTAAGATCTCTAGTGTAGCCACCCTAAGCTGATGGGAAAGAGCATTCCCATTGACATAATTAATCCACCTCTTAATGCATGACAGTAGCTGTGTTATTGGAGAAGCTCTTCTGCTGACATAGTGCTGTCCATTCCCTCGTATATGCTGGTAACTTGCAACACTCAGGCTATGTCTACACTTGCAAAGTTAATTCAAAATAGTTATTCTGAATTAACTACTTTGACTTTAAATCAAAGTTATGAATTCGAATTAGAGAGTCTTCAGTAGATTCCTAATTTGAGTTAAAGTAGGCTTTATTGATTTGACTTAGAGCAGGATGTTTCTGATGGACTGCGGGCTGCCTATTTGCATGAAAAATCTGAACCTGAAGCAATGTTCCCTCTAAGGCCGTATGAGTACCCCTGCGGCAGCTGAGCAACTCCTGCGCTCCCCCCCACGGAGCCTGCTGCACAGCCGCCCCCCCCCGCCCCCGGGAACCGGGCCCCCCCCCCCCGCTCCCAGCATTGCCACCCCCGCTCCTGACATCACCCCCCCGCTCCCGGCAGCAGCCCCCCTGCTCCCACTCCCCCCCGCTCCCACTCGCCTACCCTAGTTGCTTGTGGACCCTGATGAATGGTGGAAGGCTGAATGTGGACCGGCTCGCAAAAAGTTTGAGTACCCCTGACTTAGAGAGTCTGCACTAGACTCTCTAATTCAAACTAGGGGGAGGTAGGAAAGTCAGTAGGGCAATTTATATCGAATTAAGCCTACTCCCCAGCTAACATTGGCTTAATTTGAAGTAATTATTTCAAAGTAACCATTACTTCGAAGCCCTAGTCCATCCTTGCAGCTTTTTCAGTGGCATTTGACTCCTGGTTATGCGAAGAGCATAAAATTCCTTGCATAACTGGTGGCAACTTTTTAAGCCACCGGTACACATCAGGGGAAAGCTGACAGCAAATTGTTTGCGGTCACCTTTCCCCTATACTCCTTAACGCCCAGGATGGCTTCTGGGAGCAGCGCGGCAAGTTCATACTTGCTGCAATCTGCTCCTGGAAGGGCAAACTGATGACAGAGAAATTGCCGCCGTCAATAGAGCCATACCTGAAGTTAAAGGTGGTTTTATTATATTAAGTTAGCCTTTCCTTATTTAAAATTAAGGAAAGGCTTACTTTGATATAATAAAATTCCAGTGTGGCCAGGGAATGAGTTATTTTGAATTAAGCCTCCTTAAGTCAAAATAACTTGTAGGTGTAGATGCATCCCTGGGTGGTGATTTATGCACCCTACAAGTGACAGAAATTATACCAACGTAAGTGGGGAGAGTAGACATAGCCTGAGAAACTAGCAGAGCTGAAAAAGAATCTAGGCCTCAAAATGTAACAATTAGATCAAACTCTTCCCAAGGTCACTGACTATAGGGTCTCTCTCTGCTGTCCCAACCCAATGAAGGATCCTAGTGATGTCATAACTACAAGGTAGCAGCAGCGGTTATTTTGTTTCCAAAAAGGAGTCCTGTGTCATTTATAAAGACTAACAGATTTATTTATAACATGAGCTTTTGTGCATGTAGTCCAACTTCTTCAGATGCATACAAGGGAAGTTGTAGCATGCCAGGTGAATAAATAAATACAGAGAAGGGTAAGTCACAAGGTCATTTCAGTCTTTTTTATGGTGTTCATTTTGCTTCTCAGGCCTTTGGAGGTAGGCCCCTCCTCAGTTACAGACAGTTCCCTGACTTTAAGCAAACCTTAACTCCCTCACCAGCAACTACATACTGTACAACAGAAACACTATGGCAGGCACCAATCCCTACAACAAATGCCATTGCCAACTCTGCTACATCCTACTCAAGTGACAAAATTGTAGGACCTAACCAAGCTAGTCCCTCCATCAGAGACTCATTCATCTGCTCATCCACCAATGTGATATATGCCATCATGTGTGTTTAACAAGGGGCCAGGCCTGACCTAGGCAGAGAAGGCTTT
>ML682018.1:24505258-24531890 GCA_007922195.1 Podocnemis expansa
GGTCCTGCTTTTTTTGGCAGGGGGTTGGACTAGATGACCTCATGGGGGTCCCTTCCAACCCTATGATTCTATGTGCCAAAAATGCCCCTCTGCCTTATACCTTGGCCAAAGTGGACTGTCTCAATGTGCAAAAGAATAAAAGAACACAAATCAGCTTTCAAGAATGGTTGCATAAAAAAGGGGGGGGTGCATTCTAACCTCCATATACATTCTGTGAAAGACATGACAGTTCTGGTGTTTCAGCAGAAACACTTTAAAACAAGACTCCAGCATGAAAGTGTGGAGTTGGAATTCCTATGGAAATTTGACACCATTACATTAGGTCTGAATAGAGATTTAGGCTGGCTCACTCATTACCAAAGGTAATCCCCCCACCCCCTTTAACATTCTTACTTCCTTCTCTTTGTTCAACACTGTTTGAATCAAAACAATTTGTGTGGTTTTCTAAAAAAAGACTGAACTGACCTTGTGCTTTGTGACTTGCTCTTCTTTGTATTTATTTATTCACCTGAGATGCTACCACTTCCATTTCATGCAACTGATTTAGTGGGATTACACCCACGGAAACTCATGGGATAAATAAATTTGCTAGTTTTTAAAAGTACCACAGGGCTCCCTGCTTGTTTTGCTGAAATAGTGTAACATGCCACATCTCTGAAATTTGTTTTTTTCTGTAGACGTAAAGGAGTGGTTTCCAAGAGAAGTGAAATAT
The DNA here is from genome assembly GCA_007922195.1 of Podocnemis expansa. NCBI lineage: Eukaryota > Metazoa > Chordata > Testudines > Podocnemididae > Podocnemis > Podocnemis expansa. Next base: position 24,505,971 of record ML682018.1, read on the forward strand.
CTCTCCATAATCCATGGTACAACAGAACTGAACCATAGTACACCTTGAATACATTTCTCCTGACATACTATCTTTATCTTCCTCAAAGGCTGAGGCTTCTCCCATAGCAGAAACAAGAATTGCTGATTTATTTTTCTCTGTACATAAGTGTGTAAGGCTGCCTGGGGAAGGTCTCATACGGATCGAAATGGTTAAAGTATAATAATCTGAGGAAATGAATCACTGTGTTTTATGTAGAAGTAAACTATCTTGACTGGATCCGGATGAGCTTGGAACTTGCCTCAGGCTGAGAGAGTCAGTAGGAAAGCCTCCAGGCACAACGGCCTTGGTAAGGCTGCAGAGAGTTTAAAAGGGGAAAAGGAAATCATGAAATTTAAGCTTTGGAAAGTCCACAGTCTTTGCCAAAAGGTTCTTCCCTTCCATACCTGGACGTAGTACAGAAATACAGTTTATGCTGTCTGTGCATGATGTCTGGTTGTAGGAGTTGGGATTTTCCAGTCTCAATACCCTTCCCAGCAAAGGGTCCCAACCCACAGCTACAACCAGGAAATTGTAATGGTGAAATATAGCTCTTTACTGGCACTCTTGGTGTAAAGACTTGCAGTAAGCATGCTGATGTCATATTCTGTTATCTGCATTTATAAAGAAGATAGCAATTTGTAACTGGGTCCATCAAGCACTAATAGTTGAGCTTTACTAAACATGGCAAATAAAACTAAATATGCCTGTTCCAACAACATCCTGTATATGTAAGATTAACAGTAGTAGAAACCTGAGCCAGGTTGGATTTAAAAAAAAAAAAAGCATTGTTTATGTAAGATTAAAATTGCTGGGAAATCCCATTTTGGCAGTTGATTTATTCATGCATGGATGCACAGATTATCTGTCAAATTAGTATTGGATTTATAAATCAAATTATTCATATAGATAGATAGATAGATACCTGCTTGGACTGGATACATAATGTGGTTTTCTGGATAAATACTTGATGTGTATATAAAAAAAATTAAGGGTCACATGCTCTAGGTTTATGCAACCTCTTTTGTGCTTTAACTTGCAAGCTGAGAATTCTTCTATTATGTGTAAAGAAAGGTAGTCCTCAAATGTCATAAATCCAGCATTAGCTGACTTCTATCCTATTCTTTCTCTGTTGGGTCATGACAGAATCAGTGTGGTTGGAATGCAAGTGCTAGCTGGCAGATAACTTTGTGGTTTCCTATCACCTTGTGTAATATAGAGCAGCTGCTAGAATTAGGGAACTGTTGTCGGGTGATAGTCATGTATTGTATTGCTGGATGTGGGCCAACATGTATCGAATGTATATGAGGTATGTGAATTAATTCTATGTATGCATTTTCTATCATGTGTGGATATCTCTTTGGGCATAGACGATTCTATATTTTACATTTAAAATGGTGCCTGAAAGAGCAGTGATCTGATTCTTATTGTTTAGATTTCAAAATACTTTAAATGTGCTTTCAAAATACTTCTTGGGTGCTGTCATAGTTTCTGGGTTGGTTGTACGTTTGACCCCTTCACTCAGCATCTTTCCATAGTGACCACTTTCAAGATACAGACCTGCTACCTGCACTTCTGTTAGAGAGAAATCCCCTACTTGTAGACTGGATTTCCAGAAGACAGCACTCCAAGTTTACCAGGTAGGTTTTCTCAGCTGATTCAGCTGGGTTTGTCCCCTGCTATAGATTTCCTTTGCAAGCTCTCATCAGTATGAAAATTCAGGAATAGTGGACTGTTTCTTCAAAGCAAAATATTTATTTATTCATTCATAGGAACATAGCAATCAGCGAGAAAACAGATAAAACAACAAAAAGGCCTACAGACATTTATCTTACTTAAAGTTTAGAATTTTGCCTTAGAATTATGTAGATCTGACCTATCCTTGCTATGCTGTCACCTCTGGGGACTGGGTTAAAGTATGGGTTTCTGCAGACACTGCCCCTTCCCTGTCTTTATCAGGGTAGTGTCTTTTATGCTTGAGTTCCTTCATCTGCCTTGGGACCTTTGAATCTGGTCAAACTGTTTATGCATGGTATTGGGAAAGAACAGGGAGGCTTCCAGAAGTTGGGTTTTCATCAGGAGCATTGCCTCTTAAAAACTGGGGCATAGGCCTCAACCTCCTCCCCATTCCACTGAGGCATGGCACTAGGTCTCTGCATTCCCAGAATGGCACTGCTCTGGCCTCCCTAGGACCCACCATTGCACCAGGCAGGCTCCCGGGGTCCCCCAAGGCCCCATATGACTAGTTCCATGCTACCTCTCTGTCCAGCCCTGGGCCCAGTACTGCTGGCTCCCAGCAGGCCCCCAACTCTTCGCCATGCACCCAAGTCCCTTCCCTTCCCAGCTCTCCCACTCACACCCAGCTCCCAAGGTCCTCCCCTACCCAGGAGAGCACTTACCTTTGCTGGACCAGGGGAAGCCATTGCATTTACATTTTCCAACCTGCTCTTCCCTGGGCAATGTGCTTGGGAGCACAGCAGGGCAGGAGATTTAAAATGTCCGTGCTGTCCCCAGCTCCTGGCACAGTTTCGCACGCTCACCAAAACATTCAGGGGCTGTGCCCCATGTACCCAATGGCAGCAATGCCGCCAGTTAACATATTGGTAGTTAAGTGCTGGTGACCTGAATTAACTCAACCCATTCTCTGCTTTCATATAAACCTGCTAAAAATAACTAGGAAATGAGTTAACTCTTAGTACTCCATGCAGCAGCCATTCAGTCATAATCAAACAGAGGGTCACACAATAGTCATAAAAATAATACGGATATCTCCCATGTTCCTCTGCCTTCTGTTATCTGAAAATTTGCCCCCTCCCACTCATTCCAAGATTATGGTAAGTAGCATTTCAAATATTGTAATTTGATTTTCACTAAGTTCTAGGCAAAGCATGAGTCTGAAAATTGACTTTAAAATGAGAGTTGTTTCAAAGTTAAGTCTACAGAGTTGGCATGCCTGTAGAAAATGTAGGATGCACAGTAAAATCACTATAGGAGATGCTGGCATTCGGGGAACAAAAGAAGTAACCCATTTTATAGTTACAGGAAAATTCAGAAGAGATCTCTGAATCTTTTTCTTTCTTTCTTTCTCCTAAATACTGCTGGGGAATGTGTCAATGAATACAGTGATAATTTTTGAGTTTCATGACTATCCTTTAAATTCAACTTTTGAGAGCTCATTTTTCTGGGAATAGTAAGCAGGCTGTGAACAATATATTTTCATCAAGCATTGATGAATCAGCATAGATTGAAACAAGAACTGACCTAAATGAAACCAAAATCTTTTTCCAGGTTTGAAAAACATTTTTTTCCCACATGCCTCTGAACTGATTGTCAAAACATATAAAAAGCAGATGCATTTAATTATAAACATCTGTTTAAAAGGCACGTTTACTGATATTCATGATGCATCCTTTCACTCAGGCTTTGAAATGTAGAAAGTGTTTAATAATTTTTTTTAATACATTAGGGAAGTGTTTGTGTCTTTGTAAACACGTCCTGTGAGCCATGGCTTTGCATCTAAGAAATTAGTACAGTCAGAAAGATAGTCATTAAATAAGCTTTTGTCTTCGCTGTCCCAAATAAAGTACACCATAGCTTACACAGCCTTTCATAAGAGCTGAAGGCCTGTGCACATTCATGTTGTAAGGCTAGTGGTGATTGTCATTTGGTGACTTCGTATTGTACTACTTTAAGAAAATGGAAAACCTTGTAGAGCTATATTTGTATTATGATGACCTTCATATGAAGAAGTCAAAGGCTTCTGTATGTATGAAGACTTGCACAACCCTATGAGAGGCATAAGCAGGGGTTAAAGTAAGCTGAAATGGCTCGGTATGCTGTTCCAGGGCCCACTATTTTTAGGAGCTCAGTGTTCCCGGCCTCCTAAAAATAGAAAATGGAGCTGGAACACTGCATTTACAAATAGCAGGCCCTGGAATGCAGCATTCTGGTTCCATTTTCTATTTTTAGGGGCCCAAACACTGGGCCCCTAAAATACCAGGCCGTGGAATGGCATTCTGCCATGCGTTCTCGTAGGCAGGGGGAGAGCGGAGTGGGGGAGGGGCTGAGCTTGGCGGCAGAAGTCTCCAAGCTCAGCCTAACGCTGCATACCATGTATACTCTGTATAAGCTGAGATTTTTGTGCCTGAAAATTGCCTTCAAAACAAGCACCTGACTTATTTATGGCTCAATGTGGTAGACAGCCCCAGCCCAGGAGTTTCACTGGGCATGCTCCAGGCTGGAGCCCTAGAGTGGCCAGGGCAGCCATCTTGGGCAGCTGGCCTGGGCTAGGGTTAGAGTTAGGAGGGGACCCCGGTGTCTAGAGTGGCCAGGTAAGGAGGCCCTGGGGGGTCAGGCTGGGGGTTGGCGTTGGGCCTGGGGAGGCCAGGGAAGCAGTGGCAGGGCCCAGGGGTTGGGGAGGTGTCTGGGAGGCCAGGAAAAGCGGTGGCAGGGGTTGGGGGGTGATGGGGAAAGGGGTGGAAGAAGTTTTGGGGAACAGCAGCAGGGAGCAGAGGAGGTGGCGGTGAGCAGGGGAACATGGGGAGCAGACAGAGCAGGGGGACAACAGGAGGATTGCAGAGAGCAGTGGGGAACAGGGGTAAAGCAGCAGCAGGGCTTTGGGGGTTAGGCAGGGTGTTGGGAACTCTGAGGGAAGACAGCAGCACTGGGTGGGGAGGTTATGGGCTGAGGCCAAAGGGGGGACCTTGGCTTATACATGGGTCACCCATTTTGCCTCTTTTTGGGGCTCGGAATTGGGGGGTCGGCTTATTCACAAATCAGCTTATACATGAGTATATGTGGTAGTTTCCCAGCATGGTGTGTGGCTGCCTGTGGTTACTGGAGTGGCCTGGCTCATGCTGGGGGTGGGTATTGGGAGCAGGTATTAGGGGCTGGGAGTGGATTCTGGGGGTAGGTATAGGGAGGCTGGTGGTTGATTTTGGGGACAGGAATGGATATCGGGGGCAGGAGCTGGGATGGGGAGCTGGCATTTGGGGGGCCAGGAACTGCGGTGTGGGGTAGACTGGTTGGGGACTGGTGTTTGGGGGGCCCAGATGTGCATGCGGGAGGGTGGCCCACACATGTGGGAGGGTTCCAGGGCCTGTCAAATTATCCTTTAACCCCTGGGCATAAGATCTATATTGTTTTTATTTTACAGTTGAGGAAACTGAGGCAAAGGCTAATCGACCTATTCTAAGGTCGTAAAGCAAATCATTGATAGAATAAGGGCTTGTTTATACAGAGAGTTAGTGTGTGATAAACAGGGGCTCTACAATTCTCTATAATTCTCTAGCCTTACATTCAGTAAGTCAGAGGCCCATGAGGCTGGCTTGTGATTTGCCCACTGAAGTGCTTTTCATTTCATTGCAGTCTGTCATGTATTAACTCTCCATATAGACAAGCCCCCCAGGAATATTATACAGAAGTTCTCTCAGTCCTGTGTCAAACCATTGGTCACGGTGGAATTTGCTTCTATTCTTGGAGCCATTATATGATTCTGATGGACTTTTTACTCAGAGCTTTATCTTAACGTTTAATAAAAATAAAGCTGCAAGAAATTAGGAAATTTAATTGCTTGTTGTAATTGTCAGTGAGAATAGTAAGACATGCCTTATCATACAGTCCAACAAAACTGGCAAAAAAAAATATATGGTGTGCAGAAGCAGAAAACAAAGGAAGTTGAAACATGGGTCTATCAGTTAAAACACTACGGGAAAATTAGTACAGCACACTGAAATGTATTTGTACATTGTAGGTTAAAAATGCTCTCCTTCGTATCTTTCCTCTGTATTATAAGTTCAGGAAGGTTAAAGCTGATAGATACTTTTTATTTGGTGTATATAATTTAGATTTCATCAAAGACATCAACAGTTTTATTCTGGTTTGTAGAGATTATTCCTGCTCTTTAAATTCACAGGGACAAGAAATTCTTTGACTTTGACTCTGAAATTGTAATTCATCATTAGCCAGCAACCTTATGGTCCAAATGCTTGAGGTGTTGTGAGTCCCCACCCAGAGGTAATTGTCCCCTCTTAACTCCCTCACCTCCACACTGTTTGAATCAAAACTTATTTGGTTTGCTGAAAAAGACTGATGTGACTTTGTGACTTACCCCTTCTTTGCATGTGTACATATATAACTAACGTGCTATGGTTTCAATTCGTGTATCTGATGAAATGAGATTATACCCATGAAAGCCGATGTGATAAATTAATTTGCTAGTCTTTCAAAATGTCACAGGATTCCTTGTTTGTTTTGCTGTACTAGACTTACACAGCTATTTCTCTGGAACTTGCACTCTTTTACATCTTCCTTTTTTGCTAAGGGCAGAAGAATTCTCTTTGTCTACTCTGTTGGTAATTTCTAGTCACCCAGACATCTGCAGATTTTCCACATGAGCTCAATGCTGCATTGTGAAAAGAAAATTTTTAATTCTAAATGTTCAAATTTTCTGTTGAAAGCAAAGGTTTAATTGTATTTTAGAATGTACTCATAAATTTTATAGAGGAAAGAACTGGCTGGTTTTTGCATGCAAGACAAGCATCTGATGTAAGAAAATAGCAATTATCTAATGTTTATTAAATTGCAAAAATTAATGCTTTCCTATTTTGAGACTTTATAACTGCATGTAAGTGGTGATTCAAATTACTGACCTTTCAACAAGACAGCATTGATTTTAAATTAAATACCATGTTGAGATACTTAATGTTGGCCAATGTTTGTGACTGCATCTTTAAATGATTATATCATCATGTCTAATGGAAGTATGTTTAACTTTATCAAAAGAAAAAGTGAAGTTTAGTGCATTTGTGTAAAATTCAGGGGTGTCGCTGGTGCTGGGCACCCAGGGCATGTGCCCCGAATCCCAGCGCCGGTGCCCCAGATCTGGCAGGGCCACCCCTCTCCCAGTCTCCGGCTCAATCAGACCGGAGATCCAGGGCCCAGCCACCGGCGGCCGCGGCGGCCCCATCCCCGGCCGGGGATCTGGGGCCTGGCTGCCTGCGGCAATGGTGGCCCCATCCCCAGGCAGGGATCCGGGCCCAGCTGGCTGCAGCGGCCCCATCCCCAGCTGGGAATGCGGGACCCAGACGCCCGCAGCCGCTTCCAGCCCCGTCCTAGCTGCCTGCGGCAGTGTGGCGGCTTCTGGCCCTGTCCCCGGCCAGGGGAGGGGCCTGCGGGCTAGGGGCGGGGCCTGGGCCCATGCCCCGGGTCCCTCCCCAGGCAGCAATGCCCCTGGTAAAATTTCAACAAAAAAAAACTGCGTAAACTTGGGCATGTCTCCTGGGCATATGAACTGGTGCCCATTTAGACGACAACATAAACAAATCATATTTTACTACTGGGTAGTTCTATCATTTGGACTTACTAGAACTGTGTTAGTGTGGTCTTATGCAAAGAAACCGCTAACCAGAGGTGGTTCTTAGACTATGTGTTTGCATGGATCCCACTCTAGGTGTGCCTAAGCCTAATGCATTGAAGAATGGAAGTCTTTTGAATAATAATGTCTCTTTGCACCCACTAGTGCCAGTGCATGTCACCCTCCACCTCTCCCCTGCTGAAGATATAAAGTGCAAAGTGGCCACAACTGTTCCTCAGTTCCCTCTTGTTGTTGCTGTCTGTGAGATAGAACTAGTAATTTTCAGCTGCTATCCATTAACATTTCTAGACGTAGCTCATTGAACATAGATTTCAACTTTTTATTATCCATTAATTTTCAAATTGCTTTCAAAACTGGACATTTAAACAGCCCTCCCCTCCACTTATTTTTCTTGGCACTTGATGCCTCACTTCACACTAATGGTGGACTCAATCTTTGGGCTTTGAGCCACGCCTGTCCTGTGATGGGTGGATCATTCTCACTTGTGGCCATAGCCATACCTTATTCTGCCTTGGTGACAGCCACATCCCAAAACAATGTTCTGTGTACAGAATCTTCTTGACCAGGACAAGGCCATCCAGAGGCCATCTACTTACAAACTCTACTTTGTAGAGAAATCCACACATATAACTTCAGTTCCAGAAAGACATTCCATTTAAAAGGTGGATGTGACATCTGTTAAATCCTCATCTGTCAGTGTCCTTGCCAGCTGACATGTGACCCCCAGGACTGGTTCCAGCAAGAAATCATTGGTGTTAGACAAGGTCTTGACACTGAAGTTTTCCCTAGCATTGATGATCCCAGCATCAAACACTGGTGTCATAACACAAGGCAGGACTGGACACAGGGCCTACTTGGCCCTGACATGGAAGCCTAAACATCAGTCTTGCAAGATCTAGTGATGCTGACTCCAGCTCAGTGCAGCAGGAGTGCTACCCAAAGCCAGTGGTGGCCTCTGAATTTGCACTGGTATCAACGGTGCTGATGTCCATAGAATGACTGGCACTACCAGCTATTTCCTTATTAGATGAATCTGTGCTGCTCCCAGTGACATCTCAGCACTTATTTACTTATTGCACTGGAACATTCTGGATCTGTTTGTATTGAGGTCCCCTTAGGGTTCCTTACTTCCCTGCAACAATGTTTACTGCTTGTCACTGAAATGTACCTTAAAAGCTACCTCCAGTAGGAAGCTTTCCCTACTCTGATCAGGAGAAGCTCTCTCATTGCAGCCAGGAGGCTCCTTCAGAGCATCCACAAGGGTCTTGGTCAATCCTAGTTGAACCAACCAGGTCAATATAATGCACCAAGATAGCCACCCTGGGCTTATTCAGGATTTCCATCTCAGACTTTAAGGTGATGATCCCCCTTCATATTGTTCTAGGAAGAGAAGAAAATTTGGGCTCTTTATCTTCATTTCTGGTCAGATAAATAAGTGGAGCAAGAGCAAATCCTTCAAGGATTACTAACTACCAAACAATCAGGAACATCCTCCTCTTTATCCCAGTGTCATTCCCCCCCGCCCCCCCCGTGCTGGACATGTCACAAACATTGATGTAGCTGCTTACCAGAGTCACTGTGACACTGGACATTTGAAGAATTGATAATACAGGAAAAAGCCCACCAGCTTTTTGAGATGTTACATTTGGCTGCTCCTGCATGGTTGCCATACCCATGGTCAAGTGGGGGTGATGGACTGTGTAACTGTATTGCAGGCATTCATAGCTGTTGAAAGGATGTCTTTGGCTACCATTTGCTCTTCCTTAAGGATGTTTCAGAGCTCCCGTTGTGCATCTCATGGAAGGGGCAATATGCAAGATTAGACAGGACAAAGTCACACAAATTCTGATACCTCCATAATGGCCAAAACAATTCTGACTAACAGACTTTCTCTGGATGGTTATTCAGCCTTCCATTCTACTTCCAGATTCTTTGGACTTAAAATTGAGGAACCAAGGTCAGATGCGTCATCTGGCCATGAAGTCATTGCAGCTGACAGCCTGGATGCTGGCTAGCTGAGTGCCACTGGTAGACAGTGCTCCATACAGGTACAAGAGATTCTTCTGCACAGGAGAAGGCCTTCCATGAGGGGGATTTATTCCAGAAAATGGAGAAATTTTTAATCCTAATCTTGATTTTAAGGCTTTTATACCAAAGATCCTTGACTACCTCCTGTGTCACAAACACTCTGGCCTTCTATTCAGTTCCATCAAGATCCACTTGCAGCAGCTATCTCTGTGTCATCCACTACTTGAGTAATGTTCATTTTGCTAACATCCCCCTGTATCTAGATTCCTGCAGAGGTTACCATGTACCTACAAACCATTCAAAGAAACCCAGTCCTGCACAAGACTGTAATATTGTCCTGGAAAACCTCAGTGAGTCCCCTTTGGAACCTCCTTTAGAATGTACCCTATACCACTCAGGATGGTATTCTTCATTGTCATTGCATCAGCCAAGAGAATTAGTGAACTCCAAGCTCTGAAGGATGATCCCTGTCAGACAACATTTTACCGAAGTACAGTGGTGGTAAGATCTTATCCTAAATTTATTCCTAAACTGATTCCAGAATTTCGTTTGAAGCAGTCCACCAACTTACCAGTCTTCTTCTCTATAACTCACTGTGCTCGTACAGGGAAGAAACTTTGACTAGATATGCACCATCTCTATGCATTGTGCATGTTGACTGGAATTTCTCTCTTTGAGCCTGAGAGTTCTTTCTCTCTGTCTCAAGAGTTTTATGGTGCTGACTCTAAACATTCAAGTTTATTTTACAGCTTTTAAGCTAGTTGCAGGGTTTTTAAAATTGCTCCTGCATTTGTTCTTTGTTTTATTAGTTTAGAATCTAGACTGCTTTGCTTTCTGTAAAGCTGGGGCTATGATTAAATCTGTATTTTGCTGTAATGCTTGTGAAAGATTTTTATCTTTTAACACAGTAACCAACCTATGGTTTCCTGTTTTGCATCCTCACAATCAGTTTTAAATCAATGCTTGGAGAGCTCTTATAAAACATTAATGATTTCCTCTTGATTTGAATTCTGGCTATGCCTGATGCATAGTCATTTTTGTGACTGTCGTCAGTAAAGTCAAAGGATTTAAAGATATGCTCTGTTTGTTTCCCCAGAGTATAAATTAAAGAATACAACCATATATCTCCAGCTTCTTTGTGGAGTTTGATTGCAATTTGAAATCTTGCAAAACACTACTTGCAGTCTGGAAGTCTCATTGGCAAAATTGCAGTGATTATTTTTGTGTGTGTATTCTTGAAACAAGGACTGTCCGCAGCAGACTTATGCAAACAATACCACATGATAAACTTTTCAGTCACTGAATCCACCACCTACAGAGCTGCCCTGATTTGAAATGCTACATTAGAAAAGCAATTGCTACACCAACATGCAATATTTGTGCAGGTATACACGTGCATATCATGTGGGCTGTTAATGTGAGCTTAATGGAGGAAGTATGCAAAGAAGAAGCATGCAAAGAGTAAGGTGCAGCAATATTTATGTCTTCATGGTACAAAAGACAAGAGAATGTTATTAGAACTTTAGCCTTTTTGGACATCCTAGTATAAACCATCATATTACTACTTTATTTTATTATTTAGTTAAGGTACTTGAGTGGAAACCATTGAAGTGTCATTTGAATGTAAGTGGTTTTCCGCTTTTTTCTTTGTTCTATCCCGTAACAAATCACTAGACAGATATATCTTACTTGCTTTCACAGCCTGAAGTGCATAGAGGTTTAGTGATGGAATGACTGAAGTATAAACATAACATATAAATGTAATACTAGGAAATATCAGAGGTATCACTTCATTGAGAGAAAGGCAGTTTCTATCTCAGGAGGGGCTCCTGCCTCCTTATTCATAGTCCTGTCAACTTTGTTCCTATTGTTGGCTGTAGGTTTTTTGGTGAACTACACTGTGTAACATTGAATCTTGGTTTTGTGTGTGTCTGTGTGGGTGTTTTTTAAATAACAAGAATAACTTTCCCTCTGAAGATTTGGTGAAATTCTGAGTGTGCAGGACAGAACCCATATTGTTACCTTCGCTGTATGTATCCCTATAAAAAAATTCTAGAGACTTTTATAGGAAATAATAAGGTTTTTTAGTAGTTTTTAGAATTTAATAAAGTCTTTCTGCATATTGTCCTTTATGAATAAATAATTATAAAGAAGTTATAATTATGAATTCTTTTATTGGATGGGTAAAAAAGTAGGTACAAATTATTTTCTAAATTTCACAGGATTTTTCTGTAATAGGAGCACAGTCTAGGAGTCGAGTTCTTGCTGAAAGTGTTAATCAACTGGTCCATGCTCAGGAACTTCAAAACTATAGGTAAGGAGTATAGTATAAAAGCCTACATCTACATATATTAAGCAGGAACACTATGGATGTCCTTAAAATTTTTCTTTTGTTTATTTATGGAAGGCAGGAAGTGATACAAAACAGTATGAAAGGAAAGTTCCTCTGTATGAAAATGGAAGCCTTAAACTTCCTTGTGTGCTTTTGTTTGCCTTATTTTGTTAATTATTTAAATTGTTTCATTATTTCTTTAAATAAAAATAAAATGATTCTGATATTTTTGAAAAAACGCTAGTTTTTAAATGTTTAAATTCCGCAACGATAGCTTTGCAATTCAGACTTTTTAATAAACCTTTCCCCTCACAAAAACAAAATGATGAACTTTGAGATTGTTGAAATGTTGTTTTATAGAAACAGAATTCATGAAATGGAAGACCTTCAGTAGAGAAAAGTCCCGTAAATCTCACTACATGTGGCGTAATCCTGAGACCCTTTGTGTGTTGCTCTTTCAGAGCCCCAGGACTAGCATGAACTGCAGTTGATAATATGTCATTCAGATAGTCTTTTTTTTTTTTTTTTTTGTGCAACTAAATTCATGAGGCCAACAACAACAAGATGAATAAGTTCCTCTTTTCAATAAAGTGAAAGATGGATTTTTTCCCTCTTGAGTCTGAACCTTTGAAAAAGTTTTTACGGGTGTACTGGCATTGTCTATAGACTTGCAATCTTCTGGAAGTCAAATTATTAAGCTGGTTAAGGGTGAAGGAAAAAGAAACTTGTATACGTGGGCCTTAATAGGTTCACGGTAAGAACTTCCCATCAGTCATATTTGAAAGGAGGGCAGGGCAGAAGAAACATCTTGTTCTGGAGCAGGCAAGACTTTTTTAAACTGAATTTCATTGTCTGACTTTTTGTCACTCACAAGCCAGACTGACACACATGCAATTAAGTGAATGATCTCAAGTACTATCTTACACAGCACCTTCTTTTCCCCACCTCCATTATGGTAACATCTCCATTCCGCTACAGATGAAATAAGAAAGGAAACATGATACAGTCCTCCTTCCATCGTCTGTATCAACAAAGTTGAGCAAAGATCAACAGAATGTTCCATGGGTGGGTAACAATCCAGGTTTTCCTAATAGGACTCTCATCATGTTGTTTTGGTATAACCAAAACAAACATTAAAATATGCCTCACTTAAATTAGGTGAGTGATGGCATTTTGTGTGTTTGTGAATTACTCACTACTGGTGGAAAGTACTAGAATGAGCTCGACTTTTCTAGATGTCAAGTACAGCAGTGGATAGCACTAGTAAAAGCTTCTGAAATGCTGTCTCACCAAAGTGTGTTTAATTTTATGTGAAGGGTATACTTGTTTTAGACATAAACCTTTACTTAATATGTGAGAACAACATCTACTGGAAGGGGCTCAATCTGGTTGGATCTTTTAGGAACTACTATAATACAAATGTTTAATAATAATATGATAATTTAAAGGCAATATTTGAGGTGATGGCTTTTGTGATGTGGATGTCCAATCTAGATGATCTGCATTCTTGGTCTGAAATAACCTGGAATTCTTGACCTTCAGACCACAGTATAAGGCTTATCTATTAACCATTTGGGGTTGGTGGATGGGAGAAGAGAAGAATTGATTGGCTTTTGATTGATCTTTCGTTAGTTATTTTATGGGTTAAGGGATTGGAACAGCTGCCAGTTTCTTTTTTTGTTGTGTGGTTATTTTTTTAACTTAGGAACCTTAACTCTCAGGCAAATATTTATACAGTATTTATAAATGGAAATACATATTGCCAGATATCTATTAGCAACAGATTTTAGTGAGTATCTGCTCTGAAAGTTAACTTCTCTTTAAAGTAGACTATGTAGAAAAAACATCTTGGGTAAACTTCAAAAACTTACTATAAACAGTATCCTGGGCAAAAACTGACAAGTAAAATGTCCTTCTCAGACTTCTTCATTTTATATGTATTGTGAACATTAAGGGATAATGCTTGTCCAGGAAAACTTGCATATTAAGGGCCCTCCTCCACAATTAACAGATCTCAGGCACTATATAATTCTTCTAGTCTAAACAATGGGTTATGCTGTCACACAGCCAATTACCCTAGTTATCTTGTCCAACTGTTCTAAATGTTTGAAACACCCAGTATAGATTGTTTACAGTGATTGATTGTGCTACCACGCTCTAGTGGCATTCATATCCTCTCCTCCTTTTGCACTTCCAGTCTGTTAGTTCCTCTCCAGCTAGCCCAGGGGTTGGCAACCCAAAAGATAAAAGGAGCCATTTAAAAAAAAATTCCTTAAATAACCTAGTGTTTTGAGAGCCACAATGGGTGTAGCTTCCTGGTTGGAGGAACTAGACCAGGTCTCCTGCTGCAGGGTCCCTTGGTGGTGGTGGGAACACCAGAACCAGGAGCAGGCCTCCCTCAGGGTCCTGCAGTAGCGGAAGGGAGTCCAGAGCCTCGCATGAGCCACCTTCAAGGTTTCCCGGTGGCAGGAGGGGAAGGCCCTAGAGCCACAAGGTGGCAGCCAAAGAGCTGCATACGGCTCCATAAACACAGGTTGCAGACCCATGAGTTAGCCAGAGCTCTTCTGGTAGGCAGCTCTGCTGAATGTCTGAAGTTTGCTTCATGTTCACCTTTTCTGTTGATGCTGCAGAACATGATTTTTTTTTAAAAAAATATTTATTTATTTACTATAATAGATTGAGTAACAGCTGGCAGCTACATTTGTTTTGAAAGCTAGAAAAACCCTTTTTGGATCATAGAGACTAAATCCCTTTTGGGAATGAAACTGATACTGTGTCAGTTTGTTGGCTGCTTTCTCTGCAAGCTCTTGCTGAGAATTCCTCTAGTCCTCATTCTCTTTCTCCTCACTTACTCCCTCCATTCCAGTTACAGAAATTAGCTTCATTTTCATTAGTCACATTAGTTCAAGAGCTCTTTTCTGTTCGTGTCCAGATACAGCTTCCAAAGGGCGATCCAAAAATTGTTCACCCTGACTCATATGAATCTCTTTTGATCAAAAGATTTTAAAATGGTTTGTTTTTTTCCTGGGAAATTTTTGCCTTGCAGTTATTTCCAGTGAAAAGCAGCTAACATCTGCGGAGAGGACATAACCAATATATGAGGAATTTCCATGTCATGTTTTATTCGTCAGTTGTTTATGAAAACAATCTAGCTGCTTTTTTGGAGGGTGGGGGAAGGGGGTTCGGCAAATATTGCTTGTGGAGCATCAGCAACTACATCTATCCATTCTCCATTTCTGTCACATTCTTACTTTTTCCTCTTCTTTTTGCCCACCAGTTTATATCATCAGCACATGTTCTCTTTTTCTTGCCACTTAGTGGGTGGGTGAACTATTTCCTTGACTCAAGATACAGAATGGTGGGTAAATACCTTAATAGGTTTAATTCCCTTTTATCTTTACTACTCCTATATCTTATAAAGGTATTTTCCTAGCCTGTCATGTTGTCTTTCGCTGTTATTGTCTCAGAGTTTAACCTCATCCAGAACTAACTGAAGTGACTGACATATTGGAGGCAGTTGCTAAACCAGTTCACGAATTGACCTGTTAAAGGAGGTCAGTGAAGCTTTGTTTATGGTCTTTTGTGCATGCACTAAAACTTATTCTTGCTTCTTAAAATGGTTGATAGTCCTGTTTTGGGTATTGTTAGTGTCTTATATGATAAAGTTGTCATATGGTGACCTTCCTCCATTTGATCTGTGGCTCTTGAAGCTCCACACTGCTGGCTGCAGGTGCCTAAGAAATCCCATACTCTCCTAATATGAGAGAACACAGTTTTTAGAATTAAGACTCAGTGTAGGTCTAGACTGATGGTGGCAAATTCAACACTGTCAGCTATGCATTCAGGGAGTGGTTCGCAGCAAGTCTGAACTCACTGTGCTGCTCCAAGAAGTCAGCTCTGGAAGTCCTGGGTGTCAGGGGGGTGTAGGGGAAAGCCAATGACAAGGGATTTGCAGTTGGCTTTTCCTGGATACATAACGGCAGCTTACAAAGTCGCTGCCAATTACTCAAGAAATTTTATGTTTCTTGCTTAACTGGCGGTTGACTGCTGCCGAAAAGCCCTCAGTTATAGACTAGGGTTCAGATGTGAATTCCCTGCTTGTGGTCACTAGTTACTTGATGGCTCAGTTTGAGATGGTTTTATATCATACTCAGACTCTCTCTGCCCCAGACCAGGCACATCTGATCTAGAGAATCAGAGTTTTGAGTCTGTTCCTGATTTGCCACCCATATGTGGGAGCTGGCTAGGAAAGCATGTATTACATCAACAGAAAAACAGTTAACAAAGAAGAGTCACCAAGATAACTTTGTAAATGCCATGCCTTCAGACTAACCTCTTAGGCTGTGTTCACACAGCACTCTTATTTTGAAACAACAGAGGTTGTTTCGAAATAAGAAATACCCTGTTCACACGATGCACGTTTTTTTCGAAACAACGGGTCCTGTTGTTTCGAAACAACGGTGTTGTTTTGAAACAAGTTAAACCCCATGCGGGGACGAAACAACGCCGTGCGAACATGTTGTTTTGAAACAACGGTGACTTGTTTCGAAATAACTGTTGCCTAAACCTGCTATTTCGCTTTGAGCTTTTTTCTTTAATTCGAATTAACAAACTGTTAATTCGAATTAAGTTATTTCAAAATAAGGTGTTATTTCGATACAAGTTGTTTTGAAACAACCGTATCGAAATAACCCCGTATGTGAACACAGCCTTAGAGAAACATACACATTCAAATAGCCCTTAGCCTTCTTCAGAGACAGTTAATGACTAAACACTCTGTCCTATATCATCTGTATCTTCGGCAGTCCCCAGCCCTGGTCTGCAGTCATAAATAACATTTCAAAGGAACTGGAGAATGGGGTGCTGGTTCTAAGGTAGATGTGGCTCTCTCTCAAGTTCTCATATCAGCAAGAGTTATTCTGTTATTCCTTCTCCTAAAAGCATAGATCTGTCCTCCACTAGGAGTTGTCTGAGGCAAAACAATTTTGTATCCCATCCACTGAAATAGCTTTGGTCAGCCACTTCTGCCCGGATCCCCCTGAGATGCTCTTTTAGACACTGGAAAGGTCTTCCTTTGAAGCACCAAGAGAGCTAGGTTGTGATACCTCAGAAGAGATCCGTTTACTCATGAATAAGGTCATGGTATACTAATCAGGGACTGCGGTAAGAAAATATTGATCACTCTTAGCCAGTTCTTAGTACTTGCGTCACCCACGTGGTGATTGAGGAATAAAATGAAATTTTGTACTCTTAAGACTGTAAAGGTTAACTCAAATATTTGTTTCCTTTGTTGTCACTCAATATCTATGATGGCCTGATGCTGAACACCTCATGGGAGGTTCTGAGTAGCCTCAGCTCTTGCTGACCACTTAAAAGATGTTCACACTTGATCAAATCAAGTCCATAGTTGTCTCTAAACAAACTTCATTCATTTCAGTGAGAAAAATAAAACAAGTAAAATAGCTTTATAAGCAGTTATGATGCCTACAGTCTTTTCATAGCGAGCTGTAATCCCCCAAACCATGTTTGTTTTTTAGCTAAAACATCCACTTAATTCTACAACCTCAGAGTTACAAACTGGCTAGTCAACTACCCATCTCATTTGGAACAAGGAGTATGCTATCAGGCAGAAGCAGAGACAAAAACAATAAAAACAGCAAATGCCACACTATTAAATGTAAACTACTAAAGAAAATAAAGGGAGAGGTTTTGGGGGGGGTGGGGATTTAACCAGCTAAGGAAACTTTCTGTGCTTGTTTCATTTAAATTAAGATGTTTAAAAGTAGCATTTTTCTTCTGTAAAAATGAGTCCTGTGGCACCTTAAAGACTAACAAATTTCTTCAGGCGTAAGCTTTCATGGGCACCAAGCAATTTCCTCAGAGGCATTCAGACAAAGTAGGTTGGAGCCCATGAAAGCTAATGCTTAAAGAAATCTGTTAGTCTTTAAGGTATCACAGGATTTGTTGCTTTCGCTGTACATAGACTAACATGGCTATCCCTCTGGAATTTTTCTTCATCATTTTAAAGCTGCATTAAGTCAATATTCAGCTGTAAACTTTTGAAAGAACAACCATAATGTTTTGTTCAGAGTTACGAACATTTCAACATTATGGACCACCTCCATTTATGAGATGTTCATATCTCTAAGGTTCTACTCTAATTAGAGTTGTGTCTTTCCTGCCATGTTTGCAGCAATAAATGTAGTAAGGAAAAGTCATTCTATCACCTGTTCTATTATGACAAATGGATTTTGACTGCCCATTGATAAGGCACAAATGTCTGTTCCTGGAAGATGGCTAGCCTGCAAGTGGTAAATAATTGTCTCTGGAAAATTTAACAACTGGTGTTTGCTATTCCTTAAAGGGTTATTAATGTAACCTTTGGGTGGGCTAAAATTCATTCATTAGCCCCTCTCCAATGCATAACAGAGAGAAGCCCCTGGACAAAGCAGCTGGAGAGCCAGGATCCAGTTTGTAAAAGGACTCACAGCAAAGACTGCACAGAGTTACCAACACACATTAAAATACTACTAAGAATAAACTTAACAATAAACTTTATTAACTAACTTAACAAACCTTATCCTAAGAAACCAAAATGAACTTAAAGAAAATAGTAAGAAACAGGGCCGGTGCTACGCAGTAAGCAGCCCCTGTGTTGCAGGTGGGCGCCGGCATTTTGAGAGGCCTCAAAAGGGACAGCGCCGTGGCGCTCCCCTGATGACGTCACTCATCTGTGCTGGCCACGATCCCCAGCGCCGGCCCTGGTAAGAAACCCAAGAGTCCCAAAGTTCAGGCGGAGCCACCATTATCTCAGCTGCAGTCTCTGTTCAAGTCCCTGAGGCTTGAGTGGAAACTAGCCGCAATCCTCTTCTTCTGCGGCTGCAGGAATCGTCAGGCAAATTCCATGCAGTCCTGTCTTTCTTCTCTTCAACCAGCACCAGGCAGCCTGGCCACTGGTCAGCCAGCTCCCAGTCCCACAACAGAAGGCTCCAAAATAGTCCAAAGCAGGGAGAAAACATCCTGTGGTCCACTCCTGGCTCAGCTCCTCTCACTCAATCACTGAGCACATGAACTCCTCGGGTGCCAGCCACTCCTTTCAGGGGTGCTGCTGCTCTCAGGCTTCTCACTCCAGCAACAACAGAAAAAACTGGTGGAGTGTGCTAAATATGCTACTCCCCTCTTTTACCGGAAAGTTCTGCTTTCTGGGCAGCAAAATCTGCCCAGCAACCTAACCAACTTGAACAGGTCTCAAAGAACCAGCCTGGTTTAGGCATATGAGTTACATTACAAGAAAAGTTGAAAGTGTAAAAAAGTTTAGTATTGGAAATATTTGTAATAAAGCACCTTGTAACCAACACATTCTGTTATTATCTTAAGTACTAGAGTGAGATAATGAGCTTGGGAAAGGCTATAGCTGTCTTCTGGTTGCAATAAAATCTTTTCCTTCCATCTCTGGTTATGGTCATATTGAAGTGCTTCTCTATATATTCAGGAGAAGAATGTAGACTGTCTTGTTTTGTCATTTCACTATCTAGTGAAGTTAAGATCAATTCTTTCTATGTAGTCTACTGCCTTTATAAATATTGGATAGATAGATAGATACATATGGTAATCTTTGACTTTTAACTTTTAACTAAATAAGTTATCTTTGACTTTTATCTTTTAACTAAATAAGTTAAGAAAGAAATATGTTTCTGTGTTCCAGCTCTTTCAGCCTTGTTTTTACCAAGAGATTTTTTTCTTCTCTTAGTCTGTCTCAGCAAGTCATTCAGTTTCAGGATTAGGTTTGGGATAAATATGAGTGTTGTGGGGGAAAAATCTAACTCTGGCCCTCAAGTTCAGAAAGAGGCACACCAGAGCCTCTCCAATGAAGCAGACCCGTTCCCAGCCGAGACTCCAATGAGCAGAGAACGAGGTGTGGTTCAGGATTTATTATTCAGCTGAATAACAAAAGGAGCTGCATCAGAGGACAGCAAAGAAGTGCTAGCCCCTCTGAGCAGGCCCCCCCAACAACTCGAGTGCAAGAGAGAGCCCCGAGGGGCAGCATCACAACACTTTTATTCAGTACAGTATGATAATGCTATGATAATGCTTACATGATTGACAATGTTTTAGAGACCCTTATATGGTTACATTAACATTATTAAATACATATTAATGATTAAAGAATGCATATAATTATCCCCGCCTCTGTTTACTGTTGACATCATTTGCATTATCCTGGGCAGCCGCAGTACCTGCAAACTCATTAATTTCTGCCTAGAGATGCTGACCTTACATTTTTGTGAGGCTGTGGTGCCAAGAAGGGTGAGCAGGAGATAGGAGGTAATACTCCCTTTTTAGTTAGAACAAAGACGGACAGTTTAGCTTACATTCCTTGTTCAGATGGTCAGGAGAAAAAGCATGAGAAAGGGGAGATAACACACTTTAACTATCAACTCTAGGCCGCTTGTTAAAGAAACTTAGATACATGACTTGCCAGAGAAACGACCCCACTACCATAGCAACCCACGGCTCCAACGAGGCCTACACTTAGCACCTTTCTCACTGTCCTACAGAAGAGATTACATATAATTTTTCTTACAACTCCCCCCCTTTGTTCCTATTTAAATATATATAATAGGAACACTAGTTTTATGGATTCTTATAATAGAGAGGGGACAGGTGAGAACGAGAGTGAAAGATTGGGCAGCTTTGACAGATAAGAGGAAGGAAGCAGGAAACAAGGCGAAAACTTAGGTAAAAACAAAACAAAAAATAAGAAATAGAAATTGATTTTTTAAAAAAAAAGAGAACAGAAAACTTAAAAAAAAAAAAGATCTGCATCGTGATGCAGCTTTTTGACCTTTTTAAAGTATTGCAAGGCTTGCTGCATAGAGAGCAAGTGGGAGTTAATGGTTTATGCTTTGTTAGGAATGAGAGTTCAGCATTCAGAGCCGACTAGGGCACAGACACCCCTTTTCATGGCTAGAATGGATTCATATCCAGTAAATGCAGCACCCAGAACACCAAAGGAGCCCATAGATGCCATGCGTCCCTGAACGTCAGAAAAATAAGGGAGAATAGTGGGAGCAAGGGGACTACTCCTCTTGTTCCGCACCCGCTCTTCCAAGTGTGATCACATGTAGACAGCCGGGACCAGCAGGCCAAAATAACAGGAGCCTGACCAGTTGGCACGAGTCACTTACAGGCTGAAGTGCCACAAATGTAATAAGTTAAATTGGATCCGGAGTATAAACCACTGGAAATAGAGGGGGAGCTTCAGTGAAAACTAATGTTTCAAGCCGAGCTTTACCTGGCTTAGACAAAAAGGGCCTAGCACCTGTAAAGTACCCAGAGCTATTAGAAGTGAAACAAAGGGGCAAACACATTATAAGCCAAACAAATAGATCAGAGTTGTGTTACTTAATTCAGGAGCAGAAAAGGTCCAGGAAGAACCAGAAACCTATGAAGTAGTTCAATAGCGAGTGTTATCACAGATAGAAACAAGAGGGGAAGAAGGATTTCAGGAGGGTCACTGTGAAACCAACACCATTTTTGGAGGTTTTAAGGCTAAGAGAGAAGTGGGAGCACACCCAGCAGTTTGTTACATTTAAATCCTATTAATTTAAGCTTACATTAAGGATTATAACATACCAGAAACTATACTGCAAAACACTACAGCAAAATTGAAGAGAATACCTTAAAAACTTTAGAAGCCAGAAATTTGCACATATATAAAATTACAGGTAACAATGACAACATTTTGATTTTATGGAGCCCCACAGACTTGTTGGGACCGTACTAAAGAGTTTTTAGGCTATTTTTTTTTTTGCAGATATCAAGAATGTGGTAGTGGCAAATCCTCTTTACTTTGGCTTGGCAAATCCTTTTTAACAACAGGGGAGAGGTTACTAGCACATGCACCCTGTGTTGTTAATTCTTCTGGGTTTTTCTGGAGGTGTAGAACTTGTACAGTGTGAAGCATGGATTCACACTGGCAGTCCATGGCGCTTGACTTTTGCATTGGTGATTAACAAAACCTGAAATGGATCTTTTAAAAGCTTTTGTTAACAGTAGCAAAAACCGGCTTAACACAGGGACAGTCTTTTAGCCATCCTGAAAAGGTACATACAACTAATACAAATTTATAAAAATACACTCTGGCATTTGTATAAAATTAATTTGAAAATGTACAAAAGGTCCCCTTTTTTGTTTTACAGGCTTGCCAATATTATGGGCTTGACAAATTGTACAGGTATAGCAATATTGATTCAGTAAAATGGGTTACTTTTAAATACTTTGTGTTGCAAACAAACAACATATTTAGCCACAAGCTTGCCTTGTAAATTTTTTTTTTTTGACAAGACCCATATTTTTATAAGAAAAATCAGGATTTTGTAAAGGAGTATCTTTAAATTTAACTCAAGGCATTGTTAACTGAATGGTGACAAACAAGCAATTATGAGGTTTTGCATCCAGGAGAACTGGGAATAAAGAAGTGGGATTTAAAACAGAACATTAAATAAGAATAATATTGTTTGCAGACAACATAAAAAATGTATATTAGATTAATTTAGCATGAAAAAATGCTGTATTTAGTTTATAAAAGGACTGCTGCAACAGAGTGTGGGGAAGCAACCTTTTGCCAGGCTGTCCTCATGAGAAGGAAATTAAGGATTAAAGGGTTGGGACATGGGCAGTGGAGGCATTGTTGCAAAGTTAAGTGTCCCTTCCTGCTGGCCAGGCCGGTAAGGACACTTTGTCTTTCAGTGGCCCAATTGTCCACAATAGTGGCATGTGACATTTTTTAGAATGCTGGAATGTGCCCCATACCACATTTCCATTAGCAGCCAGGGATTCCTTGCATGGCTGCAGATAACCCTGGAAAAGGTTTTTAAGCCATCTATATCATTTTAGGAAAAGGCGGGGGGGATTAAGCCCGCTTTGAGTTTACACACTTAGGCTCAAGGCTAAGACAGCTTACAGAAACAGCGAAGAACAGCAAAACACATTATATTAGGTTCCAGCCAGTTTTTAACAGGAGACTGACTTTAGCTGGTGCTTTGGGCTTGGAGCCTAGCATTAGTTTACGGTCGGGTCGCTCCCAGGAGTGGTGTAAATACCATGCTACCTTTTGGTTACACAATTTTTGCTTTAGCCCTACATTATACCTTTGATGAGCAAAAATCATTTAATTGGCAAAGCATCCCTATAATTAACAAACAACTGCAGGACATTCAGCGGGATGGCTTATGCCATTTATTTTTTATACCAGCCACCCCCCTTTGTGAGGCTGAGCAAACTATTTTTTTGGACTCTGGGGAAAGTTAGTGGCCACAATTAGCACTGCAAAATTTAGCTAACCTACCACCTGCAGCTTATTTGTAGTATTTAATATTATACAACTTAAACTTATAGCTACCACTTTAACATGCTACAGGCTTTTTAACCAGTATAATTGAGGGCCTGTTACATTTGCCATAGTTTCTTTTAATTTTGGACCAAGGCTCCCAAAGGGAAGCCAGTTAATCTACAACTTAGTTACTTTTACATGAAGGCCTACTTAGTGCCTTAACATTACCAAAATGCCAAAGGTTTGTTCCCATTTTTATCTTATCCCCAGGATGATGTTCATAACTTAATGCTTTTTGTGTTACCTTGGGGTGAGGGGAACAACAGATTTTCTGCACTACTTCCACAAATCACTCGCTTAGACCAACAGCTTACATTACAAAAGACAACCAAAATTATACCAATATTAATATTTACATTAATTACATTAAATTGCAGTCACAAAATAACCAGATTGCATGATCTGTACCTGTTGAGGGGCCACGCCAGATAGTTCCTTAGCTTCATTTGTAACTAGGGGTCAGATGTTCTTTGCAGGATGATCCCCTGGCTCAGCTTTTTTTTTTTTCTTCCATACCCTTACCATTATTGCTGAAACTTTACACATTTCCATTGCACATTTTAGGGTTCCCATTTGATGCAATCAGGGCCCGAACTTTTACTTGGGACATGGTGGGGTGGTGGTTCTGTGGAGAGCAGCAAGGGTGGATTATTACCGCAACCCCCTCTTTCTTGCTGGCTTTCTGCTGGATGGCTTTCAAAAGCACAGCAAGCAAGGAGTTTTTCTTTAGAAGCGCTTTGATAACAGCCTGTTTCAGCTTTTTATTCTCAGTTGTTAACCCTTTTTTCTCACATCACTACTGTTACAAGTCTCAGGTCCCGATTTTACAGTGCAGGGCATGCACCTTTGCCAAGAAAACAAGAACCTGGGCTTATTGCTTAAGCTAGGGGAAAACAGTGGCACTTGACGTGTACTGGGTTTATTTAACAAATTTGACTGGCCAGTAGTATTTTGGAATTTTTAACTTTTAAACTGAGTTTTTAGCTTGTCCTGGGAGTCCTTTAGACTCCTGACAACTGATTTCTGGTGCCTTTTAGACATTTTTTTTTTATGTATATACCAATTTAAATACATATTTTACTGTTTTGTAGGGGTTATGCCCCCTTAAAAAAATTTTTTTTGTACCAAATTATACACATTTTTACTTTACCTTACTTTATAAGAAAAACAAAACAAAAATTTACAATACACACCAAGGTTAGTAACAAGACAAACACCATAAAACACAAAACATAAACAACAACTTTTGTTAAAAAAGCAGATCCATGGATTTTTGTTTAGGTGTTTTGCTGGTGCCAGGTTTTTTTTTTGCTTCCGAAAAAACAAAAGAACATTTTCCTACCCCATGAGAAGGGAGACAGGGTATTGCTTAGAACAACCACATAAACTAAAAGTAAACTTTTTACTGAATTTGTTTGGTTCTGACTGCCATACCCACAGCCAGCTTTTCAAAGTGTTAAATGCTAACAAAGCCAAAACATGCAAGATTTTAAAACCAAGAGTGTTGGCTTAAGTTTTTAAAAGCTTACATATTTACACGATTACAGATGTACACAAACTTTTTTTTTTCCTGAGTGATTTCAATCAAATTATTTACATTTAAATGCTCTAGTTATGATTTACAGACCATTTGCTTGACAAAAGACCCATTCTTTTTTAGGATGACTGCATAGAAACCAAGACTTTACCTTCCACAACACCCTTTTACATTTAAAGTATGTGCAAAATATTTTTTCATTCAAAATTTGGCAAACCAAAACTGCAAAGGAGGAGTAAGGTGAAAAGCCACCAATTAACCCTGTTTACAATACAAGTTACAGCACCATTTCAACTGTGGCTTTAACTTAAACTCTTCAAATAAAAGTGACAGTGACAGAGGAGGGAGAAGAGGAGAAGAAAGCGCTTTATGAAAAAGAAAACTTTAAGGTTAAAAGGTACAGAAAGCAATAGGCCATCTGAAAGGAGGCAGGCTGTCATTGCCAATTTTTCCTGCCAGGCTTCCAACTCCTGCATGTCTGCCCACACATATCAATAATCCAGTTGTTTAGGGTGGAAAATCTCAAGGATTTTCCTGAGGTACCTCAATTTGTCCGAATCTAAACTTCCTAATTGGGGCCATTGTAAATTTGGATTTTCATGGCTGTAACCTGGCCAGTTTATGTGACAAAAATCAATCAATTTCTGGTTTTTTTTTTTTTTTTTTTTTTTTTAAAAACCCCAGTGGCCACGAGTCAACTCCAGTTTACCAGAACTTTTCCTAGGGGACTTTCTTCCGGGATGGACTGACCCTGTCCCATTGTCACCCTAGGCGGACGTCCCTTTCCTGATCTGTCCAACAGATCTGGCCTGTCCAACAGGCCTGACCCGTCCAACGGGTCTAGTTCCTTCCTGACCTGTCCAACAGGTCCGACCCGTCCAACGGGTCCAGTTCTTCCCAAAGCCTGTCTTCTTGGCCCAGCCTAGCCTACCCAACCTGGAAAGGGCAGGAACAATTCTCCAAGAATTCTAGACTGCCTCAGACAGGATGGAGGACTTATCCAGAGTACAAAAATGTGAACCACACAAGAATAACAAACAAAGGAGTCACCTTATCGCCCCAAAGGGGTTGCCATCCTGCCCCAAGTTCCCATAGGTGAACTCACCCAGTTTGTTGGCCGGCCGGGGTTGGGGCTGGATGGCAGCACTTCCAGGGTGAGCTGGGTAAGTCCTGCCGCGGTCGCCAAATTTGTGGGGGAAAAATCTAACTCTGGCCCTCAAGTTCAGAAAGAGGCA
>ML682018.1:24546890-24577878 GCA_007922195.1 Podocnemis expansa
CAGCCCCGCGTCCCTCCCCCCAGCCCGTGGACACCCCTCAGCACCCTGGCCAGGGTGCTGAGGGGTCAGCCCTTCCTCCCAGGGTGCTTAGCACCCTGGGAGGAGGGGCACATGTTGTCTCCGAACACTTTGTTCCGAAACAACATTTCCGAACAGGGCTGTTTCGAAACCTCTGTTTCGAAACAACTCTGTTTCGACAGGAAACGAGGTTTAAGTTGTTTCAGGAGGAACACGGCCATTTCAAAACAAGCTGTTTGCTTGTTTCGAAATGGCCGTGCGTTGTGTGGCCATGGCACTTCTTATTTCGAAACAACCTCTGTTGTTTCAAAATAAGAAGTGTGTGTGGCCATACCCTAGGTAACTCTTCCAGTGCTTCGCCACCCTCCTAGTGAGAAAGTTTTTCCTAATATCCAATCTAGATCACCCCAGCTGCAACTTGAAACCATTGCTCCTCGTTCTGTCCTCTTTTACTACTGGAAACAGCTTAGCTTCCTCCTCTTTGGAGCAGCCCTTCAAGTAGTTGAAGGTTGGTATCAAATACCCCTCAGTCTTCTCTTCTGCAGACTAAATAAGCCTAGTTCCTTTAGTCTCTCCTCGTAAGCCATGTGCTCCAACTCCCTAATCATATTCATTGCCCACCGCCGGACTCTTTCACATTTGTCATCATCCTTTCTGTAGCGCGGAGCTACAAAGTGGACCCAGTATTCCAGATGTGGCGTTACCAGAACTGAATAGAGGGGAATAATCACATCCCTTGATCTGCTGGCAACACTCCTATTGATGCAGACAAGTGTGCCATTGGCCCTTTTGGCAACAAGAGCACATTGTTGACTCAGATCCAGCTTCCCATCCACCATAACCCCCAGGTCCTTTTCTACAGTGCTGCCACTTAGCTGATTGGTCCCTAGCTTATGGCTGTACACTAGGAATTTTCTGTCCTAAGTGCAGAGCTTTGCACTTGTCCTTGTTGAACCTCATGAGACTTCATTTGGCCCAGTACTCCAATATGTCTAGGTCTCCCTGAATCCTATGCCTGCCCTCCATTGTGTTTACCATTCCCCTCAGCTTGATGTTGTCTGCAAATTTACTGAGTGTGCAATCTTGTCCCATCATCCAGATCATTAATGAAGATGTTGAACAGAACTGAACATAATCATACAGAGTATGGGCAACACAGACACGCACAGCCATATCAGAGGAGCTGAAGTACATCCAGAGAGAACCTAGGCTGTAGTACCTTTTTAGTTTATTGTGATCCACTCAGCATGTATGTTACGTCTACTTAGCCTCTGTTAGGCTGACTTGAGTTCTTTGACTCAAACCTAATTACCAAACTGTAATTGCCTCTGTTAGGAGCGCCTGTCGTAGGTGGCAAGGAGGAAATAACTGGAACCTGCCTGGGGGGCTGGGATAACCAGAGCAGTTAGCTGCAGGAATTACTAGAAAGAGAAGCAATAGGCTAGCTTGGCAGTATGGCCAAGAAGAAGTCCAGATAACTGCACAGTATGTAAAGCAGAGAAGGGAACCAAGTGACAGAAAAACATATGTATGGATTGAGGAGTAGGGGAAGAAGAATTGGCAGCAGAGAAGCATGTGAGGAGCAGAAGATTAAGTAAAGAACGAGTATAATTATTTCTCTGGAGAGAGGATAAAACACATTGCATTAGATAACTAAAGTACATAGTTTTCTAATATTGATTTTCTTTGTAATAGATTGCTACAGTTGGCCAGAAGGGCATCATGTGATTGGGAAAGGGCAGGACAGATGGTCTGCAAGGCAAGTTGATGCTATCTACACCTACTTCTGCTGCATTATATAGAACACACTACATTAATCTAATTTTAGTAGTATTTTATGTAGCTTTCCTTCAGATATTAAATCATCATTGGACAGACCTTCTGTGCCTTATTTAGAATAGCTTAAATTAGACTGTGTTTCACAGAGGATTCTCCCAAATATATGTTTAGATCACTTCACAACATCATCATCAATCAACAGTCATTATTATTATTATTGTTGTTACTATTATTATTTAATAAAAAAGGAGAAGCAAGATATTGCTGTGCATCCAGTTCTTTTTTCCCCCTTACTATATATATCATTACAACTGAAGATTTGGATTGGAGCTCAGGTCTTCTACACTATAAGCAATGCTGTTTTTCCCCTTCTATCTTTAAATCCTTAAACAACATTTACAGACTTTACTCCAGATGTCAGATGAGCAGCTACTGCTAAGGTTGACAAAAGGTGCTGCTGCTTTGTGGATCATTTCCCAGCAGGTGTTGTCAGAGGATTGCAAAATGCCCAGTTCAAGTCTATCAAGCTTACTTGTATCACCTCTACATCTCACCCAAGTTTCATCTGGTGCAGGAATCTGTTTTTAATTTTCATGCTTCTTATGAGAGATACTCAAACTTCCAGGATCTGAATTTTCTGTAAAGTGCAGGGGTTGAGGCTATTTAGATCCTGGAATTTTAGTTTGGGTCCATATGTAATATTAACTTTTGGTTCACCACTCTTATCTGACTTGTAGAGTGATGGGACCAGGGAAAGATTTCCTCATGTCAGGGTAAAAACAAGACAGTTTGATTTTAAGCTTTAAAATAATCTTCTAGATCAGGAAGTTATTTACGGGATGCTTAGGTAGCCTCCTCGGAGAGTTTAAGATTTTACTTTTGTTTCTTTTGAATTGAGGGCCTTTTATGATTAGCTTCATCACTTTTCAAATTCCTCCTTGGAAATATCATCTTTCAACTCTGCCCCCTCTCTCCAATTTGTTAAATTATTAGGGACAAATTCTGCTCTCAGTTAACCTGTTTTAACCCTGGAATAAATTAATTGATTTTCATGAAGTTACCACTGACTTGATTGGTATAAATGATAGCAGAATTTGGCCTTTAATGGCACACTGCCACACACATCACCTCCCAGGATCGTAGCTTCGGCTTTGAAACTTGTCTAGTAATTCTTAGAGTTTGTATTAAAGGCAGAAATGTAAAAAAATTTTTTTGAAATGGCCAGAGTACAATAAACAAATGGACAGTGGCATTTAGTCTTACAAGAGGCCATTCACTTTATGCTGTGTCAAAGTCTGAATAGTTAAGTCAATTATTATTCCTGTTACAAGTGACAGCAGAATCTGGTCACAAATCACAGTAAGTTGGACAAGATCTTAGGGTCAGAAGGTGTTGAGAGCGATAAGGTAAAATAATTTTCTGGGTAATAAAAAAAAATTAATTTTACATATGCAGTTCAACTTCTTTGGACAAAGCAGTGTAATGGTATATCTTTCTGTCTGGTTTTCCAGGGCAGTATTAATGGAATTTTAACATCTGTGTGGTTTCTCTGCATGAAGTGTAAGTGATCACAGGTTGACCGGCTGCAAGCCTGAGACTGAAAGACCCTATAACAAAAACCAGAAGTCTATTGCAGGGGGAGTCTGATAATATCATTTTTATGCTAATTTCCTTGCTTTTCCTAGTGGGAGGGTATGATGTCATTCTCTCTCCTCCCACTGTGTAAACTAAGCTGCTGTCAAAGTTTTGCTGCCTCTGCCACTGAGAGAACAGTTCACTAAAACTGTAGCTGCAGTATCTCGTTCTGTGATACCCATCAGCATCATTCACTTTGCGAGTTTGGGTTTGTAACCATGATATCAAGATTGATCTTTCTTCTTTTCTGTGGACATATTGCACTAAAGCTGGGAAATGCTCAGAAATTGCCAAGAGGCAAGTAGCTATGACAACTTTGTATATTTTTTTTTTTGAAAATGTCTGTGTTTTGCAGTAGAAATTTGCTTTCATTATGTAAAGGAGGATTAAAGCCTAGCTGAAAGAGAAATGTAAGAGAAAGGCAGCCTGTGGGGCAAAATCCCCAGGTACAAGGGAGAGTTGTTTAAAACTCAAAAACTTAACTGACGACATAAACATTTCCGTTGTTGCTTGTGAATCCAATAAAAGTTGCCATGCAGCAAAGAGAACTAATTCTAGTGCTTTTATAATGGTTTAGACAATATTGTGTAAATTTGTAGCTGTAAGATCTTCAAGGAGATACAGCTGAGGTGCACCACAGGTTGTTGGCAGGGAATTTCAGTTCTATTTTAGAACTGTTTAGAATAGCTGTTCTATGCCTGTAATCCTTGCTAGTATTGCAGTTCACCACTGTAAGTTCGCATGTATTCTCTCAAGAGAAAAATGGGGTTTATTAAGAGACTGCATTTCAAAACTCTGCAGTACACATGAACAAACCCAGGTCATGTGCGTATTTGTTTAAATAGTCCCTTGTGCTGAAGTTTGAAAAATTAGAAGAGACCCCCCCCTCCATTCCCTTGTTAATTTGATCAGTGTAACACTGGCATAGCGTAAGTATTTTATTGCTGCATGAAGAACAGATGTAGTTTGAAATTGAAATCATGTTTCTAGATCATGAAGTACTTCACAGCATCGTGGAACTAGAGTAGCATTTCACTTGACAGCTGTTCCTTTGCTGAACATACTGCCCTATGCTTTGTAGAAATGCCTATATAAGTCCAGTCTGCGCTCTGTAGATGCATTATATATCTGCAGACTGTTGCTGTCAGCAAAGTTTACAGGAGAAGCTGTAACTATTTTTTTAAATTATTATTATTTAGTTGCTTATGTTACACCACAAAGAAGTGTCCTTGAGGACTTCCTAGACCTAGAGTATGACTTACCTTAGGTGGGTGAATGAAAGGGGTTCTGGGTGGAACAGAAGGTGCAATTCTCACCCTGTGATAAAAATAGCTTCATAGTTTTCTGTCTAGTTGTTCCTTCTGAAAACGGCTTTTTTAAAAAAAATTGCCATTAGAATACCATGGTTATACAGTACTTACAAGTATCTATGGCCTGCTTTGGCAGGATGAAGCTTTTCAGTGCCCACCTTATGCAGAGGGTATTGTTTGGCTTTCTGTTCACTGGATTTGTTTGACTTTCTATTTCATCAGAAGATAACCATGAGTATGTTTAACTGTAAAGTTCTGGTAAATCTTGCTTTACTTCCCATGCTGCAATCACAGGAGGTAACTTCTGGGCACAATTCTTGCTTTGCTAATGTAAAGCAAAAAGAAACAGTTCCACTTGTCATTTGCATTAAAGTGATAGGGAGAAATGTCAAATTTCCATTCTTTAATTGACTTTTGAAGGGTTCTGTCTTTGCACATGTATAAACCTAAACAGTTTCTGATCCTTGCAGATATCATTTCAGATGATTATTTTTATTGGGTTGGACTTGCTGTACATTGGTTGCCAAACTGTTTATCAAGGAATGCACAAAGATGTCTTTATTAGAGCGTGTCCTGTTGGATTAGATTTTCATGTGTTTCCATAAATAAGAATTATCAGTAGACTTTAAGAACTTGCAAAATAATGGTTTGGGGATGTTCTTTCTCATCCCTACCTTGTAAAATCTCTTCATGATGTACAAATATTAACTTTCTTCTGTATTATTCAATCTCAGTTGCAAGCGGCACATATAAGTGAAGGTCCAGAGTCATGCCTACTGTACAGAGTACAGTAGCGTCAGTTTTGTTTTTCCTGAGAGAGGCTCCAGACCATTCATTTTCATGTAGTATGATAGCCTGTGATAGATTATCAGTATAAACCTTTCTAATTCTTCATGCTGCTGTGGAATCCCAGTTCTTGAGTCTCCTCTCCAGGAGGTGAAACATACTGATCCCTGGCCTCATGCAATGGGATTTCCTTTCAACCCCTTGCAGCTGTAGGGGAAGGGAGCCAATAAACCGTTTGGATGTCAGTAATTTGCGGAGCCACTGGAAAGATTGTCCTATCTGAAAGTGCCTTTCATGAGGCTGAAACACACATGGCTTCCTCTTCCAGGATGCTCATGTGCTGCCACCTCCCCAGTCATGTGCCTGACACAAATGATGAGAAATGTCTGTAAATGGTGTGTTGTGGTTTTTTTTTTTTTTTTGCTGTTCCTGGGAGAGTTTTCCTTGCTAACACTTGCTTGAAGTGTTTCATCTCTGAAAGTTAGTGCAGTGCTGGAGGACAGCATTGGAAACATAAATAATTGCTTACAGACCATGGCATTAAAGGAGCTTTAAGGTTGCAGAGTCAAGAACTCAAAAGTTAAGGAAATGCCAGAGATAAGTTTGCCACATTAATTCTTTCCCTGAGTGCACCCTCATTATCATGCAATCTTGCCCAACATTGCACAGTAGCTTTATGCTGGAATGGATAACTGAAAAGTCCAGTTTGGTCATTTCTGCAAGAGCTAGGACTAGAACCCAGCTGGACTGATTCTGACTGCAGTATCTTGAACATAAAAATGTTTCTTCTATCGGAATTCTTCACCACATTCACTGTTCCTCTTGTCCAAATAATTTGTGGTTAAAGACCTTATCATAAAGCAATTAGGTTTGACAGGCTTCAGTGTTTTTTGTTTTGGTTTGGTTTAAAATGTGGTATTATGGGAAAGCTAGGTCAAATGGGATTTTGTGTTTTACTGTGAAGGCACTGTTGTTCATAGCTATCCCCCCTGCACTGAAATTCAAAATAAACATCCCATTCAGATGGATAGCAGAGATCACAGCTTTAAATTAGGCTGGATGTTAATTCAGAAATAGGCTATCCCATCAGTTATGAAGGTTTTCTTCACAAGCTCAAGGGCTAGAAACTTTTTTTTTCTTCATGTAGCAACTCAGATTTTGGAGAATGCAGTGGCAAGAGTTGGATTCTGTCAAATATAGAGAACTCTGGATAAAACAATACAGGTATCATTGTAAACTAGAGTCTTACATATTGCAAGTACAACTTAAGATACTTATTCTGTAGCTCTTCTCATTTTCAAAGAGTTGGATGTTACTAAACTTTTGGTACCTACTGAAGGATTTAACCACATCTTGTATAACCCTACAGATCTCATTATTGTAAAGCTTTGCCTTATTTACTGATTTATTTTGGTGAGCAATTTGAATTAAAACATAAAATTTATGCTGTACAGTTAAGCCAAATTCAGAAGTTCTCTATCATCTCACATTTTCCCTTCTGATGTGTGGACCTCCCACCACTGTTACACTGCTGTACAACACCATCATGTCTGACCTAACGGGTGTGGTTTCCAGAAATCCAGCTAAATAGATGAGAAAAAAGGAATGGCTTCATAAACCAGAGGGATACCTGAGTTACATTAAAGAATGTATATAGCTTTGTGTAGTTGTATGTAACAGAAACATTCTCCTTTGTTTGTTGACAGTGCAAAAGAAGTCATGGCATTGAAGAATAGCTTAAAAAACAGAGCAGAGTGAATCTGAGCAAAATGAAAAATCTGTTCTAATAGATCAGGGTGAAACAAGTTAAAACTCAGGAGGCAAACTTTCAGGGTACAGTCCACAGGATAGTATCTCCTTGCACACCATGTATCTCTGGCTCCTATTCTGTTAGGGTCTGATCCAAACACTTTTGAAGTTAACAGTGTCTGCAGCAGGCCCATAGTGTGGGTAAAAAGCATTTTATTGTTTTAGTTTTCTGGGTGGAGTTTCTGTGGATAGCCCAGATGGGCATAGAAATTGGTTCTGTCAACACTACAGACACCCTTTTAACAGACACAGCCAATATGTTGCCTGCAAGGTTAGAAGTTGGAGCCCTGTAGTCAGTGAAATTCAAGTCAGCTTTTCCTTATCCTTTTACTTTCCCAGATGACACTAACTAGCCAATAAATGAAGACCTTGCATCAGATGACCAGTGCACATGCTCATTTTCCTTCTACTCTTTTCCATAATCTCATTTAGTCTGTCAGTGTCCATGTATCATCCTGTGTTGTTTTATTATAACTGAAAGGAATCTGAGGTTACTCCATTTTACAAACTAGAATGACCTTTTGCTTGTGTTAAACCAGAGCAGCACAAAATTTGCTTTGGTTTCCTGAGTTTCTGGCTGCAGGATGTGTATCTGCATTTATGATGCATGAATGGAAATCACTTCTGGTAAAATTCTGGCCAGTCCTTATTTTGTAGAGGGGGCACAAGACAGCCATTTTCACTCTCTGTGCAGGTACCACCCGCACAGAGCGGGACAGGGTAAGATGCAGATTTAATACTCCCTTATGAGGTAGGTTCACAGTCTTGTTGAGGGCACCTATTTCAGTATTTTTCTCTGTATGTTGCTGTCAGCAGAGGGAGCTGACAGAAAAAATATAGTGGTGCTAGAGTGGAAGAAGTATACAGATGTCACCCTTAAAAATATGGCAGTTGCCTTAAATAACCTCGGCATTTGTAGTGTTGGAAGTATTTGCTGTAATAAATAAAGTGAACTGTAAGGGAATAGTACACACACTGAAATAACTTTATTTATTTTTACAAGGGAGCTTTTGGAGAGTGATCACCATATTTACAGCACACTTCTCAGCTTCTTACCATACTGCTTTTTTAAAAAGCCTGAGGTTAGATTTATTCCCTCTAAATTTTTTGGCAGTGTTACATTATCTAATTCTCTTGTTCCTAACTAGAGGTTAAACCTTAGCATGTGTTTATATTTATTTGTGTCAAACAATTAGGACTATGGAGATTTATTATGGTGTATTCTATGGTTGCCATAACAAAATAGCCAGATTTTAATCCCAAAACGTTTGTGTCCCCCCAACTCCCAAAACTGCATTCCTTTGATAGCTTCAGGATAAAAGGTCAGCAAATATAGTGAAGAGGAAAAAACTTCCTGTAAGTTATTTGAACAAATAATGAAAATGTCATATCAAAGAAGACACATGCATGCACATGAGAGATGTGCACACACACATGTGCATGCGCACACATGTACAGAAATTACCAAATGAGTTGTAGGTTAATTTTCCATCATTTACAAAAGTACTTTCAAGAGACTGCTTTTAAAAATACACAGGTTCCTTAAGATTTAAAATCCATTGTAATAAAGGAAAGGTAGTTTGAACAAGGCCACTTGCCTTCATTTTTAAACAGCTACAAAAACAAATGTTATGGAAAATAAACTTGTGTGAAATAATGCTCCTGTGTTAATGCTGTGAAAAATGGCACTATGGGTCTATAAGAAAACCCAGTAGGCTTCTTTCTACCAAAGAAGGTATAACCAAATTCCTAGAAATTTTCAAATGCATCAAGTCAAATTCACTGCCTCCTGTATTTTCATTAAATTATACTCTCTCTCCTGAAAACTCAGGATATTTTACAGCTTAAAGTGTAGCATAAAATACTCCAGTATTGAACACTGTTTCCCAGGTGAAGGCGAATCTGTATTCCAAAATCCTATTTTTATATTAACATAGTTCATAATCCTACAACCTGATGCACATGGAAGGATACATTAAAGATCTGCCCATACAGATTACATTTCTGAACCAGTGTAAATACCTCTAAAATGATCTCAGTGTTGAGTGACCTTGAGATCTTATCTGTCTTGCTTAATTTTCACATTCACAACCAATACCTCTTTCTGTACATTATTCTTTTAAAACTTAGCTGCTTAACTTTTTTGAGTCTCTAAAATATATTTTCTTTGAGACTTTGTTACTGTGTAGACATTGAAATCACATCTATACAGTGGACATATTCTGGTGTGTGCTTAGTGAAGGGTATTTTTATTTTAAATTGTTGTCAATATAGTGCTGATGAAAATGACTAAGAGCAGTGGCATGATTTAAGCTTTATGTGACCAGGGACTAGGCCATCTTCCTCAGCACAGTTGTCCTAAAGCACATCAATCCTAACTGGCACTACTTCTGCTATGTCAGCCCTGTGCATTTCTGACTGAGCAGCATGGTTACTCAGGCCAAAATCTGTGACAGCTTAATGTGCAAAGTTTGAACCATCAAACACATTTTCATTGCTGAATTTTAGTTTTGGTCACTTAAAGAATTAAAGGGCAAGTCACTTACCCTGACCCAGCACACTCAATAAGAGATTCATTAAAGATTTTCAGGCATTGAGGGCTACATTGTGTCTGGTCCAGCAGGGATGTATATAGTAGACAGATATGAGCCATGAAAAATACCAGTCAGAAATTGAGGCACAGTGTCTGGCTGAATCTACTGTAGGCCTGCTGTTTTTACTAGGAGGGGTTAGGTGGATGACTGAGAAGACAGCATCTCTGCCCTAGTGGAGGGGAGTGTTTGCCATACTTCTTTAAAAGGAGGTGGACCTATTGCCCACAGAAGCCTAGTCAGTCTCTAGTTTCAGTTTAAGCCTGGCTCCTCACTGACCCTACTTCCTCCTATTCCTCTCGCCACAAAGGTGTGGCTCGCAGTGTGGAGTGACAGATGACAGCTAGAGGGGTGTGTGTTCAGAATTCATACAGGGTATCATTAGCACAATATCAACCCTTGCTTAATGAGGACCACATCTTGAAATCAGTCCTGGCCTTCAAATTAAAATCTGTAATTCAGCATAAATTTTGCAAAATATATTTGTAAAATAGCATGGAAACGTATGCCTAGGTATCTTAGGCTATGTCTACATTGGCAAATTAGTCTGGATTCCAGAAGCTTACACTACACTAGGGTTTTTGCCTAGTTCAAACTAAGAAATTTCTTAGTTCTAATTAGGCAAAGCTTAGTCCGAACTAGTTAGTACCAATGTTACTTCAGACTTCCTCACTTTAGTTCGAACCAAGCACAGGCAAGCCCCGAACTAAGTTAGTTCAAACTAACAAGCCCACGGTTAGTTTGAATTAGCCTGACATTAGTTTGGGCTAACGTCAAAATTCTTAGTTTAGATTAGCAAGTCTAAACTAATTTGCCCTGAAGTAAACATAGCCCTTGTGTGCTTTATGCATTTTCAGGCTTCTGCAAAGTGTTTAAACCTACTCAGGAAAAACGTGCTTCAGAAAAACAGCAAAAAGTTGTAGCGTTCTCCCATCATTACCCCAGTTCAGCAATTATACTTATAACATTGCCTTGTGGGTCTGTGAATGGCAATAATTTAAAAGAGCATGCTCTCTATGAGTTCACAGAATTATTAATACTTCGGGGAACTACTCCAGGAGGTTTGGCAGTGGATATAAGGAAAACATAGCATTTATGTTGTTTTTGAATTTGCTGAGAGAAAAATCCCCTCTTTTGTTCAGTTCCTGCCAGTGTAGTGTATTATTATTGTTCATATGCATTTTCTCTTCTTTGATATTAAATATGGAATTTTTTTTGGATAACAGAAAATTGTGGTTAGTTCAAAAACTCAGTACAAATAAGTGAAACAAAACTCCCAGAAAGTTATTCTCACTTGAAGCAATTAAATGTGTTCCAGCAAGATTGATTCACTCCTTGCAGCAGTTCAAGTCTAAACATGAAGAAAGGATAAATCAATACCCTGTACAAATAAACACAGTGAACATGTAGAAAAATATTTGATGTCAAATCTTTGGCTTTGATTAATCAGTTTAGATCTCCTTTGAGTTATTTTACATGTACTGTCCACCTTTGGTGTCTGTGTATTTGGCACATAGCCACTGGAAACTTTTCTTCACAGTACCCACTGGGTGGCTTGAGTACATTCTGCTGTTGCGTGCCACTGAATATAAGTATAAAAACAGAGCAATCCCCCATTAGCACCTTATTGCTTATGTTGGTTGCTGGAATCTTTGTTCATTAGCAGGACAGGTTTTTCTCATCTTTGTATAGGGTGTGCTTAGTCTTCTAGGCTATGTCTACACTTATCATGTCAGTTCAAATTACTGAATTCGAATTAGTCAATTTGAACTATTATTAGTTTGAATTGAGTCCATTTGAATTGACATGGCTAGACAAGAAAAGCCAATTCAAATTGGCATGCCCATGGACTGGACTTGTCAATTCGAATTGGAGGGGGGCACCATGGGAAGTGTGGTAAGATGGCTGTGCAAAACGGCCACTGCCACAGCCAATCCCTTGCCAGACTCCAGTACTCTGTGCCTGGCACTGGGAAAAGCCTCCTCTGCCCAGCTCTAGCCCCCCTTGCCTACTAGGAGAGCTGGAGCCATGCTGGTAGCACGGCTCCATCCCTGCTAGCTGCGTGCAGGTGAAAGCACCCCAGCACACATCTCCTGTGGGGCTGGCAGCGCAAGGGGGAAGCACCATTGTGTGGGGCTGGCCATGCGGGGGGGAAGCACCCCCGTGCGTTGCTCCTGCAGGGATGGTGGCATGGGGGTAAAGCACCCCCCGCCACGACCCCTGTGGGACCGGCTGTGCAGGCAGAAGCAGCATCTCCCTGGGTAGCTGTGCGTGGGGGAAAGCACCCCTGCGCCCAGCTCCTGCGGGGCTAGCCGGAGCCTCTTGGGGGGGGGTGCTTTCCCCCTGTGTGGCCAGCCCAAGAAGAGCAGCAGGGGGGATTGCTTTCCCCTGGCTGGATCTGGTGGGGGGGGCGCCTTTGGGGATGCTGGCCCCAGGTGCCAAAGGGCTGTTCTTCCTTCCAGGGTGCATGGAACTCAATGACTTCGAATTGACATGGCCACACTGGGTCAATTCAAACTACTAGGTTCAAATTGACCCTGACTTTGATGTCGAATGAGGTTTGGCTAATTCAGTCAGTTTTTATCTATTTGAACTGAGGAGGTCCTCAGTTCGAATTGTTGAAAGTGGGTATGTCCATGCACTTAATTGAATTTGAATTGATGACAATCAGTTTGAATTCTGCTCTAAGTGTAGACACACCTGTAGTTAGTAAGTTTAGGTGTGGTTTTTTTTTTAAATTGAATTTGTTTTTTACGCCTGTTTCAGGGTTCTGCTGCTGGCACTGAGGCTTTAGTCACTCAGCTTTAAGCTGTGCGCTTCTGGTTTAAAGCTTATGTTAGTAAGTGACTTAGGTGCCTGGGTGAACCAAACATGAAGGGCTAGTGTCAGCTTTGCTGAGAATTCCAGCCTAGAATAAAGAAAGATAGGAAGCTGAGGCTAAAAGTCCTGCTATTGAAGGCAATGCTCAGGCCACCGTTGGAGGTGTTTTGGTTTGACTCAGTGGTGCAGCTTCAAGGAAAAGTGTACCTCCAGTGTGATCAGAGTTCTGGCACCAATCTGTCTCACTGCTGCTGAGGGAGGAATACAAGACTTTTAAAGGGGCTCTAGCCATGAGGAGATCCCCATCACTCTAAGTATAGTACAAGGGTTGAGAAGGAGTTGAGTGGGGAGCATTTAAATCTAAGTGCTCCTTCTCCAAGTCAGTGCTTCAGTCAACTCTGGCACCAGCATTGGTACTGTCGAGTGTTGCCAAAAACAGGACCATCAACTGTTGGGCTTCTCTGCAGACTCAAGATATATGACCCTCAAAAGACTTAACTTTACGCATCAACCTTAGAAAGCCGAAAGCTATCAGACTGGCATACCTAGTGTTTGTTATGGAACAAGGCACACAGCCTGTTAATCCTCACAGATGGAACACAGCAATGTGTTATCTCAACAAGCAAGGAGGAACTTGCTCTGGTCCAGTTTGGTAAGAGGCAGTTCTGTTCTGGGACCTCTGGATTGCCAATGCAATAGATATAGAAACTTCTTACCTTCTAGGGGTCCAAAATGATTTAGTACCTGAACAGATTGTTTACAAGTCATTATGAGTGGTCTTTTCATCCAGATGTGGCCAGAAACAAATTCCACTGGGGCGGAGGTGGGAGGGAGGCTGCTCTGCAGACCTATTGGTGACAAGGAGCATCAGAAAGTTCAATATCTCTGCTCCCTACAAGGTTATAGTATAGTTTGCCTGACAGATACATTTTTGCTGCTATGGCCAGGCAGACTCTTCTGCCCTTTTCCGCAAATTCCTTCACTCACATTATGAAACATAAGATGGGAACAGAACAGAGTCATCAGCAGCGAAGAGGAGCATTTACTATCTTGGACATCAGAAGAGCTCTGGAGTTCTTCCTGAACAGGGCTAAGCACTTTTTTAAGTTCTCAAAACTGTTCATAGCTGTGGACAACAGGAAAAAAACCAATCAGTTTCCCCTCAAGGAATCTCTTCCTGGGTAGCATCCTTTATACACCTGTGTTATGAGGTGTCTGTTACCCCACTGAGAAGAGTCATAGCTCATTTAATGAGATCAGTCAGCTTTGATGGCATTTGTAGCACAGATTCCAGCTGTACTCATCTGTAGGACAGCAACCTTGTCTTCAGTCCCTACATTTTCTTCCCATTATGCTGTCACTCAAGATTCCAGAGAAGGTAACTGGAATTGGAGAAATTGTTCTCCAAACTTTATTTAAATAGATTCCGATTCCACCCCTTGTTTCCATGGCTTGTGAGTTACCAAGAGTGGAATGCACATGTGCTATTGCTCAAGGAAGAAAAACCAGTTACCAACCTACTCAGTTGTTCTTCAAGATGTGTTGGACATGTCCATTCCACGACCTGCTCTCTTGTCCCTCTGTACTGGAGTTCTGGCAGAAGGAACTGAGGGAAGCTAGGGACTGCTTTGCCCTTTCTGTCAGCATACAGAAGATATCATGACACAGCACAGAGCATTAGAGCTGCCCAATACAGCTGAGAGAAAAAGTTTCCAGCAGCCATGAGCTGGGCACAAAGACTTGAAAAGTGGAATAGATGTGTAGCATCTCTTGAAGAGTTATTGAACACATTAGTGATATTTTATTTAATCAGAACATGTATATACAATATGCACACCGCCCATACATGTAAGGTCAATGCACATATGTGGTCTGTGGTGGGAGGAGGCCTAATGAGGAGGCATGAGTTATGGTACCTTAAGTATGCAGGTAAGTGTTTGCCTCTGTCTTGTCTGACCTAGACAATGTAGTTGACTGCTGTAGCAAATGTCTGGTTAAGGGTGCATTGTGGATGAGGCTGTCACAGTTCGCGGCTATTGCATCAGTATTCTCCCTCCCTGGTCCAGTGAGTGCACCCACTCCAGGCTCCTCAGCCATCACCTCTCTGGAATGGAAACCCATAACACTTTAACCTTCCTGATTAGGATGTTTCCAGGTTGTACAGTTTCCTGCCTACATT
Organism: Podocnemis expansa; assembly: GCA_007922195.1. Lineage (NCBI taxonomy): Eukaryota > Metazoa > Chordata > Testudines > Podocnemididae > Podocnemis > Podocnemis expansa. The sequence goes on from ML682018.1 coordinate 24,561,818, forward strand.
GTGAATTCCCCAGCCCATTAGACTTCCTAAGCAAACCTATTTTTCCTTCTCTTTAGTGGCTCTAAAACAACTTGGTTACACATCAGTTCTGAAGGTGAAAGAATTACAGAGAAAACATGTAAAAACAATAATGGACTCATAGACCTACAGGACTGGAAGGGACCTTGATAGGCCATCTAGTTCAGTCCCCAGCACTCTGTCAAGACTAAATATTATCCAAACCATCCCTGACAGACGTTTGTCTAACCTGCTCTAATAAACCTAGCTTCCACAACTTCCCCAAGTAATTTGCTCCAGTACTTCATTATCTTTACAGTTAGGAAGCTTTCCCTAATCTCTAATCTAAACCTTGCTGCAATTTAAGATCATTATTTCTTGTCCTGTCCTCAGCAAGTAGTAAGAACAATTTATCACCCTCTTTCTTTAACAGCTTTTTATGTACTTGAAGACTGTTATCATGTCCTCACCCCATCAATCTTCTCTTCTCTTTTCAGATGAAACAAACTGAAATGTTTTCAGTCTTCCCTTATAGGTCATGTTTTCTAGGTCCTTAAACTTTTATGCTCCTCTGGACTTTCTTCACTTTGTCCACATCTTCCCGGTAATGTGGTGCCCAGAACTGGACTGAGTATTCTAGTTAGGCTTTATCAGTGCTAAGTGGAGCAATTATTTCGCCTGCCTTTCTTACTACAATACTCTCTCTAATGCACCTCAGAATAGTTTTTTCTTCTTTTGCAGCAGTCTTACACTGTTGACTCATATTTAGACGGTGGTACACTATGACCCCCCCCATCCTTTCTTGCAGAATTCCTTCCTAGGCATTCATTTTCCATTTTTATTTGTGCAGTTGATTATTGCTTCCTACGTGTAGTATTTTGCCTTTGTCCTTACTGAATTTCATCTCATTTATTTTGGACTATTTCTCTATTTTGTCAAGATCATTTTAAATTCTAATCCTGTCCCCCAAAAGGCTTGCAGCCCCTCTCAAACACACTTCATAAGTGTACTCTTTGTTCCATTATCCAAATCATTTATGAAGCTGTTGAATAGAACCAGACCTAGGACAGATCTCTGCAGACCCTGGACACATGCTAAGTTTACCAAAAATCCACATTTGCCCAAAATTCTATAAGGACTTTCTCAAAGTTCACAACAGCTCTCTTAGCTCAGAAAAAGGACACCAATTAATGTAAGAGTTCTCCTTTATAGAGTATGGGCCTCTGATCTTGTCCTTATGTGGTAGGTCATCAGCAAAGGGCCCCTCATCAGGGTGAAATTTATAAAGGCTGAGTTCCTGAATACCCAGGAGTAAGTATGTTTGTATACATCTCTCCCCATAGAGTCCCCAGGACACCCAGTTAATTTTCTAAGTTAACTCTTGTTTGGTGCATTGTTTCAAAAAGTCCTTTAAAGCTTATAACACTTACCAGGATCTATATTAGTCATGTCTTCCCTCCCTGGAAATGTTGCAATCACATACTTTTATATAAATGTGCATTTCTAATACACTGAACTCTAAAATACGTAAACTTTTTAGTGAGACTTAACTTAATTTAGTAAGGTTTTTGCCAGGATATTGCAGGAAATTGCCATATCTGTTAAAGAAGCCAAGCAGGGAAAAAACTCAGTTCAGAAAAGAAAGTGGGGGGTGGAGTCAGATGAGTTTCTTTTGTCAATGACTTCAGTGGAGTAGGATCGTTTTCTGTGAAAACCCACTACAAGAGTGAAAGTTTTAAGTATCATCATTCTAATGGGAGTGGTCCTGCTTTTTTTGGCAGGGGGTTGGACTAGATGACCTCGTGGGGTCCCTTCCAACCCTATGATTCTATGATTCTATGATTATGTTGTAGATGGAGGTCTGTTCTATTTTGTTTTAAAAAGTTGCACAAAAATTGGAATATTATGTTTACAGGTGAAAATTTTTCAAATATATTTTTATTTTGTTTTAATAGGTCTGATTCTTAGGTGAGGATTCTCAATAATAAGAGTCTGCAAGTTCAGGACATTTCATTTTGTAAACACTTAGGGGACATGCATGGAACATGTCTTAATCTATGGGGCAGGTTTTGTACATGAATCCACGTGAATAGTTTTCACTTACACATGTTGTTCCATTGAAGTCAGAGGGCTTGTTTGCCTCAATATTGATGACTCTGGTGTCAGTAAGGATCCCACAATCGTGTTCTCTGTTTATAAATATATTGTAGTGAATGATTTTTTTAAATAAATGTTTCTTCCCAATTTTTCTCTAAGAAATTACTGTACTGATATGTTTGATTACCAACTGGTAAGGGCAACTACACTGTGAGCTTTATACAGTGAATTCTTGGGAACCGGATCTGTCAACTGTCATTTTGTACCACCTCTGAAGAGCTTACAAAATAGCTAGTAGCAGGCTATACATAGAATCTTTATTGGGGATGGGCATGAGTCATGTGTTGGGGGAGCGGGGGCATTTACAGTATTAAGCTGAGATAAATCACAGGTGCTCAGTTAGACCAAAGGTAAATGTATGCATTTTGCTGCAATGAAGTTCAATTAAAGGGAGCCTTAGATGTGCTGATTTTGCTTCCCTTTGTCCATGATCGGTTACAGTTTCTTTCTTGAGTAAAGTGTAGTATTTCAGACATTGTAAATAATTGAAGTTACACAGAAAAATGAATCACAGATTGTTGAAAGAAAGAGCTGAATGTTTATCAACATAAAATGATATATACATAATGTACTTGTAAACTATGGAACATCATTCGTGGAAATTAATTTAGCATCCTGAGCCTTGGGTTAGTGATGACATTGGCAAGAGTTTTCTCATACCATAAATACTCTGCATGGAGCCAGACATATGTTTTGCATAGTACCAGAAATTCAGCTCTGAATAATTATACAATGTAAACAAAAGGCACAACAGCAGTAATCTATACACAGTACAGTAAATTCATGTCAGGTTTAAGGGAATTCACATATTGTATATGTGAAATAAATAAGAAAATACATAATTAGCACTTGGCCTTGCTGGAACAGCAGATATTAAATTGTTCAAAGTATGCTCGGTTCACAGTTGTTATCCTCTTCAGCAGATTCATATGATTTATTAAAGAGACATTTAAATGAGTAAATTTTAATGTTTAAATATATATAAAATTGATTTTATATATAAATTATTTTAGTAAATGTCTTTTACTGTAATGTTTACAACACTGTTTTGAGCCATATATATCCTTCTATGGTTTAGATTTCTTTTTAAATCTGAATTTGTATATTTCCCCACTATCAGAACTACAAAGTGTCCCTAAAGAAGGAAATGAAAATTCCTATCAGTCTCTGCAAGTGATATTGCCCCTAAAATCGTCAGTTGAATTCTGCCTTGGACATTCTTTTGTCCTTTAATCGCAGGCTGGTGCTTATTGAAAACTCATCCATTCTTACTTCAGACACTTCCTAAGACTGGAGTTCATGATACTGTAGTGTGGACTCTGCAAGCTCAGAGACAGCAAAAAGCACATAGAAGAGGATAAAGGGGTCACCTGTTGTCGTTTTAGTACTACTGCTTTTCTAAGAGGCCAGGTCTTGAGCACTGGGATTCATTTTCTCTGATGATGATGCAAGATGGGATAAATATTTCCAGTGGTGAAAATCATGCAGTTGGACCCAGCGTTTAAAGGGCTTAGGGATCCAACCTGCATAATACTCGTGTGTGTGTGTTCATCTTGCAAGAGACTTAAAGCTTAAGCAAAACCGCTCTATTATGGATGTTCTGTTGGAAATGCTGAACAAAAGAAGAGGTAAGGAAAATGCATCTTTGTAAGTGATTAGGTTTCAAGGTCATTTGGGAATGACCATATATTGGGACTAATTTTTTCCAGTGTTTCATCACTTTCTAAACTGGAGGGGAATATGTAACTGAAAGGTTTATTGATGGTCTTCAGAGGTTGTAGGGAGTAGGTTACAACCCTCAGGACATTGTAGCATTTCAATTGTGAATTATTGAAATATTACTGATAAAATTGAATTACTGTTTGCCAGGAACTTTTCTTACTGAGTTCAACCAGCATGTGGTCATATATACAGTAAGACCTAAGCACTTTTACATAAATTCCTGAGATTTAATTGCTTTGTGACATGGCTAGTTAAAAGTAGGGAATCCATTCTGAAGCCATAGTACAGCATCTTACAAACATTACCGCCAGATATATTTCCAACCCTATTAATCTTTCCACTAGGCACTGCACAAAGTCCTGTATTATGTTTCGAATGTAATGAAGAGAATCTGCATGGAAAATTCAAATACTCAGTGTGGTGTGTCATATGGTTGTTTCTTTGTTATGGATAGAAACCATCATGACATCAGATGAGGGATAATCATATCTGTCTGATCTCATCTAATCTATAGTGTTTCCAAAGTGCCTATGACATTCTTATCTAGAATACGGGCAATTCACACAAAATTAAGATCATGCCTCTCTGCGTACATATATACTTAGGTATTAAAGAATAAAGGAAAAGAATTACAAAAAAGATATTGACACTGCTATAAGGCTAGCTACATTTTTTGTGCCCCTTGTCTCTATAAGGGGGATCCCCTAAGGTGATAGGCCTCTTGCCTTCATCTCTTTTAAGGTAGAATCTCGCAATTCTTTTTCTCTTAGACCAGAGTTTGGGTACACTGACCTGTAGATTCCTAATTCTTTTAATCCAGTCTTGGTTTGAACACTGCCTTGGACCTCATTTTGGGAATCTATGACCTTTGAACTGCCTTCTTAAGAATAGTTTTATTCAGCATTTGCATCAAAGCTTGAGAAAAATTATTTTAAAACTACAACCTACTTGCATATGTCTGTTTTACCTAATATACTGGCATCCTATACTGGCAATCCAGGCAGGCTTAGTTTTCTCAGACACCTTGGTGGGTTTCTTCATCTGGACCCTGGTCTACGTTGCAAGCGGTTTATGGTTGCAGTCAAAGGGAGATACTCAAGTTGCTTAAAATAACTTGCATATCTCCAGTCAACTTGCAACTGCCTACTTACTGCAATGTCTTCAATGCATTGAGCAGATGGGAAATTCCCTTTCGTTGACTCAATGCTAGTCCCATGGGGGAGAGGAGATGGTCTTCAGGGATTGACTTCCCAATTGACTGAGTGGGTCTTCAGTGACCTGCTCAGTTGATCAGTAAGTTAGATCTGAATATGGTGAATTTGCCACCATACGTATAGACCTGACCTGAGTGTGTCTATAAGTCTGGTTGTCTTTGATTGCCCTCCTTGAGAGAATTTTATAACCATCATGCCTTTTCCTTTTGGGTTCTTTCCTAAGTGTACATGGGTCCTGGACACATTCTTTCCCTCACCCCCTATTCAAACCAGTTTGGGGAATATCCAGGAGACACTGTTAGAGCTCTTACGGCTACTAGCACTGTCATTGTATCTTAATAAAGCCTAACGGGAAGCTGTTAGGCAGCTATTAGAAATGACCTTCAACTTCATGCCTGGAACATTCCAATAGTTTCCCGTTCAGAAGCATTTAAGAAAAACTATTAGTACAGAAAACATCATGCCAATGACAGGCCAAAACACAGTATTAATAATTATTAAAGGGCACACTCACATTTCTCAGAAGTATTTACTGTTTGCAGAATGTTTTCAAATTTATCCAGGAGGCATCATTAGCTCTTTTCTGGTAACTGAACATTAACAGTAACACAACATTCTCAACTAATGGTTCCAAAGATTACAGATTACAGAGATTTCACTGATGTGTTTGGGGCAATTAGATTAGTTTTTAGCTTTTTGTCTCATTTCACAGTTAGATGTTCATGGCGTACCTAAATTAACAGATATTTGTAGATTGCACAAGTGAATTTATTGACTAGACAGACTACTGGGATTCCCAGAACTTTCCAATGCTAGTTAATCTGATAGAAGTATCGAAATAGTTTTGTGGGAGTCCAGCATGTTAAAATGTCAGACAGCAGTTAGGAGTTCCAGATTTAGGAATAATACATGAGATGTAATTCCTGCACTGAGCAATGATGCATAATGGAAGTATATGGGAAAAAACATGAAGGCTTCAGGAAGAAAACCAATCACTTCCTACTGTTGCTTTACAGGCCAATATATTGGTTCTCTGGAGAAGACTCAGCAAGGGATTATAGTGTTTTAAACTGAGAATTTGACTGAGCCCTTGGTGTAGGGAAGAGACTTCACGTGTATACTGGGGAGACAACAATCACAGAATGTATCTAATGTAGTGGCAATGTAGGGTACCCTCACACTAGTTTAGGAGATGGTGTGACATATTGTTGTCAGATTTATTCTGATACAATAATTTACCAACGCAGTGTGTATCAAGCAGTATATGACCAGTATAGAAGGATTTGCTTGAGTACTTCTTGCTGGGGCATATTTTGCCCTTTGTAAGAGCCTACTCCCTGAAGAACAGCGCCATCCCTAGAGTAGGGTGAGTGGGGCAACTGCCCAGGGCCCCGGGCTTTTGGGGGCCATGCAGGACTTGCACTGCTGGCTCCCCCATGTTGGGGACTGAGCTAGCTGGCCAAAAGCAGCGGTCCAGTTCACCACTACTGGTCCATCACCCCCACCCCCCAGCGTGCTGCTTTTGGCTCTGTGCTGGAGGGGAAGGGGTGGGAGACAGTGCAGGGCCTGTACAGCTAACCCTCAGCCGTGCTGCCTCCCCCCACCCCCGCTGCTCTGACACAGACCCAGAAGCAGCGCAGGGGGACTGGCAGTGCTGAACTGGGCCTCCCTTCTGGCTGGCTAGCCCAGTCCCTCACATTGGGATGGCTGGTACAGGGGCTTGCCCCTGCTCTGGGCTGGCTGCCCTGATCCCCCAGTGCCAGGGGGGCTAGTGGAGGCCCCGCAGAAGGCGATTCGTCCGAGGCCCTTCATCTCGCTATGGAAGGCCATGCTGAAGAATATTTAATTTGTGACTGTGCTTGCATCCTAATGAACAAAAAAGATGATGGCTCATGGGAATAGTTGGTGAGTTCCAAAGACTGCATAGAACAGTAAACAGATTTCCAAAATATATTTCAAATTTATTGCCTTCATAGTTTCATCCAGAGCCACTATGTTCTAGTACAGTTGAACTATAAAATATAATATCTACATCTTCCATCCTCCCTTCAAAAGTTACTGATTCCAAATGCTATATTTTATTACAACTCTAGTTTCTGTGTCTTCAGAAACTTACTGATTATTGTAGAGAAAAAATGGAGAAAAGAGGTGGTAACACCAAGCATAATTGCTTACTGTCTGCCAGAAAATAGATAGGCCTTTAAAAATTATTCATTGTGCTGAGGTCCACAGATGCTTTAAAGCTTTCTTATAGCTTAAGATAGAATCACCCCTGTCAGTTGCTGGCAGGTGGCAAATGCCATGGTTCCTTGGATTTTTTTTCCCCTTGCCTCCCCGGCACCTTATCATACTTTGCTGCTTAGAACTTTTCTGGCAGAAATTCTGATAGAAATTTCTAATATGACTAACACAAGGGCTTGCTGATGTCTGTCTAAGTCCCAGCTGTGGCCTGGGACGATGTTTGCCTTCTGAGAAGATTGTCCCCACAGCTCTGCTTCCCCTTCTGAGGTGTTTGCAGTTGCTGGTACCCTGCAAGCTTCAAGGAGTGAGCTATGCTGAATAAAGCCTGAGGCAAAGGAAGGGTCCATGTCTTCTACTCCCCTCACCCTAACAAGAGTCTTGATGATAGGCCTAGGGCAGCTTCCTTCACAGCTCAAGCAAGGCAGGATTGCTTTGGTCCTCTCGCCAATGGGTTAGAAGCCAGGCAGGATTAGTGAAAAAACAACAAGGAGTTGTGTGGCACTTTAAGACTAACAGATTTATTCTTTGCATGAGCTTTCATGGGAGAAGATCCCACTTCCTCAGATGCTTCGAAGATGGGTGAAGTGGGATCTTCTCCCACGAAAGCTCATGCAAAGAATAAATCTGTTAGTCTTAAAGTGCCACACAACTCCTTGTTGTTTTTTCACTGGACTAGACTAACACGGCTATCCCTTTTAAAATTGACAGGATTAGTGAAACTGGCTCTCCTGGGTAAAATGCAACCCAAATTGGGTAAGTCACATTTCCCTACTCTCTCTCAGCAGGAAAGGAGCAAGCCAGTCTGGAGAAAGACTGGCTCTAGGGCAAGCAGATCCACCTCCCTTATCTCCATGTCTCCATTAGAAACAAGAGGAAGACTAAGGACAGAAAAGGACCACTACTCCATAAAGAGGGAAAAACAATAACAGAAGATGTGGAAATGACAGAGGAACTAAATGATGTCTTTGTTTTAGTTTACACCAAGAAGATTGTTAGTGATTGGATTCCTAACATAGTGAATGGCTATAAAAATAGGATAGGATTAGAAGCTAAAATAGTGAAAGAATGAGCTAAAAATTACTTAGACAAGTTAGATGTCTTCAAGTCACCACAGCCTGATGATATGCACCTTAGAATACTCAAGGTGCTGACCCAGAAGATATTTGAGCCATTAGCTATTATCTTTGAAAAGTCATGGAAGACAGGAGAGATTCCAGATGACTGAAAAAAGGAAAAATATAAAAAGTGAAATAAAGACAACTCAGGGAATCGCAGACCAGTCAGCTTAACTACTGTACCAGGAAAGATAATGCAGCAAATAATTAAGGAATCAATTTGCAAACTTCTAGAAGAGAATAAAGTGTTAAGGGATAATCAGCAGGGATTTGTCAAGAACAAATCATGTCAAACCAACCTGATAGCTTTTTATGACAGGGTAATGAGCCTTGTGGGTAGAGATGAAGCAGTAGATGTGGTATAGCTAGACTTCAGTAAAGCTTTTGATATGGTCTCACATCACCTTTTCATTAATAAAGTAGAGAAGTACAACCTAGATGGAGCTACTATAAGATGTGTGCATACCTGATTGAATAACTGGTCCTAGAGAGTAATTATCAATGGTTCAGTTAAGCTGGAAGCGCATAGCATATGGGGTGCTGCAGGAATTGTTTCTGGTCAATATTTTCATCAATGATTTAGATATTGGCATGGAGAGTATACACCCAGTTAGTAATTAAGGAGAATCTTAGCAATTAAGGAGACTCTCACTCATTGGAAGAAAGCTGCCCGAAGAGTCCTGTAAAAGTATAGAAAATGAATTGCTGTAGGTGGGAGCAAGTGACTGAGGTTGAGCTACAAACTTAAATTGAAGATTGCACACAGGTTTTATACAGGGGTTAAAGTATAATTTGGCAGGCCCTGGAACCCTCCTAAATTTCTGGTGCCCCCTCATGCAGGTCTGGGCCCCCTTCGCCCACCCCAGCTACTGCCCCCCACATGTCCACCCTCCACCCAGCTGCTGCTCCCCACACCCCTATCCCTACCTCTAACTACTGCCCTTGGTGACTGTCTCATCGCTGGTCCCCCAACCCTTCCCCAAACCCAGCCTGACCCCCTCCCCCACGCCCTTTCCCCACCGGGCCTGCTTGCCTGTCCACAAACCCCTCTCACCCCCAAGGTCCCCTTACCTGGCTGCTGTACGGAGGGGCTGAGGCTCCCACCCAAACTCTGCTCTGACCGAGCATGCTCAGAGGCTCTGAACATGCTTAGTCAGAGCAGGCTTAGGGAGAGAGATTTAAAATCTCCAGCCCAGGGGAAGCGCCCTGCCCTGCCTCAACGCACCAGAATGGTGTTCCGGAGCCTGCTATTTTTAGGTGCTCAGCATTCAGCAGGCCCCTAAAAATAGAAAATGGAGCCAGAATGCTGCATTCTGGTGCCCACTATTTTTAAATGGTGTGTCCCAGAACGCAGTGTTCTGGTTCCATTTTCTATTTTTAGGGGGCCCAAAATGCTGACCACCTAAAAATAGTGGGCCCCAGAACACAACTCCAGTGTGTTCCAGCTTACTTTAACCCCTGGTTTTATATGTGGTGGTGGTAGCCTAAGACTGCCTCTTTCCAGTTGCTTGTAACTTTATAAAATTTAAACAATTCATGCTGAAATTTTCTAGTCTCAGTGTCTGCTTCAGGCTGAATTTTTATATAATTTCATAAACAGTTAAGTCATTCAAAGAATGAGAGTGAGGCAAAAAACATTTTGCCCCTGTCTAAAAAAAAATGTTTCTACATTTATTTTTTGGGAAATTTGGAGCAAAGACTTGAGTCTGGGGGTGGTTGCTGTGGTTCAAGATGTACCTTTCTGCCATGCTTTTGAAAATCCCTCCAAAACTGGCAGATTACAAGAATGTGAAAGCTGCTGTTTGTATGTGCACTATGGAGGTATACTAGAGTTTGGCAGCTAAATTCTGAAAGATTTCTTCTGTAATATCCATGTTCCATTTTCTCCCTACCTACATGGCTATGCATGCATCAGGGGCTTTGGGGCTGAGTAGGATTTTTCTTAGAACTGCTCCTCCTGGCTGCTGAACTGACAGCAGGGAAGCTGTCTGTTCTTTATTTTTAATGAAGGAAATGACCTGACATCAATTCAAAGGTTTGAAGATAGGCCAGGAACAATGCAAAGATAAGCACAGAATGATAGATGCACAGGTGGAAATAGGAGTGGATGGGGAACAGGATTAGAATTAAACACAGGAGAACAAAGGGACAGGAGCCAGGGGAAAAGCGGAAGGGGGAAACAGAAGGCAGGGAGAGGGGTAAGGGGAATAATGATCTCTAACCACTAGAATACACTTACCTCTAGAATCTCAGAAAGAACCCATATTTTCTAGTGAACAAGTACCTTTGAAATACATTGGTAAAATATCTCTTCTTTCATAGTGGCTGCTCCACGTGGAGATAATAATGCATGATTGTTACCAGTTATTCAATTGGCTTAAATGCTAGATGTCAATGCCATGGACCAAAAGGTCCCAGTCATCCTGATGACCTTTGTGGGGAAGTCAAATGGCTCCATATAAAGGACTGTAGACTCAACTACTTACAAATTAGGAGATGCCAGAATTAAAGTTCTTCTTCGAGTGTTTGCTCATGTCAGTTCCAAGTAGGTCTATGTACATGCCATATGCACAGTTTGCCAAAAGGTGTTTCCCTCAGTAGTACCTGTAGAGTCAGGTGGTTGTAATGATCTTGAGGGTTCATTAAAGACCATACTACTGAATGCGTAAGGAATAGAACTTTAATCATACAGACAGGTATTCACATATATACCTGGGAGCAGCCATGTTAGATGTTTTCTAGGGCACGTCTCCAAATTCACACAACATCGGCCCATGCTAGGGAGTGCCTCTAAATTCTCAACCTTCTACAAGCATATCACTAAAGTGGTGACCCCTGGAGTTGCACTTTGCTTTTGCTTTGCAAGCCTAATCACTTACTGGTTTCTAACTTCGCCTACTCCACTGACTTCAAGTCCTGCTAGTACAGTAGGAAGCCTGTGCCTAGAGGCAACCCTCACTCATCCTGTTTGAAGTGTTTAGGGGAGTTCTGTCAGTGGGATCACTGCAAGAATTGCAAGGACCAAGACCTAAAAGAGAAAAGAGCTAGAGACTTAACTTATTTTTAATGAGTCAACCCTTCTTCATCACCTAAGCTCTGCACCCACAGCAATGGTTCCGTCGACGCCACACTCACAGAGGGATTTATCGATAATGTGCCCAGTGGATTTCTCACAGAGACAAGAGGAGGAGTTGCAACTCACCTCAACTTTTGAAATATTTGAGGTAGTTAAGGAGCTCAAGCTATTGTGCAGATGTTGGGGAACCACCAATGATTGAGAGGGTCAGTTGGGGTTGGATCTGAGCTCCAAGTCAGCACAGGCTAGCAGTGTGAATGTACCCATGGGTCACATCTTCACTGCTGTCTCCAGCCATGCTCCCTAGATTAAAGCTAGCGTGTGTGCGCACTAGTCAAGCAACAGTCACACCTCTGACTGCAGCGCATATGTGTCTTTAGAGAGACAGGCAGAAAGTTGACTGACGTGGGACAGGAAATTAAGGCAAGGAGAGTTATTAGCTGTGTGAAAAAGCTCCTGTGGTGTACTGTGTTCATCCAGACACACAGAGCAACCATACTGGTGAACACTTAGTGACTGTTCAAATTGCTTTAGAGAACATATTTCAGCACTCCACAAGGCTCCAACAGACACCGAAAAGCAATATGCACCAGGACTTCTTAAAACTTGTACTATATCACAGAACCTTAACAGTGACCTAATAAACTTTTCTATCAATTATATCAACCTATTGTCACATCACTCTGTCATGCATTCCATGCTTTTGGGGTATTATTTTGCCTTGACTCTGCTGACTACATTGTTAAAGGGAGAGGGGAAGAAGCAGCCCAGCCATTCCAGGCTGTCCCCAACAAGAATTCTTCAGCCCCCAACCAGTGCAAGGCGAGATACCACTCTCTAGGGTCACTAGAATCTATGTGATGTTTCCTCTGCCCCCAGTCATGTGGATTTTAGGAAGGAAAGTGCACAGGGGAGCCGGTCAGAGACCGAAGCTGGCACAGGAGCTTCAGAAAACAATTTAAGCATACTGACGTGCATTTCTCCTCTCTGCAGTTGTCACTCCGAACATGCTCTCTCCTGTGCAGATTGGCTGTCTGTTCTAATTCTTCCTGCCTCTCCTTCTCTGTTTCTAACCCTTCCTACCCCTCCCTTCCTTCCCTTTCCACCTAGCTAATTCCTTCCTAATATAACCCCACTGAAAGGATTTTAAAAGGAAAAGAAAAAACATGATATTTCTTGCCATCAGTATTGTTCATTTTGCTTGTATTTAAATCTATTTCTTCCCACTTCTCTGTCTTGGCGTTCTGGACTATAAACTCTCAGAAACTATCTCTAATTATGTGTTTGTACCGAACCTGACACAATGAGACCCTCAACTTGGTTATCTCAAGTTTATTACAGTAATAAATAAGATACATAATAAATTGTTTTGAGTGGGTGGAAAGACATTTTTCAAGGCGCAGATTATAATAAAGCTATGGAATGAATGACTGGGTTGGGGAAAAGGAACTGACATGAAATTATGAACAAGTTAAAAGAGCATCATTTCAGAAAATTATAAGCAGGTTTATTTTTCCATTTCTGCTTTTATTCTCCCACCACCCTCTGACTCCTGTTGCTTTTTTTATTGCAAGTATAACAATTAAAAAGAAGTCTAATTACTATTTAATCCATCTCTCAGATGAAACATAAAACGGGTAATATGAGTACTTTAAAATCCCTTAGGTGCTTTTCTGTAAAAGTAAAGATGTTACCCTTAGAACCCTGACTGGATTTTAGTTTGGGCAGTAAGAATCTGCCTATTGTACCTCTGTCCATCCTGTTATATTCTTTGTATTGTGAATTACTGTGCAGTTGAGAGAGCTGAAGCATTTATAATCTTATGTGAGATCAGATTAATATTTCTTATATTTCTAATTACTGATGCTTGAGTGATTGTATATTTTAGTTTAATATTTTATCACTCACAAGGTTTGACATTTGATGATGATTAGTAGAGCCCTGCACAGATACAAATAAGTGGATCCATATCCAACTTGCATCCGCAAGAAATGGTCCATGCGGATATTCGTGCTGTATCTGCAGATGCGGATATAATGTAGATATCCGCGGATATCTGCATGTTTGCAGGGCTCTAGCTCTGTGCAGATAAAAATATGTGGATCTGTATCTGATCTGCATCCACAAGTAATGGTCCACGGATGTCTGTGTTGTATATGCGGATACGGATAGAAGGCGGATATCTGCAGATATCTGTGGATTTGCAGGGCTCTAATGATTAGCTGTTGAGTATTCAGTTGGTGTCATATTTTAAGTTTAAAATAGGTCAGAATCTGCCCTGAGATACATTTATATGAATCCATTAACTTATTCTGTTTGTATTCTGATGGCAGAATTAACTTTGCTGGACTTGTGTTGTTGTAACTTAGCACAGAATGAAGAGCCCATTGACTGTTTGTGTACTCTGAGATTTTAAAAAATGAGAGAAAAATAAAGAAGAGCCAATTTAGTGTTGTGCCGAAGAGTTGACTGGATTTTATTGGTGTAGCTGAAATTTTCAGAAAGATGTCATTTTAATTTATATAATCTTGGAAACTGCCATGGTTAGAAACCAGTGATTTCTTTCTTTCTTTTTTTTTTTAAGTGGCTACACGCAATATGTTTTTAAACAGGTATCTGTAATAGGTACTGAAGTTTACCATAGCTCATAGAAGTGAATTCAAATTTGTAAAATGATCTCTAACTTATACCAAATATGAAAACAAATGCAAAGGGTATAAATTAGACTGTAGGCAGCCATTATTTGCCACTATTTAACGTCTATATTTTGGTCAGCAACTTTGATCTTTTAATTATGGTTAATAAGTTTGCAGCATCTGTAGATTTCTATTTAAATACAGGGCTAGAATAACTCAACTGGGGAATTCTGTTCAAAGTCAGGTCAAGTGTTAAGACATAACATGTATTAAAATAAATATTTTTTCCTTGGAAGAAAGAGGATAGTTACTTACCTGTAACTTCTGTTCTTCGAGATCCACTGTTCACTTCCATTCCACCTTGGGTTTGTATGTGCCAGCGTGCCCAATCACCAGAAATCTTTACCCTAGCCTGCTCTGCAGGACCAGCAGTGGAGCCCCCTGGAGTGGCGTGCACGCCACCCCATTTAACTACCCCCCACTGGTCCGGCAAATGCTCAGTCCCTTCTTTCCGCTAACTCAGAAAGCGGGGACAGCAGGCAGGTGTGGAATGGAAGTGAGTAGTGCATCTCAAAGAACACATGTTATAGGTAAGTAACTATCCTCTTTCTTCTTTGAGCAGCTGCTCGCATACATTCCACCTCGGGTAGATTACAAGCCTTATTGCGGATGGTGGGCAGAGTTAAGAGAGAGATTGGAGTGAAAGACAGCCTTTCCAAAGGCTGCATCATCCCTAGCTTGCTGCACTATCGCATAATGAGAGGTAAATTATGGACCGACGCCCAAGTTGCTGCACGACAAATGTCCTGGGCTGGCACTCTCACTAGGAAGGCTGCTGATGAGGCTTGCGCCCTGGTCGAGTGGGCCCTCACTTCCCCGGGTAGCGGGACATGTGCTAACTGGTAGCAAGTTCTGATACAGGATGCAATCCAAGTAGAAATTGTTTGAGATGAAATTGGGTCCCCTATTACCCAGTCCATTACTGCCAAAAAGAGTTGTGTAGTTTTTCTAAAGGGCTTCGTCCTCTCAAAGTAAAAGGCCAGAGCCCTTCTCACATCCAGTGTGTGCCACCTCTTTTGCTCACTCGATGAGAGGGGTTTGGGATAGAACACAGTGTAGAGTTTTAAGGGAAATTATAATCAAATAAAGAGGACATCATATTCAGAGCTGTATAAGAAGTCTTTATTGAAAGAGAACTGAGAGAGAGAGAGAAGACAGACAGGTTTTCCTAGCACCTAAACGCCTCTCCCATTTATCACTATGACAACCCCAATGACCCTAGGTAGTCCAAAACACCACATATTCCTCCCCCTCTAATGAACCCCCCCCCAAAATAAAGCCCTCCGCCCCCCAGAAAGAATAAGAACTAAACTAGGAGATGAGGGTAGACTGCCTCATCTCCAGCGAACCCCTGGGGAATTATTCTGCCCCATGAAGAGGGGGGTCACCACTAGCTAAAGATTCAGCCGATTAGGAGGCCTTCTGTTGTGAGGTGGATTACGGCAAACTTCTGGTGTGCCCACCCCACAAGGTGGTATTGGTGGTGGTGGGATCACAGGTACTGGGGAAGTAGCTGGAACCGGAGAGGATGTTGTGTCCGGTTGGTCCAGGGAGGCTGAAGGCATTGAAAGGGTGGCTGGAGCAGGAAAGACAGAAATAGTAGTTTCATGCTCTGATGTTGTATCATCAGTAAGGGTGAAGTCAGATATGTCTGCTGGAGATGTATCTTCTGGGTGGATATGACGGAGAAGCAGCTGATCTACATGCTGTCACCAAACTAGGCCACTCGCTGTCTGGACAGAGTAGGAAACAGGCCCTGTCTGGGCAATGACCATTGCTGGGACCCATTTAGCTCCTGAAGCATAGTTTCGAGCAAGAACTGGCTGTCCAATACTGAAGGTGC
>ML682018.1:24582878-24601451 GCA_007922195.1 Podocnemis expansa
TCAGAAAATAACAGGAGTAAAACCCCTCCCCTTCTTGTCCTCTCGGAACCTCTTCCACAGTGCCTAGCCTTAGAAGATTGTCCACTTCTTGATTCAGGAATTGTTCGTGAGAGATGTCCCTGAAGAGGGACTGGGAAGGGGGAGGGAGGTCGGGGGGCCTGGCATGAAACTGCAGCGAGTAACCATCCCACACCGTTCTCAAGACCCAGCGATCCATAGTAATGGAGGCCCATTGGGAATAAATGGGGGACAGTCTGTTTCGGAAGGAGGGGTTGGAAGGATCCTGAAGTTGGGTAATGGGTTCGCTGTCCTTGTGCGTCTCATCAAAATAGCTGCCCTGGTTGCTGGAGCAACAACGGCTGGGCCGAGACGCCCTGCTCGGGGAGTTGTTAGGTCTACCCCTGGGAGCCCTCATCCTCTCCCTGTCCCTCTGCCTGGTTGGCCTGTTGGCAAACGGCTATCTTGGCTGAGAAGGGACCAGAGGAGCTTGCTGTCTGAAAGGATGACGAGATGACGTAGGTGAGAAGAGACTCAAAGATCGAAGAGTTGCATTCGAATCCTTTAGACTGTGGAGCTTGGCGTCTGTCTGATCCGAGAAAAGTGATTTACCATTGAAAGGCAAGTCCTGAATTGACTGTTGGACCAATGGAGGCAGACCTGACGCTTGCAACCACGCCACTCTATGTAGCGCAACTGTGGAGGCAATGGTCCTGCCCACCAAATCGGCGGCGTCCCAGGAGGCTTGGAGATCTGTCCTCGTGACCACGAGGCCCTTGTCTAGGATGGTATTAAAATCCACTTGGCGATCCGAGGGTAGAAGCTGAGCAAATCTCGTCAAGGAGTCCCAGAGGTTGTAATTATTACCTCCCCAGGAGGGCCTGCTGGTTCACCACATGGAGTTGCAAGGTTGCTATAGAATAAAATTTTTTCCCAAACGTATCCAGAGTCTTTGCCTCCTTGTTCTTTGGAGTGGACGCCGGCTGGCCCTGGCGCTCTCAGGCTTCACGATTCAGGATTCACGGCTTCCACCACTAGCGAAGAGGGGGTGGGATGTGCCAACAAATACTGGAAAGTAGTGGCTGGAACACAGTATTTCTTTTCAGTGCCTCTTGAGGTGGGGGCTACAGAGGAGGGCATTTGCCAAATGGATCTAGCAATCCGTAGTACACTCTCGTGGATGGGAAGGGCCAACCTAGTGTGGGCTGAGGCCGATAGAACATTGAACAGTGAATCTGAAGATTCCTTCACCTCCTCCACCTCCAAGCCCAGGTTGGATGCTAGTCTACGGAGAAGGTCGTAGTATGCCTTAAAATCATCAAGTGGTAAGGAAGGGGCACAGTGAGCCTCCTCGTCCGAAGAAGCGGAGGGGGAGCAACAGGTTGTCGCAGGGGAGTGTTGCTGATCAGACCGGTCTCGAGTATCCCCCAACACTGATCTCCGGCCCCAGTGCCGTCCATCTGTGAGCCTTGGTGCACCTGGGCATCCTGTGGAAACACCCAGGGAGCCCAACAAGGGCAATTCACTGGCCAACCCTGGGGAGGGGAGCCCATCACCGGTGGTTGATCTTGCCCCAGATCTGGGAGACTCTGTAATATCACTTGCCTCTGAGAGGTGCCCTCCAAGACCGACGAAGATGATGAGTATGAAGAAGAGGAGCAGGAAGGATTTCCTCGCTGATGATGAGACTTTTTAGATGAAACACACCCCCGGGGGGAGTGGACGAAGATTGGTGCCTGGGACCCCAGTGCCACAGTACCAGAGATGGAGAAGAGGATGAAGAGCAGACCTCCCTCTCGCTGAGAGCCTCAGACCCTCGGTGCCTCTTGCTGAAGCGCCTGCCCGCCCCTGCGCGACCTCGACTCAAGGCGGGGGACTGTGCCAGTGCCTGGGCAGTATGCTCTTTGGAAGTCGACCCCCGCACCCACCGTGGTGAATCCTGGGGCGCTACCGGCACTGTCAGAGTGGGCAGAGCATTCGCCTGCGCTGCGCCGCGCCATGCAGGTAAGCTCAAAGAGGGCTTCCCTCGCAACGGCAGGCGGGAGGACAGTGCTGCAGCCAACGGCGGCAACAGCAAGGCTGCTAGAGCCCTCGCCGCTTCGTAAGCCTCCGGTGTTGAGGGGGCTGGCAGCGACATTGACCTGGATCTGCCTGGGGTTGAACGGGAGCCTCTGTGCTCGTGGTTAGAGCGCTCCTGACCCACACAGGCTTCCTTGTGCACTGCCAGTGTGGCCGGTGTGGAACGTGCCCCTTGAGGCAGATGGCTCACTGGTACCAGGGCCGTAGACTGCCCTGCAGTTGCTGCCGTCGCCGAGGCCAGGCTTGCCATGAGGGAGGGACACGGTGGACCCATCACTGGACGCAAAGCCGACTCCATCAGGAGGGTTTTTAAGCGAATGTCCCTATCTTTCTTAGTCCAAGGCTTAAATGCCTTGCAGATTTTGCAGCGCTGCAGGCGGTGCATCTCTCCCAGGCACTTCAAACAGTGATCATGGGGATCGCTGACTGAGAACACCTTGCCGCAAGCGGCACAGGTCTTAAACCCCAGTGACCGGGGCATAGCCCCCAAGGGGAAACTAAATCCACACCAAGCTAACTAATAATTCACTATGATTAACTCTAACTATGCTATCCTAACTGACATAAGTCCAAAGTGTTCGCGGTGACCGTCACGAAATGGCAGAAAGAAGGAACTGAGCGCTTGCTGGACCAGCGGGGATAGTTAACTGGGGTGGCGTGTGCACCACTCCAAGGGGCTCCACTGCTGGTCCTGCAGAGTGGGCTAGGGTAAAGATTTCCAGTGATTGGGCACGCTGGCGCATACAAACCCAAGGTGGAATGTATGTGAGCAGCTGCTCGAAGAAGAAACCACTATATCATCACTCTCTAGTGGGATGTTCATGTTCTTTAGGTGATTAGACCTAACTTGAAAAGTGTCTTAGCATTTTAAGGTGCAAGGCATTTAGTTTTTGTTCAAAAATTCTAGAGATAAAGACATACTGTAGATACTGTTTTACCCTAATAGTCTGAAAAATGTTTATCAGATTTTTTTTTTTCAAAGTATATCAAAAACAAGAAAGATGCACCTCCTTACACCAGGTCTGAATTTTGTGCACTGAATCACAAAGGGTGAAAGAAATATTTCAGCTAAGGGTTTTTCCATATCCTATTCCTACTTCTTTCAACGTCCAAATATATAGTGAAAGTAATCAAATTATTCAGCTTGTTCCTTTGTAGTGGCTAGACAACAGGGTCGGGACTCTTGACCACCACTGCTCTTGGCCTGGTGGTTGAAAATGAATAATAATTTCATTTCTCTCTTTCTGTTTACTATATGTAAAAGTGGAATAATGATACTTAGCTCCTTTACTTATGATGTTCTGAGATCTACTGATGAAAACCCATTGAAAGTTTTTAAAAAGGAAAAAAGGTGGAGCTGACTTGACATTTTTAGCCATTGTATTGGCTGTATAGGAACCAGGTGTTATATAACTGACTTATTTGTAAATAAAAGATTGACAAGGAATGAAGTGTGCAGTCAGTTGGGATATGTAAAAATTATCTGTGGGTTATTAGTTAACTTTAATCCAGTTAGTACCCAAAAGATCATCTTGGTTAGCAGTTTGGTAACTAAGTTAATAACAAAAAGGACCCTCTGATGGGTTAACTTTAGGTCTCATTTCCTTTAGCTTACAGCGGTGGTTCAATTTTTTATGGCTCGAGGGCCCCAGATACCATTCTTATAATCCTGAAAGGTCACCAGTCTCCACCAGCAGCCCCCATCCCTACTACAGCCACGCAGAAAGAATTCAGTGGGGGGATGCCCTCTTGCTGATCTCCCCTACCCAGACTGCAGCAAGGAAACTACATGTATTCTGTAGCCCTGTTCACTCCCCCAGGGTCCCTACACAGTTGTTTCCTCCTGCAGTCAGGGGGATGGGAGATCAGTGCTTCCAACCCTCTGGCTGCAGCAGTGACCCTAGTGTCCAGACACCCAGGTGGAGCATTTAGCTGTGCTCTCTGGTACAGCCCAAGGGTGTGGGAGAGCTGATCTTCTGTCTCCTTGGCTTCAGCAGGGAGCTTGCACCAGTTTTGTAGCCCCACAGCAATGTGCTCCGCCAGGTTCTTAGGCAGCGACTCCCTTCTGCAGCCAGTGGAAGGGGAGCAGGGGGCCAATTTCAAAGACTTCACAGGCTGTGGTTGGGGATACTGGCTTATGGCACTAATATGGTAAAGACAATCCGGAATAATACAGACCCCCGCAGATGAGCATCAAGAAGACTAATGAAGGGATAGAAAGTGGAAAAATCTTAGCTGTGGTATCAATGGTGGGTTTCTCACCAATAACCGTCCTTCCAGATGGGCTGCTCGGATCCATTCAGTAATAGGTGTCTCGGGGCCAAAGCACTGGACTGGTCGGAAAAAACTTGTCCTAGCCTGTCAGAAGAGGGGAGGTGGCCACCGCCCCTCGTGCCACCCAGGGCTATATATATGGCCACCTCCCGCCCCCTCCTCAGTTCCTTAGAGTTACCAACTCCAGAAGCTGGAACGGAGTGGCGGGACCTGAATGGATCTGAGCAGCCCATCTCGAAGAAGGATGGTTACCGGTGAGTAACCCACCGTTCTTCTTCAGTTGCTGCTCGGATGCATTCAGGAATAGGTAACTACTAGCCATGCTGATGGATGGCAGGTGGAGTTGGTTCTTCCGCCTTCAGCACAGCAACAAGCCCCCATAAGGTGGAGGCCCCGCAGCAAGATGCTCCCCAGGGTCAAGAGTTGAGCAGGCCTTGATGGGCCCAGAAGAAGCAAGAGCTGAGGGCCAACTCAGGACAGGGGCAAGACTGGACCCACCGAGGCAGAACGCATAAGCAGTTCGGACAAGGTCACCATAGCTGGAGAAAAGAACACAATCTAACATAACAGGTTGCGTAGGTGCTCTGCATAGGAGGAAAAACGTGGAGTATAACCAGCAGACTATAGTGTCTGGGCATAGGTCATGTCATATGGACTCAGAGGAGAACACTAAAGCTAGCAAGTGAGACTAGCCATATTGGGTGCATCTCGCACGAGGATGAAGAAAGGGTAGGCATTGATCACCCGAAGGCTTAGCAGGAGCCACGTGGTTATGAACTGATCTGGTGACTACTGGGTACACAGGAAGAAGTAAGGGAATGACTATGCCCCTTATCTAGGTTGTGACCAAGCAAGCTGTCTGGTTAAAAAGAGAGAAAATGAGGCTACAAGGTTGTAAGATGGGCTCGAGGGTGACTGAGAAGACCACGAGACACTAAACCGCAGCATACCGAGTCAAGCCAAGCATGATGGAGGCCTACGGTATGCTAGCTAACAACCTGGTAACACAGAAGTGCACGTTTTCAGCCGAGCCGGCACCATGATCAGTTTCTCGCAGGAGAGGGGTTCCAGTGAGGTCACTAACAGCAAGATGGCCTGAGGCAGTGCTGATGAGTCAGTCCTACTAGGGCCCGCAGGGTGCTGGAATGCAGAGGAGGACCCTGCTGGGCCTAAGCTTACAGGGTTTGTATTGCAGAGCTCTCACTAAAGCGTGGGGGGGGGGAAGGGGACAGGAGAGAACTCTTACTACCTCCTGGTCACCCCCTTGATGACCGAAAGATTCGAAGGAGAGCTGTATAAGGCCGCGGACTCAGTACCTATAGTACTTGCCGGAGGGCTAACGCTACCATTCTGCCATGCCGGGGCTGCCAAGGAGAAACTCTTCAATACATGGATATTTGAAGAACTCCACTGCCAAGGGAGGTTCCTCCCTAAGCTAGGGAGTGAGACCATTCCAGGGGGGCAGCTGCCGCATCTCAAGGACACCCCAGGATCAGAGAACCCATTGAAGTTTTCTCCCCGGAGGGAATCAGAGGGTGAATAAAAGGGGAATATAACCCCAAAATGTTACATGTTGTAGAGAAATAGGCTCTCTGTCTATCACGCCATTGGGCAGGCAGTGGATGTGAACAGGTCCTTGAAAACTGGAAAGAGGGGACTGCAGAACTACCAGGCACTATCAATGCGCATGGGAAGAACCCGCGGTAGCACTAAAGGACTACGCGCAGCGTAGTGAGATGGCCTGCAGAAAAACGGGGGGGGGGGGCTTGTGTCCTGCCAGGGAATAGGACCATAGAGCAAGAAAGGTTATGCAAGTGCCCTGGAAGGAGGGGGACCTTCTGTCTGACATAGATAGCAGTCCGGAAGGCAGTGGATACTGAGGCAGGAAATATAGGTGGGAGAACACTCGAAGGGATGGACCCTTCGCAGTTTCCCAACGTAGGATTGTAACTAGGTGTTCCCTCTTAGGGTTTGAAGGGGTGCCCCTGGCTGTGCTTTGGTGAGGTCGGGGGAGAATAGGCTACCTCGAAGGGAGGTAGACAAAGGCAAGGGTTCCTAAGGTGGACCCCTGGCTCCCACTAGATCACCAGAAGGTGGAGACAGGGAACTGTAGTCCTGCAGGGGAAGGAAAAGGAGGAGTGGGCCATATCTTGGGCCTGTGCAGAGGTAAAGATCCACTCTAAAAGATACTTTCCCGATTAACTGAGCTATCCAGGTAACTTTATTGGCTACATGGATGTGTCCCCTTCAGTGAGCAGGAGATATTCCTGTCGAATTGGGGTTGGGGTCGCAGCGCAGAAACAATGGTGCAACCAGGGGTATCCCCTCCCCTTTCCCTGAACCAGATACAAGGGGGCCTACCTGGGACACGCATCATGGCCACAGGCACAATCCTGTTGCAGGTAGGCTTTTGATGTGTGCGTCTCGGAGCCCCCGCAGCAGCTGAGGCTACAGCGAGACACGCCTCCATTCCTTGGCGAGGTGTTGGGGTGGGGAACACGGTGGGAAATATCCAGGAGGGAAGGGCTGCTAGGAGGAGAAGAGCGGCGGTTTCCATCTTCGGGGAAGTCGCTGCTTAAGGGGTGGGGGGTTAACTACAGTACTGGGGTACCGTCACCGTAGGCAGGCGTTGTATTGTCGGCCCCTGGCATCCCAATCTAAGTCCTACTCCCGCAATTAGAGAAGGGGAAGAAACAAAGAAGGATTGGGGGTGATTCCCACCAGATCTCCCTTACCTAGAGAAGGGGGGGGAGTGGCCATCTGCGGCAGTGATGCCCTAGGCCCCCTGCACCCAAAGGTCAAAAGAGGGGTTGTGGTGAGCAGAAGGGCCCTTCCCTGTGAAAAGGGGAGGGCAAAGGCCCACTTCCCACCATGGATAAGGCAGGGAGGAAAGAGACTGCCCTGCCAGGGGGAGTGGGGAGCTAAGTTGGGGGGGGGGTCTGGGAGGGAGGAGGCCAAAGTATTTGGTGTCTCCTCAAGGATCCTGGGCTGTGCCCACCATGGAGAGGGTTACAGGGGGAAACAAGACATCCCCCTCAACAGGCAGGTTGAGAACTGCCTGCTGTGCGTTAGGGGGCGCTCTAGCCTCCCTAAGCCATGCCACCCTGCGGAGGGTAACCACCGAGGCCATGGTGTGAGCAGCAGTGTCCACCGCGTCGCGTGCTGAAACTAGGAGGTCTTGTGAGATTATGTTGCCTTCCTCCAGGAAGGCATCATACTCTTCCCTGGCCTCAGGTGGAAGCAGGCTTCTAAATTTTTCAAGTGACTCCCAGACATCCAGCAAGTATCTGCTGGTTATAGCCTGGTTGTTTGCCACTCGTAATTGGAAGGCTGATGAGGAATAAACCTTACGGCCTAGCAGATCCAGCTGCCTGGTTTCCCTGGAGAGTGGGAGGGGGTCCCTGGGGGGTTCCTTGGCCCCCACTGCCATCTGGACCTCATCCTTGGGGGGAACTGGGTGGCCAGTGAGGGAGGGGTAGCCCGACTCGGATACCCGATACTTCATGCTCGCCGCATCTGAAACCTGGGGAAACGGAACTTGGGCTTTGCCACCGGGAGCGTGCAAGGTCCCATATGCTCGGGTGGGGCGGGACTGCTAAAGGCGCCATCGAGGCGAAGGCCGGCCCCAAAAGGATATCGGGGGGAAGACTCAAGGGCTCCACCTCCATACCTGAGTGGGCCGTAGCCCCAGCACAATAAGTCAAAATGCACCGAAAGGTTCCCCATAAAAGACTCAGGTGCCGGGGACAGCGTGGCACCGGGAGCCTGCTGTGGAGGAGAGGGAGTTCCCTAGGAGGACCATTCTTGTGGCCGAAACCGGAAAGGTGATGGAGAGAATGTGCAGCACTTGAGGCCATTTGGAGCCCCTAGAAGGTCCCTCCTCCGGGCTGGAGGTGGGGGAGGGGGATCAGTATTCTCGGCCTGGTGCCAGCGGTGGAGTGGTGCCGGCCCCCGCTGGAGTGGAAGATGGGGGGCTGAAAGGTGAGGGCAAGCGTCCCGGGTGGACCCAGGCCTTCGAGATGAAGGCCGGTTTGCCCCTTCTGGTTGGAAGTGGGGTAGGGGGTGTCAGGAGAAGCAGCAGGGCTCGTGCTGCCTCCACCACTTCCGGGGTGGATGGGACGAGAAACAACTCTATTTGAGTAGTAGGCAAGTCCTCGCTGGGGGAGGGAGGGCTGCTTGGGTGGGAAAGCGCTCACTCCTGCGGCACCGTGCTCTGCGGTGCTGAGGGTGGAGTCAGCCGGTGCCGGGGCGAGCTCGGCACTGTTGGTGCTGGACTAACTTAGGGCGACCTTGATCGAAGCCAAGGCGCTGGGTAGGTGCTGTGGTGCCAGAGTTGGCACCAAGGTGGTGCGGCAGCAGTGGCTACTGGTGCCGAGCTGGGTCTTGGTGCTGGGCGTCAATCCGAAGCCTCGGGTGAAGGGTGCTGAGCCTCCTCCGAGGCTAGGGCACGGCGTCGCTGTTCCCGCTCCTTGATCATTCTGGGATTGAAGGAGAGACAAATGGAACAAGCTGAGACCATGTGGTCCTTGCTCAGGAACCTAAGGCACTTCCCGTGGGGGTCGTCCCGGGGTAAGGCCTTGCTGCATTCGGTGCAGGGTTTAAACCCCGGCGTCGTCAATGTGATGGTCCGGTCCAGTGTTGGGGACTCTCGCAGTGGAGTTAAATCCACAAAGAGATGCTCCCAGCCGGACAGTGAGTCGAAGACAAAGGGACAGGCTGCTTGCGATTTGCAAGGAGCGGACGTTCCAATTCCGATGCGCAAGGCAGAAGAAATGAAACTGAGGAGGGGGGGCAGGGAGGCAGCCATATATATAGCCGCAGGTGACGTGAGGGGCGGTGGCTGCCTCCCCTCTTCTGACAGGCTAGGACAAGTTTTTTCTGACCAGTCCGGCGCTTGAAGAAGAACTGTATCTTTCTCCAGTGGCTTTTGTTTCCAAACTCCATCCTTTCAGCTGCTGTTCTGGGAGTTGTGCAGAAAGAACAGCTATCCTTTTTCTGCAAATATATCCTGTACATGTTTATAAGTCAGTTGTGGCCTATTTTTGGAAATGAGGAAGATAAAAAGAATTACCCATAATTACTTCTCAGTAAAATAGTTTCCATGTTCCTTCAGTATTGTTAGCAGGCAGGAATAACTTTGCTCCAGAAAGAGATCAGCTACTTTGATGTCACAGGCAGATGGAAAGATAGCAAAATAGTGTCAGTCTGTATATAGCTGAAGGCTGGCAACTCCACTTAATTTGCTTAATTTCCATAGACCCAATATAATTCAGTAGTAGTGCATTTAATTGACTGATGTTTAATGAGGGTATTACCAGTATAGTTTTTGCCTTGCACATTCATCCACTGTTAAGTGGTGCCTTGCCAATTGTTAAATAGTTGTGAAGTCTAAAATTTGAAATAGAAGAAAAGAGAAGATATTAGAGGGTCTGTAACAGTTTTTAGCAGCTCTTGTTTTTCTGCAAAATGTAGAGAGTAGAATTCCATTTCCTCCTTGGCTAGTGCTGCTAAAAAATATGGAGCTACTCACTACTGACTAACATGATGAGAGCTTCTTGATGTCGGGGACACGGGGCAGGAAAGAAGGGATAAGAGATTTAGTTTGATTAGCACCAACTTTATTAACTCATCTAGGAACCACCCCATAATAACTGACACAAGGCAGGTGAGCAAAACAAGCAAGGAGTCCTGTGACACTTTTAAATGTTAACAAATTCATTTATCACATGAGCTTTCATGGCAGAAATGTAGGTCGTGTTTTTTGCTTCATCATTTCTACCTGGTGGAGAGTGGCCTGCAGTCACTCACTCCTCTATGGCTAATCCCCAGTCTATAGTCACTTCAACTTTATGAAAGGAGCCTTCTGCTTAGGCTTGACTTTGATAGATTCCTTGGTTTGTTTCTATACAAAATAATCCAATTTGACAAAGTAAGTGCCAGCCTACAGCAGAATAGTACTGTAGCTGGAAAAATGCTGGCTTCTTATACTCCTAACTCTGGTGAAAAACCAAAATCACTGATGTTCAAATTTGATCATGAGGTGAGAGATCTGATCTATTTCCTTGGGAAATAAACCCTATCCTTCTTTGTCCTTTAAAAACTGAAATTCACAGACAAAAATCATTTTTCTTATCTTGACATCACATTTGTGTTCCTAGTGGGAGTTCAGGTTAGCTGAAAAACCTAATGTCTTGGAAAGGAGTCATGTGAATAATCAGTTACTTGAATGATGTTTCTATCAACTCATGAAATAACAGGCCTTATTTTTGCTGTGCATCATGTATCGCTGATAATCTCACTTGCAGTATTTGATAATGTAGTGACATAAGACAAAGCAAACAGCAAAGAAAGACCAATGATTTTCTGTTTATGGGGAAAGATTCCAATATCATGGGCAAGCAGAAGTTTTATAGACAAGAAATTTGATGTTCATGAGTTCCTGAGGCAGAGTGGAATTTTGGTAGCTGTGCTCAATGGGAATTTTGTTTGAATAGAGGCTGTAGGATGAGGTTGGGCAGCAAGCGATGTGTATGGAAAAGCTGACCCTTTCCTCTGCAGCTCAAGTGAGCTTTTGTAGGTGGAAAACCATGACTGCTAAAAGGATTCCATTCAGAGAGTAGTGAGAAAAATTTATCGGTGTTATGAGGGCTGTAGACATTAGTAATACATGAAGGACTATGAAGGAAAGAAATTTGCCTTTTCTTAAAAGACATCATAACTTCTGAAAACTTTTAAAACCAAAGTGGAAGTTCATTTTTGCTCCTGGCATGGCCAGCAGCACATTGGAACCAAATGATTGAACAGGCTTAGACTAGATCTTTTTTTGCAAGATACACCTGTGTAAACATGTATTTAATAATTAGCACGATGCTTGATTACAGCTCAGATTTGCTGAGGAATGTTAGACCTACACACTCACTATTTTTTTTCCTTCATTAAGTTCATTTTCAAAACACTGGTGCCTCAGGAGACATTAATTGTGAAAGAGATAAATGAATACAGCACCTCCTGTTCACCAGCTTTAGAATGTTGTTCAGCATGAGCTTTTTAAGAAATGACATGTTTTCATTGTGATGATGCTGGGTGTGCTCTTTCTGGCACCTAAATTCATCACTGTACGCATTTAGTTTGCTGTCTGTCAGCTGACAAATCATTTGTGTATGTTTTGTGGCTGGGCGTGTTGGCGAGTGTTCTGAATAAAGAGATGTATATCTATGTTAGTGCTGAGTGAGATAAATACAGCTCCCTTTTAATATTGCTTATCTTTCTGCGTAGAAACAAGCCTATTTTAAAATATTTCTTATTTTAAACTCTAGTTCTTTAACCCAACATTTCTTCTTGCTTAGGGGACAAATTGGATTGGCTGCAGGAGACAACTCACCAAAATAAATAAAAATTTGTACTTTGTTAGGTGATGTTATTGAAATCCTGACTGATGGGATGTATGGCATGACATATGGAAAATACATGTACAGCTGCTAACTATAGGAATGTTGTAAGTGAAACTGTGCACATAAATAGATTGTTCTGATATGTTTTCTTACGGCATTCTCCATTTGTGCTGCACTGTGGGAGAAAGTAGTAGTTCTCCTGTTCATGCCCCCCAAAACCTATAGAATTATGTAAAGTAAGTGATTCTGAGGCAAGAGGAATTCTGATGATATGGCTGACTTTATTGTAATGAAGCAGCTGTCCTCACCTTTAGTTTTGTAGTTTAAGTGTTGTTATTCTTTAAGTGGGAGGAAAAAAAAGCAAGAATGTAGTTGCTAAGTCTCTACATAAACGTGAAACCACCAGAAGAGACTAGACTAGACTAGAATAGAAGCAAATCCATGTATATCTGCTTGGGATTTTTTCAGCTAAACAAACATTTTTTGTCAAAAAATGCCAATTTATTGAAACTTAAACTTTCCATAGAAAACAAACAAGGAATCTGGTGGGACTTTTAAAAACTAATAAATTTTATTTATTGTGTGAGCTTTTGATAAATAAATAAATAAATAAATAAATAAATAATTTGTTAGTCT
This sequence comes from Podocnemis expansa, assembly GCA_007922195.1. NCBI lineage: Eukaryota > Metazoa > Chordata > Testudines > Podocnemididae > Podocnemis > Podocnemis expansa. Next base: position 24,595,256 of record ML682018.1, read on the forward strand.
TTAAAAGTACCACCAGACTCCTTCTTCATTTTCCTAACTAGACTGACACTTTGGAACTTTAAACTTTTGTCAGGAATGTTTCTCAGGTTGCAGATGGAGACACTGGTGAAAAAGAGGGACATGCTCTGTAATATCCAGTAGTCCAGGCAGTTACATGGGATGTGAGAGACCAAAGTTCAAGTCTCTGCTCTACATTGGACAAGGCAGGAACTTGAATGTAGATCTTAGATGAGTGCTTTAACCACCAGCCTATTGATTGTTGTGTATTTTGTTTTGGTTTGGTTTTTTTGGTGGGGGTAGGGGCATTGGTCTTTTTCTCATTCTTCTTTTTCTCATCATCTCCTCCAATTTTGGAAAGGTCTTGGTTTTATTCTGATACAGAATAAAATTTTGATATTTTTGCACAACAGAATCCTTGTTTTCCACTCATCCCAAATCAATAAAATTCTTGCAACCAAACAGTTTATCTGAGTCTCCATGAAGCAAGGCATCAAAGATTCCATATAAGAGCTATATAAATAAAGGCTAATATAAATCTGCATATATTTTTAAAAGTAAGATTGTTTGTGTTTGCAAATGATTGCTGATGTCTGTCTGTCTCTGACAGTACTGAAGTTTGCTATCATCAGTGTGAAGGTTTAGATACTAATGTATGAACTGTCAGTCACATCTTGCAACATTCATTAGAGGAAAGGAAGATGCTTCTGTTGTGGTGAAGTACTTTTAGTGAACTGAGTCAACAATATCAGTTTGTTCCTGGGTAGAGACAAGCAAGACAGTTAAATCAACTTCCGCTAACCCCACCATCCAAAGTCTTTCCCTTTTGTAGAACCAACCTTAAATCTTACCTCTTTCTGAAGGTTCAGAAATACTACTTTTTTCCCATTATTTTCCATTTTCATCACCATTTCTTCATTTTTCAGTTCCATAATGAAGCTAAGAAAGTAAAATGCTATATAAGACTATTCTGGCTGTGTTCTAGTCAGATTAGAAGCAGAATTCATTTGAGATGTCATGGATCCTCTGTATCATGCTCCGATTTTAGAGGTTAGATCAGTATCTTAACTGTTAAATGCTTGTCTGAGGTGAACTCCAATTCCAAATGGTTTACAGTCACCCAGTACTGTTTATGCTACCAAGAAGTTTGAAAACTCTTTATCAGTAGCAATATCAAGTAGTATGGTGTTAGGACAGGCTCAAGCAAGAGCTGTGGCTGTTAGGGGAGAGTTAATAGTTTACTTTCACTTTCATTCACCTATAATTTGAATTCTGTGGATTCATTTAAGTTTCAGCCTACACACTGTGGTCACCCTTAAACAACTCCCAGATGCTTTCAATTCTGTGGATGTAATTTTTTGTTAACAACTCCCTCAAGTAGAGTAAAATATGGGAAATGTTAAGGTAACTTTTATATATTTATCTAACACAAAATTGGCAAGCTTTTAAGGGTGATAAATATTCATTCAGTTACCAGTGATAATTATTTTCCAGGGCTAGTACTTGGAAAAATTCACTGGACCCAAAAGTGTTTGTACTTAATTTCCCCTAGCTCAGGGAGATCTGAAGATACCATTACTTCAGCTCATTCCATTGGGAAATTAATTTTTCTGCTCCACTTCAAGTCTGACATCTTACCCAGTGTGTCTTAAATGACTATATAGTGATTAATGATTTGTTGCGGGCGTGAACAGACTGTGGCTCGTGAACCACATGTGTTGAAGTCCCCCTACCCCCCATTCTTCATCTACTAGACTGGGACAGAGGAGAGCTTAGGGCTTCTGGCCTGTAGGGAGGAGGGTCTTGGAACTTAAATCCTCTGTGGGTGAGTGGGGGGGCGTTCTGGCACCCCTGCTCCCCACAGGACTCAAGCTCCAGAATGTTCCCCTCATGGGAATAAAGTCCCAAAACCCCCTGTCCTCAGTGGGAAAGTTCTTTGTGGCATCCGCACCACTGCAGGGTAGAAGTTCTGCTGCCTCTCTTCCCCGCTCCTCCAGTCTGGAAAGCAGGGAATGGGGGCATGGAGGAGCTCTGGGAAATACTTCAAGGTCATGTGTCTCCTGTGATTCGCAAACTTCTGTAGGTTATTGTATGTGGCTTGGCAGATCAGTCAGTTTGATTGCCCATTACTGCACTTGAAACAGATTTACAGGTGATCCAAGAGGGTGAAATTCATGACCGTGTAGAAGGCCTGCCTAATGTCTGTGCACCATTTAAGTTCCACATAAGACTGCAAGCTAGGTTTTAAATGCGACTCAAACAGTGGATAGGCATTGAGCAGGCCTTTTGTATTTGGTGAATTTCACACAAATGTACAAACTAAGAACTGGCTGTTATCTCACATACCTCCTGAGAGCTTTTATAATCATGTTAGACTGAAGTAGAGATTGGGAAAAAAGCAAGATATTAGTCTGAATTATGTGAAGTCCAATATCTCACAAGCTACTAGGACCAGAGGCAAATGTGAATTCCAGCTTTCTAATATTACATAGTATGTGTTTTGTAGGTCTCTTGTTCTCAACAGTGTGTGGCGTAGAATTTGTTATAAATCAACATTTGCCAACCACTGCTACACATAAATTTACCACAGGTATGTCCTAGTCTAAGTATGAAGGAAAGCTGTGGTCAGCTCAGATACCAGTGAGTGGCAATGTTGGCAAATTCTGACTTTTTGATTACAAGCTTTGAATTTACTGTATTTGACCTAAAACTGTAGCCAGCCAGTGAGTCTAGAAGTGTTTTTTTTGTTTTGTCTCTAGTCCAGGACTAAATGTAGCAAGAACCACAGATGTGGCTTTGTGGTATACAATGGCATTTTGAAAGATGCCACCTCTTATTTTGTTATAATTTATTTAAATCTTCATCTTCACACAGTTCAGCACTTTGTTGTTAAGACTCATACAAAAGAAAAAGCTACCAGTAGGTAAGTGTCTTGTAAGGTATCTGTACCAATGTAATGAAATAATATGTGACCAGAAGACAACAGATTTTAGTACTTTCAAGACGATTAGTGTGCTGTGCTCCTTGGTTCTGCCCAGCAGAGAAGTAGCTGCCTTTCGTTGGAGGTCAGTTTGAGTTCTATACCTCATGGGAGTGTTGAATTTCTTATTAGTTAATATTTATAAAGCTTTTTAAATCTGGTCATAAAAGGCACAAGGAGTCAAAAATAGGTCCAATAAAAGCACATTCCCATTTAAGTTAGTTAATATAAAATTCAAATAGTAAGAAAATACACTTTTAAATGTACTTGAACATATTTTTTTCTCTTCTCTTATATGCTAGCTACCATTCTTGGTTGATAAACTGTACTGTAATAGGGTACTTCATTCAGAGTTTCAAAGTCGCTAACTCACTCAAAGGGTGCTGGTATGCCTGTTCCTTCTCCACAGGTCTTTCTTTAGGAAGCAAACTCTTGACGCTTTTAACATTGAAATTACAGTATGCACAAGCAGGGCATCACTGTATTACAAAAAAGTGTTCCATTTCTGAAATTAGTTGAATGGCCCAGCTCTATGTTTTCTCCTTATCTCTTTACAGGTATGCACTACTGCTGAAATAATACAAAAGCTGCCCATGTAGTTAAAAATTATACCTTGCATTTTTATAGCACCTTTTTCTCGGCACCCTTCCCCTGGGAGGTCAGACTAAAACAAAGAATCATGGTAAGACACTCACCAGGCATGTTCAGATGGAAGATTCTTACTCTAACAGATGAATATAAACTAATAGCTAGAGCTTTTAGAAGTAAGAGTGGGGATTGGAACTGGGAGGGAACAAGGAGGGTGCTTCAAGATCCTTTCTTCCTTCAAGGAACTACCCACTTCATGGATTAATAAATGAGAGGAATCACATATGTCAGATACTCTCCACCCTCTTAAAACTTCCCACAGACCTCCTGAAACTTGGTGGTATTTGCATCCAAATGCACATTATATTTGATTGTAATGGTAATTTTCAAAGTTTAAAGATGTGTGCATCAGTTAGAAACATTGACAGATAAGCATTTCAAGAGTTATAATCCTCGCTTGCTCTTGGAGCCTCTTCCTGTTCCTGACTGTTTATTTCTTTCAATGAGCCAAACAAATGTTGCTTCCAAATGGTGTCCTCAGGCTGTTTTGAACTGCACGCTCCTTCCAAAGTATTATCACTCAGTTGTTCCTTTAGTATACAGATGTTTTTATTGGACTGTCCATTCCCTAACCTTGGGGATGAGGAATTCTCTACCCAAAATGTTTTTTAGTATCACATGTAGAGAAATTTTCCTTTATTATAGAGTTTTAGTGAAGATATTCTTTTCGTGGTATGCCACATTGTTTTTAACCACTGATCATCTTTCACTGCAGTGCATGTTTGGATTTTAGCAAGTGATTTTTTTGCAAGCCAGGCCAGAAGGGTTGTATTTCAAAGATAACTATGGGTCCTGAGAACTTTCCTTTTAGTAATGGTCTAAGTATAATAGTCTGCAGATGCAAACACCAAGGCCAGATTTTCATTAATACATGCCTAAAGTGAGGAAAATGTGAGAGTATGCCACCCAAACTTAGGCTTGCGTCAGGATTATAGACTGATTTTGCCACTAGCTGCTGATGTGTGGAACTCACAAATGCTGCTTTTTACCCAGCACCTGGCTTGACCATTTTGTTCCTTAACATGCTACTCTGGTCCCCACACATGCAGCCAAGTCAAGGGCACCCTGCTAGGTCTTACTGAAAAGCAGCAGGCAATACTAGGTGAAACACTCCAGCACTGCCAGCTGGGCCACACTTATCTTGGGCGAGTCTACCACAGCAATCAGTCACTTACTCTGTCTCTCACTTCTTTTGAAGCAGTTTCTGTGTGATAACTACTTAGTGTCTCTGCTGATCCAGTGAATCCCAGTGTAGTGGCATTCTTGTGCAGGCTGAAAATGCTCTTCATGTTTGTTTTGTCTGGTTTATATAATGTACACTCCGATTCACTGTGAAAGGTGTCAGTGTGCTGTTTAGAAAAATATTATTAAATATATTATTTTATGTTTTATTGTGTGAACTGGTTTCATGTGTGGTTTATTTTTCTAAGGTATGTGAAGAAAAGTAAAAAAAGTAATAATGCCATTCAGAGGAAGTGAAGGCAGATTAAGACAAATTATTCAGTGTTCTTGAAAAGATGACCTTTGGTTGTGGCAGAGGTGCTATGGGAATAAAACAACAAGCTGAATCTTTGATAGTTATTTTTCTAGTAACTAACATCTGGTGAAACATTCTTAGATTTTCCAGAGTCTAGGTTCAGTGGAAATGCTATAGTTGGAATCAGTGTATATAATGAAATAACCACACAGTGATGTTTTGTTCTTATTTTGGAGGTACTTTCTGATAAATATGGAGGTAACTCAGAAAAATCAGTCAGTTATGGGGGATGAACCTGAATAGATATCCACTTTTCCATCGTTCAGCCTCAGTTCATATCCCAGACACTTCAGCATCCCACCCATGTAAACTTCAGTTGACATCCTGTTTAAATCCCTTTACCATGTAAGCTACTTGGACTACTATAGCCTTGGAAAGAATTCCTGCCATTCTTGTAGAAACACGAAATAAACGTCACTTCTGAAATTGTATTATAGTCACTACAAGTGATGGTAAAAATATTTCTTTGTTATTTCAGTAGCTTTCTCTGCTAGTCACCAAACAAAGGATGGCTGGTGTGAACGAATACTTCTAGCCGGTCTAGGAGTATTATTACTGTGTGTGTTTGAAGTGTGAACTTGCATGTATTACTATATGTAGCGCTCTTTGAATGTACTCATTTAGGTACGTCATAAACAGGGGTTAAAGTAAGGGGGAAAGCCCCGAAATGCCCCCAATTTTTAGGGAGCCAGTGTTCTGGGTCCCCTAAAAATAGGGGAATCACCCAGAACACTGTATTCTGGGGCCCCCCAAAAATAGAGGGACATGCCAGAATGCTGAGCTCCGGGACCCCTAGAAATAGAAGGACGTGCTGGAACCAGTGTTCTGGCGCATCCCTTCTAGGCCGGAGGAAGGGAAGGGCTACGCACTGGGGCCAGCCCAGCCACCCCTCCATCCCTTCCCCGGAGCTTGTGTGGCTCTGCCCCTTCTGGCTGGGGCCTGGCTGTTTGCGTGACCAGACCCCAGCCTCTGGCCTGGCCTCCTTTTTGCTGGCTGGCCAGTGCCACAGCTTCCTCCTCCTCCTCTCCCCCCCC